>OX457088.1:39719845-40207914 GCA_949752835.1 Empis stercorea
CATAATTTAGTTGACCTTTTTGGCCATTTTTGTAAAAATTTCTTAATTTGTATAAATAAAAATAAAAATAAAAACTTTATTCTGCTAAATCTATGTTTCTAAACATGTTAATCATAATTTAACATATAATTAAACTTACGATTAACAAAAAAACATAATTTAGTTGAGCTTTTGGCAATTTTTGTCAAAATTACTTAATTTTTATAAAGAAAGATTAAAAGTAACAACTTTATTCAGCTAAATTTATGTTTCTTAACATGTTAGTAATAATTTAATATATAAGTCAACATAAAGTTACAAAAAAAAAACATAAATTAGTTGACCTTTTTGGCAATTTTTGTAAAAATTTCTTAATTTGTATAAATAAAAATTAAAAATAAAAACTTTATTCTGCTAAATCTATGTTTCTAAACATGTTAATCATAATTTAACATATAATTAAACTTACGATTAACAAAAAAATATAATTTAGTGAACTTTTTTGGCAATTTTTGAAAAATATCTTAATTTTTATAAAGAAAATTTAAAATAAAAACTGTATTCAGCTAAATTTATATTTCTAAACATGTTAATCATAATTTAACATATAATTCAACATACATTTAACAAAAAAACATAATTTAGTTGACTTTTTTGGCAATTTTCTTAAAAATTTCTTAATTTTTATAAAGAAAGATTAAAAGTATAAAGTTGTTACTTTTAATCTTTCTTTATAAAAATTAAGTAATTTTGACAAAAATTGCCAAAAATGTCAACTAAATTATGTTTTTTTGTTAAATGTATAATAAAAACTTTAGTATAAAGTTGTTACTTTTAATCTTTCTTTATAAAAATTAAGTAATTTTGACAAAAATTGCCAAAAATGTCAACTAAATTTGTTTTTTTTTGTTAAATGTATGTTTAATTAAATGTTAAATTATGATTAACAGCTAAATTTATGTTTCTAAACATGTTAGTAATACTTTAACATATAATTCAACATACATTTAACAAAAAAAACATAATTTAGTTGACCTTTTTGGCAACTTTTTAAAACTTTCTCAATTTATATAAAGAAAGATTAAAAGTAACAACTTCATTCAGCTAAATTTATGTTTCTAAACATGTTAGTCATAATTTAACATATAATTCAACATACATTTAACAAAAAAAACATAATTTAGTTGACCTTTTTGGCAATTTTTTAAAACTTTCTTAATTTATATAAAGAAAGATTAAAAGTAACAACTTCATTCAGCTAAATTTATGTTTCTAAACATGTTAGTCATAATTTAACATATAATTCAACATACATTTATCAAAAAAACATAATTTAGTTGAATTTTTTTGCAATTTTTTTAAAAATTTCTTAATTTTTATAAAGAAATATTAAAAGTAACAACTTTATTCAACTAAATTTATGTTTCTAAACATGATAGTCATAATTTAACATATAATTCAACATACATTTAAAAATAAAACATAATTTAGTTGACTTTTTTTGGCAACTATTTTAAATATTTCTTAATTTTTATAAAGAAAATTTAAAAATAAAAACTTTATTCAGCTAAATTTATATTTCTAAACATGTTAATCATAATTTAACATATAATTCAACATACATTTAACAAAAAAACATAATTTAGTTGACTTTTTTGGCAATTTTTGTAAAAATTTCTTAAGTTTTATAAAGAAAGATTAAAAGTAACAACTTTATTCAGCTAAATTAATGTTTCTAAACATGATAATCATAATTTAACATATAATTCAACATACATTTAATAATAAAACATAATTTAGTTGACTTTTTTTGGCAACTATTTTAAAAATTTCTTAATTTTTATAAAAAAAATTTAAAAATAAAAACTGTATTCAGCTAAATTTATATTTCTAAACATGTTAATCATAATTTAACATATAATTCAACATACATTTAACAATAAAACATAATTTATATGTTAACATATAATTCAACATACATATAACAATAAAACCTATTTTAAAAATTTCTTAATTTTTATAAAGAAAATTTAAAAATAAAAACTTTATTCAGCTAAATTTATATTTTTAAACATGTTTATCATAATTTAACATATAATTCAACATACATTTAACAAAAAAACATAATTTAGTTGACTTGTTTGGCAATTTTTGTAAAAATTACTTAATTTTTATAAAGAGAGATTAAAAGTAACAACTTTATTCAGCTAAATTTATGTTTCTAAACATGTTAGTAATAATTTAACATATAATTCAACATACATTTAACAATAAAACATAATTTATATGTTAACATATAATTCAACATACATGTAACAATAAAACATATTTTAAAAATTTCTTAATTTTTATAAAGAAAATTTAAAAATAAAAACTTTATTCAGCTAAATTTATATTTCTAAACATGTTAATCATAATCTAACATATAATTCAACATACATTTAACAAAAAAACATAATTTAGTTGACTTTTTTGGCAATTTTTGTCAAAATTACTTAATTTTTATAAAGAAAGATTAAAAGTAACAACTTTATTCAGCTAAATTTATGTTTCTAAACATGTTAGTAATAATTTAACATATAATTCAACATAAAGTTACAAAAAAAAACATAATTTAGTTGACCTTTTTGGCAATTTTTGTAAAAATTTCTTAATTTGTATAAAGAAAAATTAAAAATAAAAACTTTATTCTGCTAAATCTATGTTTCTAAACATGTTAGTCATAATTTAACATATAATTAAACTTACGATTAACAAAAAAACATAATTTAGTTAACTTTTTTGGCAATTTTTGAAAAATTTCTTAATTTGTATAAAGAAAATTTAAAAGAAAAACTGTATTCAGCTAAATTTATATTTCTAAACATGTTAATCATAATTTAACATATAATTCAACATACAGTTAACAAAAAAACATAATTTAGTTGACTTTTTTGGCAATTTTCTTAAAAATTTTTTATTTTTTATAAAGAAAGATTAAAAGTAACAAATTTATTCAGCTAAATTTATGTTTCTAAACATGATAATCATAATTTAACATATACTTCAACATACATTTAACAATAAAACATAATTTAGTTGACTTTTTTTTGCAACTATTTTAAAAATTTCTTAATTTTTATAAAGAAAATTTAAAAATAAAAATTTTATTCAGCTAAATTTATATTTCTAAACATGTTAGTCATAATTTAACATATAATTAAACTTACGATTAACAAAAAAACATAATTTAGTTAACTTTTTTGGCAATTTTTGAAAAATTTCTTAATTTGTATAAAGAAAATTTAAAAGAAAAACTGTATTCAGCTAAATTATATTTCTAAACATGTTAATCATAATTTAAGATATAATTCAACATACATTTAACAAAAAAACATAATTTAGTTGACTTTTTTGGCAATTTTCTTAAAAATTTTTTATTTTTTATAAAGAAAGATTAAAAGTAACAAATTTATTCAGCTAAATTTATGTTTCTTAACATGTTAGTAAAAATTTAACATATAATTCAACATACATTTAACAAAAAAAAACCTAATTTAGTTGACCTTTTTGGCAAATTTTGTAAAAATTTCTTAATTTTTATAAAGAAAAATTAAAAATAAAAACTTTATTCAGCTAAATTTATATTTCTCAACATGTTAATCATAATTAAACATATAATTAAACTTACATTT
This sequence comes from Empis stercorea, assembly GCA_949752835.1. Classification (NCBI taxonomy): domain Eukaryota; kingdom Metazoa; phylum Arthropoda; class Insecta; order Diptera; family Empididae; genus Empis; species Empis stercorea. Next base: position 39,723,499 of record OX457088.1, read on the forward strand.
AACAAAAAAACATAATGTAGTTAACTTTTTTTGGCAATTTTTGAAAAATTTCTTAATTTTTATAAAGAAAGACTAAAACAACTTTATTCACCTAAATTTTTGTTTCTAAACATGTTAATCATAATTTAACATATAATTCAACATACATTTAACAAAAAAACATAATTAAGTTGACTTTTTCTTCCCAATTTTTTAAAAATTTCTTAATTTTTATAAAGAAAGATTAAAAGTAACAACTTCATTCAGCTAAATTTATGTTTCTTAACATGTTAGTAATAATTTAATATATAATTCAACATAAAGTTACAAAAAAAAACATAAATTAGTTGACCTTTTTGGAAATTTTTGTAAAAATTTCTTAATTTGTATAAAGAAAAATTAAAAATAAAAACTTTATTCTGCTAAATCTATGTTTCTAAACATGTTAATCATAATTTAACATATAATTAAACTTACGATTAACAAAAAAATATAATTTAGTTAACTTTTTTGGCAATTTTTGAAAAATTTCTTAATTTTTATAAAGAAAATTTAAAATAAAAACTGTATTCATCTAAATTTATATTTCTAAACATGTTAATCATAATTTAACATATAATTCAACATACATTTAACAAAAAAACATAATTTAGTTGACTTTTTTGGCAATTTTCTTAAAAATTTCTTAATTTTTATAAAGAAAGATTAAAAGTATAAAGTTGTTACTTTTAATCTTTCTTTATAAAAATTAAGTAATTTTGACAAAAATTGCCAAAAATGTCAACTAAATTATGTTTTTTTGTTAAATGTATAATAAAAACTTTAGTATAAAGTTGTTACTTTTAATCTTTCTTTATAAAAATTAAGTAATTTTGACAAAAATTGCCAAAAATGTCAACTAAATTATGTTTTTTTGTTAAATGTATGTTTAATTAAATGTTAAATTATGATTAACAGCTAAATTTATGTTTCTAAACATGTTAGTAATAATTTAACATATAATTCAACATACATTTAACAAAAAAAATATAATTTAGTTGACCTTTTTGGCAATTTTTTAAAACTTTCTTAATTTATATAAAGAAAGATTAAAAGTAACAACTTCATTCAGCTAAATTTATGTTTCTAAACATGTTAGTCATAATTTAACATATAATTCAACATACATTTATCAAAAAAACATAATTTAGTTGAATTTTTTTGCAATTTTTTTAAAAATTTCTTAATTTTTATAAAGAAAGATTAAAAGTAACAACTTTATTCAACTAAATTTATGTTTCTAAACATGATAGTCATAATTTAACATATAATTCAACATACATTTAAAAATAAAACATAATTTAGTTGACTTTTTTTGGCAACTATTTTAAATATTTCTTAATTTTTATAAAGAAAATTTAAAAATAAAAACTTTATTCAGTTAAATTTATATTTCTAAACATGTTAATCATAATTTAACATATAATTCAACATACATTTAACAAAAAAACATAATTTAGTTGACTTTTTTGGCAATTTTTGTAAAAATTTCTTAAGTTTTATAAAGAAAAATTAAAAGTAACAACTTTATTCAGCTAAATTAATGTTTCTAAACATGATAATCATAATTTAACATATAATTCAATATACATTTAATAATAAAACATAATTTAGTTGACTTTTTTTGGCAACTATTTTAAAAATTTCTTAATTTTTATAAAAAAAATTTAAAAATAAAAACTGTATTCAGCTAAATTTATATTTCTAAACATGTTAATCATAATTTAACATATAATTCAACATACATTTAACAAAAAAACATAATTTAGTTGACTTGTTTGGCAATTTTTGTAAAAATTACTTAATTTTTATAAAGAGAGATTAAAAGTAACAACTTTATTCAGCTAAATTTATGTTTCTAAACATGTTAGTAATAATTTAACATATAATTCAACATACATTTAACAATAAAACATAATTTATATGTTAACATATAATTCAACATACATGTAACAATAAAACATATTTTAAAAATTTCTTAATTTTTATAAAGAAAATTTAAAAATAAAAACTTTATTCAGCTAAATTTATATTTCTAAACATGTTAATCATAATCTAACATATAATTCAACATACATTTAACAAAAAACATAATTTAGTTGACTTTTTTGGCAATTTTTGTCAAAATTACTTAATTTTTATAAAGAAAGATTAAAAGTAACAACTTTATTCAGCTAAATTTATGTTTCTAAACATGTTAGTAATAATTTAACATATAATTCAACATAAAGTTACAAAAAAAAACATAATTTAGTTGACCTTTTTGGCAATTTTTGTAAAAATTTCTTAATTTGTATATAGAAAAATTAAAAATAAAAACTTTATTCTGCTAAATCTATGTTTCTAAACATGTTAGTCATAATTTAACATATAATTAAACTTACGATTAACAAAAAAACATAATTTAGTTAACTTTTTTGGCAATTTTTGAAAAATTTCTTAATTTGTATAAAGAAAATTTAAAAGAAAAACTGTATTCAGCTAAATTTATATTTCTAAACATGTTAATCATAATTTAACATATAATTCAACATACAGTTAACAAAAAAACATAATTTAGTTGACTTTTTTGGCAATTTTCTTAAAAAAATTTTATTTTTTATAAAGAAAGATTAAAAGTAACAAATTTATTCAGCTAAATTTATGTTTCTAAACATGATAATCATAATTTAACATATACTTCAACATACATTTAACAATAAAACATAATTTAGTTGACTTTTTTTTGCAACTATTTTAAAAATTTCTTAATTTTTATAAAGAAAATTTAAAAATAAAAATTTTATTCAGCTAAATTTATATTTCTAAACATGTTAGTCATAATTTAACATATAATTAAACTTACGATTAACAAAAAAACATAATTTAGTTAACTTTTTTGGCAATTTTTGAAAAATTTCTTAATTTGTATAAAGAAAATTTAAAAGAAAAACTGTATTCAGCTAAATTATATTTCTAAACATGTTAATCATAATTTAAGATATAATTCAACATACATTTAACAAAAAAACATAATTTAGTTGACTTTTTTGGCAATTTTCTTAAAAATTTTTTATTTTTTATAAAGAAAGATTAAAAGTAACAAATTTATTCAGCTAAATTTATGTTTCTTAACATGTTAGTAATAATTTAACATATAATTCAACATACATTTAACAAAAAAAAACCTAATTTAGTTGACCTTTTTGGCAAATTTTGTAAAAATTTCTTAATTTTTATAAAGAAAAATTAAAAATAAAAACTTTATTCAGCTAAATTTATATTTCTCAACATGTTAATCATAATTGAACATATAATTAAACTTACATTTAACAAAAAAACATAATGTAGTTAACTTTTTTTGGCAATTTTTGAAAAATTTCTTAATTTTTATAAAGAAAGACTAAAACAACTTTATTCACCTAAATTTTTGTTTCTAAACATGTTAATCATAATTTAACATATAATTCAACATACATTTAACAAAAAAACATAATTAAGTTGACTTTTTCTTCCCAATTTTTTAAAAATTTCTTAATTTTTATAAAGAAAGATTAAAAGTAACAACTTCATTCAGCTAAATTTATGTTTCTAAACATGTTAGTCATAATTTAACATATAATTCAACATACATTTATCAAAAAAACATAATTTAGTTGACTTTTTTGAAATTTTCTTAAAAATTTCTTAATTTTTATAAAGAAAGATTAAAAGTAACAACTTTATTCAGCTAAATTTATGTTTCTAAACATGTTAGTAATAATTTAACATATAATTCAACATACATTTAACAATAAAACATAATTTATATGTTAACATATAATTCAACATACATGTAACAATAAAACATATTTTAAAAATTTCTTAATTTGTATAAAGAAAAATTAAAAATAAAAACTTTATTCTGCTAAATCTATGTTTCTAAACATGTTAGTCATAATTTAACATATAATTAAACTTACGATTAACAAAACAACATAATTTAGTTAACTTTTTTGGCAATTTTTGAAAAATTTCTTAATTTGTATAAAGAAAATTTAAAAGAAAAACTGTATTCAGCTAAATTTATATTTCTAAACATGTTAATCATAATTTAACATATAATTCAACATACAGTTAACAAAAAAACATAATTTAGTTGACTTTTTTGGCAATTTTCTTAAAAATTTTTTATTTTTTATAAAGAAAGATTAAAAGTAACAAATTTATTCAGCTAAATTTATGTTTCTAAACATGATAATCATAATTTAACATATACTTCAACATACATTTAACAATAAAACATAATTTAGTTGACTTTTTTTTGCAACTATTTTAAAAATTTCTTAATTTTTATAAAGAAAATTTAAAAATAAAAATTTTGTTCAGCTAAATTTATATTTCTAAACATGTTAATCATAATTTAAGATATAATTCAACATACATTTAACAAAAAAACATAATTTAGTTGACTTTTTTGGCAATTTTCTTAAAAAAATTTTATTTTTTATAAAGAAAGATTAAAAGTAACAAATTTTTTCAGCCAAATTTATGTTTCTTAACATGTTAGTAATAATTTAACATATAATTCAACATACATTTAACAAAGAAAAACCTAATTTAGTTGACCTTTTTGGCAAATTTTGTAAAAAATTCTTAATTTTTATAAAGAAAAATTAAAAATAAAAACTTTATTCAGCTAAATTTATATTTCTCAACATGTTAATCATAATTGAACATATAATTAAACTTACATTTAACAAAAAAACATAATGTAGTTAACTTTTTTTGGCAATTTTTGAAAAATTTCTTAATTTTTATAAAGAAAGACTAAAACAACTTTATTCACCTAAATTTTTGTTTCTAAACATGTTAATCATAATTTAACATATAATTCAACATACATTTAACAAAAAAACATAATTAAGTTGACTTTTTCTTCCCAATTTTTTAAAAATTTCTTAATTTTTATAAAGAAAGATTAAAAGTAACAACTTCATTCAGCTAAATTTATGTTTCTAAACATGTTAGTCATAATTTAACATATAATTCAACATACATTTATCAAAAAAACATAATTTAGTTGACTTTTTTGGCAATTTTCTTAAAAGTTTCTTAATTTTTATAAAGAAAGATTAAAAGTAACAACTTTATTCAGCTAAATTTATGTTTCTAAACATGATAATCATAATTTAACATATAATTCAACATACATTTAACAATAAAACATAATTTAGTTGACTTTTTTTTGCAACTATTTTAAAAATTTCTTAATTTTTATAAAGAAAATTTAAAAATAAAAACTTTATTCAGCTAAATTTATATTTCTAAACATGTTAATCATAATTTAATATTTAATTAAACATACTTTTAACAAAAAAAACATAATTTAGTTGACTTTTTTGGCAATTTTTGTCAAAATTACTTAATTTTTATAAATAAAGATTAAAAGTATAAGGTTGTTACTTTTAATCTTTCTTTATAAATATTAAGTAATTTTGACAAAAATTGCCAAAAATGTCAACTAAATTATGTTTTTTTGTTAAATGTATGTTTAATTAAATGTTAAATTATGATTAACAGCTAAATTTATGTTTCTAAACATGTTAGTAATAATTTAACATATAATTCAACATACATTTAACAATAAAACATAATTTATATGTTAACATATAATTCAACATACATATAACAATAAAACATATTTTAAAAATTTCTTAATTTTTATAAAGAAAATTTAAAAATAAAAACTTTATTCAGCTAAATTTATATTTCTAAACATGTTATTCATAATTTAACATATAATTCAACATACATTTAACAAAAAAACATAATTTAGTTGACTTGTTTGGCAATTTTTGTAAAAATTACTTAATTTTTATAAAGAGAGATTAAAAGTAACAACTTTATTCAGCTAAATTTATGTTTCTAAACATGTTAGTAATAATTTAACATATAATTCAACATACATTTAACAATAAAACATAATTTATATGTTAACATATAATTCAACATACATGTAACAATAAAACATATTTTAAAAATTTCTTAATTTTTATAAAGAAAATTTAAAAATAAAAACTTTATTCAGCTAAATTTATATTTTTAAACATGTTAATCATAATCTAACATATAATTCAACATACATTTAACAAAAAAACATAATTTAGTTGACTTTTTTGGCAATTTTTGTCAAAATTACTTAATTTTTATAAAGAAAGATTAAAAGTAACAACTTTATTCAGCTAAATTTATGTTTCTAAACATGTTAGTAATAATTTAACATATAATTCAACATAAAGTTACAAAAAAAAACATAATTTAGTTGACCTTTTTGGCAATTTTTGTAAAAATTTCTTAATTTGTATAAAGAAAAATTAAAAATAAAAACTTTATTCTGCTAAATCTATGTTTCTAAACATGTTAGTCATAATTTAACATATAATTAAACTTACGATTAACAAAAAAACATAATTTAGTTAACTTTTTTGGCAATTTTTGAAAAATTTCTTAATTTGTATAAAGAAAATTTAAAAGAAAAACTGTATTCAGCTAAATTTATATTTCTAAACATGTTAATCATAATTTAACATATAATTCAACATACAGTTAACAAAAAAACATAATTTAGTTGACTTTTTTGGCAATTTTCTTAAAAAATTTTTATTTTTTATAAAGAAAGATTAAAAGTAACAAATTTATTCAGCTAAATTTATGTTTCTAAACATGATAATCATAATTTAACATATACTTCAACATACATTTAACAATAAAACATAATTTAGTTGACTTTTTTTTGCAACTATTTTAAAAATTTCTTAATTTTTATAAAGAAAATTTAAAAATAAAAATTTTATTCAGCTAAATTTATATTTCTAAACATGTTAATCATAATTTAAGATATAATTCAACATACATTTAACAAAAAAACATAATTTAGTTGACTTTTTTGCCAATTTTCTTAAAAATTTTTTATTTTTTATAAAGATAGATTAAAAGTAACAAATTTATTCAGCTAAATTTATGTTTCTTAACATGTTAGTAATAATTTAACATATAATTCAACATACATTTAACAAAAAAAAACCTAATTTAGTTGACCTTTTTGGCAAATTTTGTAAAAATTTCTTAATTTTTATAAAGAAAAATTAAAAATAAAAACTTTATTCAGCTAAATTTATATTTCTCAACATGTTAATCATAATTGAACATATAATTAAACTTACATTTAACAAAAAAACATAATGTAGTTAACTTTTTTTGGCAATTTTTGAAAAATTTCTTAATTTTTATAAAGAAAGACTAAAACAACTTTATTCACCTAAATTTTTGTTTCTAAACATGTTAATCATAATTTAACATATAATTCAACATACATTTAACAAAAAAACATAATTAAGTTGACTTTTTCTTCCCAATTTTTTAAAAATTTCTTAATTTTTATAAAGAAAGATTAAAAGTAACAACTTCATTCAGCTAAATTTATGTTTCTAAACATGTTAGTCATAATTTAACATATAATTCAACATACATATATCAAAAAAACATAATTTAGTTGACTTTTTTGAAATTTTCTTAAAAATTTCTTAATTTTTATAAAGAAAGATTAAAAGTAACAACTTTATTCAGCTAAATTTATGTTTCTAAACATGATAATCATAATTTAACATATAATTCAACATACATTTAACAATAAAACATAATTTAGTTGACTTTTTTTTGCAACTATTTTAAAAATTTCTTAATTTTTATAAAGAAAATTTAAAAATAAAAACTTTATTCAGCTAAATTTATATTTCTAAACATGTTAATCATAATTTAATATTTAATTAAACATACTTTTAACAAAAAAAACATAATTTAGTTGACTTTTTTGGCAATTTTTGTCAAAATTACTTAATTTTTATAAATAAAGATTAAAAGTATAAGGTGTTACTTTTAATCTTTCTTTATAAATATTAAGTAATTTTGACAAAAATTGCCAAAAATGTCAACTAAATTATGTTTTTTTGTTAAATGTATGTTTAATTAAATGTTAAATTATGATTAACAGCTAAATTTATGTTTCTAAACATGTTAGTAATAATTTAACATATAATTCAACATACATTTAACAATAAAACATAATTTATATGTTAACATATAATTCAACATACATATAACAATAAAACATATTCTAAAAATTTCTTAATTTTTATAAAGAAAATTTAAAAATAAAAACTTTATTCAGCTAAATTTATATTTCTAAACATGTTATTCATAATTTAACATATAATTCAACATACATTTAACAAAAAAACATAATTTAGTTGACTTGTTTGGCAATTTTTGTAAAAATTACTTAATTTTTATAAAGAGAGATTAAAAGTAACAACTTTATTCAGCTAAATTTATGTTTCTAAACATGATAGTAATAATTTAACATATAATTCAACATACATTTAACAATAAAACATAATTTATATGTTAACATATAATTCAACATACATGTAACAATAAAACATATTTTAAAAATTTCTTAATTTTTATAAAGAAAATTTAAAAATAAAAACTTTATTCAGCTAAATTTATATTTCTAAACATGTTAATCAAAATCTAACATATAATTCAACATACATTTAACAAAAAAACATAATTTAGTTGACTTTTTTGGCAATTTTTGTCAAAATTACTTAATTTTTATAAAGAAAGATTAAAAGTAACAACTTTATTCAGCTAAATTTATGTTTCTAAACATGTTAGTAATAATTTAACATATAATTCAACATACATTTAACAATAAAACATAATTTATATGTTAACATATAATTCAACATACATGTAACAATAAAACATATTTTAAAAATTTCTTAATTTGTATAAAGAAAAATTAAAAATAAAAACTTTATTCTGCTAAATCTATGTTTCTAAACATGTTAGTCATAATTTAACATATAATTAAACTTACGATTAACAAAACAACATAATTTAGTTAACTTTTTTGGCAATTTTTGAAAAATTTCTTAATTTGTATAAAGAAAATTTAAAAGAAAAACTGTATTCAGCTAAATTTATATTTCTAAACATGTTAATCATAATTTAACATATAATTCAACATACAGTTAACAAAAAAACATAATTTAGTTGACTTTTTTGGCAATTTTCTTAAAAATTTTTTATTTTTTATAAAGAAAGATTAAAAGTAACAAATTTATTCAGCTAAATTTATGTTTCTAAACATGATAATCATAATTTAACATATACTTCAACATACATTTAACAATAAAACATAATTTAGTTGACTTTTTTTTGCAACTATTTTAAAAATTTCTTAATTTTTATAAAGAAAATTTAAAAATAAAAATTTTGTTCAGCTAAATTTATATTTCTAAACATGTTAATCATAATTTAAGATATAATTCAACATACATTTAAAAAAAAAACATAATTTAGTTGACTTTTTTGGCAATTTTCTTAAAAAAATTTTATTTTTTATAAAGAAAGATTAAAAGTAACAAATTTTTTCAGCCAAATTTATGTTTCTTAACATGTTAGTAATAATTTAACATATAATTCAACATACATTTAACAAAGAAAAACCTAATTTAGTTGACCTTTTTGGCAAATTTTGTAAAAAATTCTTAATTTTTATAAAGAAAAATTAAAAATAAAAACTTTATTCAGCTAAATTTATATTTCTCAACATGTTAATCATAATTGAACATATAATTAAACTTACATTTAACAAAAAAACATAATGTAGTTAACTTTTTTTGGCAATTTTTGAAAAATTTCTTAATTTTTATAAAGAAAGACTAAAACAACTTTATTCACCTAAATTTTTGTTTCTAAACATGTTAATCATAATTTAACATATAATTCAACATACATTTAACAAAAAAACATAATTAAGTTGACTTTTTCTTCCCAATTTTTTAAAAATTTCTTAATTTTTATAAAGAAAGATTAAAAGTAACAACTTCATTCAGCTAAATTTATGTTTCTAAACATGTTAATCATAATCTAACATATAATTCAACATACATTTAACAAAAAAACATAATTTAGTTGACTTTTTTGGCAATTTTTGTCAAAATTACTTAATTTTTATAAAGAAAGATTAAAAGTAACAACTTTATTCAGCTAAATTTATGTTTCTAAACATGTTAGTAATAATTTAACATATAATTCAACATAAAGTTACAAAAAAAAACATAATTTAGTTGACCTTTTTGGCAATTTTTGTAAAAATTTCTTAATTTGTATAAAGAAAAATTAAAAATAAAAACTTTATTCTGCTAAATCTATGTTTCTAAACATGTTAGTCATAATTTAACATATAATTAAACTTACGATTAACAAAAAAACATAATTTAGTTAACTTTTTTGGCAATTTTTGAAAAATTTCTTAATTTGTATAAAGAAAATTTAAAAGAAAAACTGTATTCAGCTAAATTTATATTTCTAAACATGTTAATCATAATTTAACATATAATTCAACATACAGTTAACAAAAAAACATAATTTAGTTGACTTTTTTGGCAATTTTCTTAAAAAATTTTTATTTTTTATAAAGAAAGATTAAAAGTAACAAATTTATTCAGCTAAATTTATGTTTCTAAACATGATAATCATAATTTAACATATACTTCAACATACATTTAACAATAAAACATAATTTAGTTGACTTTTTTTTGCAACTATTTTAAAAATTTCTTAATTTTTATAAAGAAAATTTAAAAATAAAAATTTTATTCAGCTAAATTTATATTTCTAAACATGTTAATCATAATTTAAGATATAATTCAACATACATTTAACAAAAAAACATAATTTAGTTGACTTTTTTGGCAATTTTCTTAAAAATTTTTTATTTTTTATAAAGATAGATTAAAAGTAACAAATTTATTCAGCTAAATTTATGTTTCTTAACATGTTAGTAATAATTTAACATATAATTCAACATACATTTAACAAAAAAAAACCTAATTTAGTTGACCTTTTTGGCAAATTTTGTAAATATTTCTTAATTTTTATAAAGAAAAATTAAAAATAAAAACTTTATTCAGCTAAATTTATATTTCTCAACATGTTAATCATAATTGAACATATAATTAAACTTACATTTAACAAAAAAACATAATGTAGTTAACTTTTTTTGGCAATTTTTGAAAAATTTCTTAATTTTTATAAAGAAAGACTAAAACAACTTTATTCACCTAAATTTTTGTTTCTAAACATGTTAATCATAATTTAACATATAATTCAACATACATTTAACAAAAAAACATAATTAAGTTGACTTTTTCTTCCCAATTTTTTAAAAATTTCTTAATTTTTATAAAGAAAGATTAAAAGTAACAACTTCATTCAGCTAAATTTATGTTTCTAAACATGTTAGTCATAATTTAACATATAATTCAACATACATTTATCAAAAAAACATAATTTAGTTGACTTTTTTGGCAATTTTCTTAAAAATTTCTTAATTTTTATAAAGAAAGATTAAAAGTAACAACTTTATTCAGCTAAATTTATGTTTCTAAACATGATAATCATAATTTAACATATAATTCAACATACATTTAACAATAAAACATAATTTAGTTGACTTTTTTTTGCAACTATTTTAAAAATTTCTTAATTTTTATAAAGAAAATTTAAAAATAAAAACTTTATTCAGCTAAATTTATATTTCTAAACATGTTAATCATAATTTAATATTTAATTAAACATACTTTTAACAAAAAAAACATAATTTAGTTGACTTTTTTGGCAATTTTTGTCAAAATTACTTAATTTTTATAAATAAAGATTAAAAGTATAAGGTTGTTACTTTTAATCTTTCTTTATAAATATTAAGTAATTTTGACAAAAATTGCCAAAAATGTCAACTAAATTATGTTTTTTTGTTAAATGTATGTTTAATTAAATGTTAAATTATGATTAACAGCTAAATTTATGTTTCTAAACATGTTAGTAATAATTTAACATATAATTCAACATACATTTAACAATAAAACATAATTTATATGTTAACATATAATTCAACATACATATAACAATAAAACATATTTTAAAAATTTCTTAATTTTTATAAAGAAAATTTAAAAATAAAAACTTTATTCAGCTAAATTTATATTTCTAAACATGTTATTCATAATTTAACATATAATTCAACATACATTTAACAAAAAAACATAATTTAGTTGAGTTTTTTGGCAATTTTTGTCAAAATTACTTAATTTTTATAAAGAAAGATTAAAAGTAACAACTTTATTCAGCTAAATTTATGTTTCTAAACATGTTAGTAATAATTTAACATATAATTCAACATAAAGTTACAAAAAAAAACATAATTTAGTTGAACTTTTTGGCAATTTTTGTAAAAATTTCTTAATTTGTATAAAGAAAAATTAAAAATAAAAACTTTATTCTGCTAAATCTATGTTTCATAACATGTTAGTCATAATTTAACATATAATTAAACTTACGATTAACAAAAAAACATAATTTAGTTAACTTTTTTGGCAATTTTTGAAAAATTTCTTAATTTTTATAAAGAAAATTTAAAATAAAAACTGTATTCAGCTAAATTTATATTTCTAAACATTTTTCTTTATAAAAATTAAGAAATTTTTACAAAATTTGCCAAAAAGGTCAACTAAATTAGGTTTTTTTTTGTTAAATGTATGTTGAATTATATGTTAAATTATTACTAACATGCTAAGAAACATAAATTTAGCTGAATAAAGTTGTTGCTTTTAATCTTTCTTTATAAAACTTAAGTAATTTTTACAAAAATTTTCAAAAAAGTCAACTAAATTATGTTTTTTTGTTAAATGTAAGTTTAATTATATGTTAAATTATGATTATCATGTTTAGAAACATCATTTTTGTTGAATAAAGTTGTTACTTTTAATCTTTTTTTATAAAAATTAAGAAATTTTTAAGAAAATTGCCAAAAAAGTCAACTAAAATATGTTTTTTTGTTAAATGTATGTTGAATTATATGTTAAATAATGACTAACATGTTTAGAAATATAAATTTAGCTGAATACAGTTTTTATTTTTAAATTTTCTTTATAAAAATTAAGAAATTTTTCAAAAATTGCCAAAAAAGTTAACTAAATTATGTTCTTTTGTTAATTGTAAGTTTAATTATATGTTCAATTATGACTAATATGTGTACAAACATAAATTTAGCTGAATCAAGTTGTTACTTTTAATCTTTCTTTATAAAAATTAAGAAATTTTTAAAATAGTTGCCAAAAAAAGTCAACTAAATTATGTTTTATTGTTAAATGTATGTTGAATTATATGTTAAATTATGACTATCATGTTTAGAAACATAAATTTAGCTGAATAAATTTGTTACTTTTAATCTTTCTTTATAAAAATTAAGAAATTTTTAAGATAGTTGCCAAACAATGTCAACTATATTATGTTTTATTGTTAAATGTATGTTGAATTATATGTTAAATTATGACCATCATGTTTAAAAACGTAAATTTATCTGAATAAAGTTGTTAATTTCAATCTTTCTTTATAAAAATTAAGAAATTTTGACACAAATTGCCAAAAAAGTCAACTAAATTATGTTTTTTTGTTAAATGTATGTTTAACTAAATGTTAAATTATGATTAACATGTTTAGAAATATAAATTTAGCTGAATAAAGTTTTTATTTTTAAATTTTCTTTATAAAAAGTAAGAAATTTTTAAAATAGTTGCCAAAAAAAGTTAACTAAATTATGTTTTATTGTTAAATGTATGTTGAATTATATGTTAAATTATGACTAACATGTTTAGAAACATAAATTTAGCTAAATAAAGTTGTTACTTTTAATCTTTCTTTATAAAAATTAAGAAATTTTTAAAATAGTTGCCAAAAAAAGTCAACTAAATTATGTTTTATTATTAAATGTATGTTGAATTATATGTTAAATTATTACTAACATGTTTAGAAACATAAACTTAGCTGAATAAATTTGTTACTTTTAATCTTTCTTTATAAAAATTAATAAATTTTTAAAAAATTGGGAAGAAAAAGTTAACTAGATTATGTTTTTTTATTAATTGTAAGTTTAATTATATGTTAAATTATGACTAACATGTTTAGAAACATAGATTTAGCAGAATAAAGATTTTATTTTTAATTTTTCTTTATAAAAATTAGGAAATTTTTACAAAAATTGCCTAAAAGGTCAACTAAATTATGTTTTTTTGTTAAATGTATGTTGAATTATATGTTAAATTATGATTATCATGTTTAGAAACATAAATTTAGCTGAATAAAGTTGTTACTTTTAATATTTCTTTATAAAAATTAAGAAATTTTTCAAAAATTGACAAAAAAGTTAACTAAATTATGTTTTTTTGTTAATTGTAAGTTTAATTATATGTTAAATTATGATTAACATGTTTAGAAACATAGATTTAGCAGAATAAAGTTTTTATTTTTAATTTTTCTTTATAAAAATTAGGAAATTTTTACAAAAATTGCCTAAAAGGTCAACTAAATTATGTTTTTTTTGTTAAATGTATGTTGAATTATATGTTTAATTATTACTAACATGTTTAGAAACGTAAATTTAGCTGAATAAAGTTGTTACTTTTAATCTTTCTTTATAAAAATTAAGTAAGTTTTATAAAAAATTTCAAAAAAGTCAACTAAATTATGTTTTTTTGTTAAATGTATGTTTAATTAAATGTTAAATTATGACTGACATGTTTAGAAACATAAATTTAGCTGAATAAAGTTGTTACTTGTAATGTTTCTTTATAAAATTAAGAAATTTTTGAAAAATTGGAAAGAAAAAGTCAACTAAATTATGTTTTTTTGTTAATTGTAAGTATACTTATATGTTTAATTATGACTAACATGTTTAGAAACATAGATTTAGCAGAATAAAGTTTTTATTTTTAAATTTTCTTTATAAAAATTAAATAATTTTTACAAAAATTGCTAAAAAGGTCAACTAAATTATGTTTTTTTGTTAAATGTATGTTGAATTATATGTTAAATTATGATTATCATGTTTAGAAACATAAATTTAGCTGAATAAAGTTGTTACTTTTAATATTTCTTTATAAAAATTAAGAAATTTTTCAAAAATTGACAAAAAAGTTAACTAAATTATGTTTTTTTGTTAATTGTAAGTTTAATTATATGTTAAATTATGATTAACATGTTTAGAAACATAGATTTAGCAGAATAAAGTTTTTATTTTTAATTTTTCTTTATAAAAATTAAGAAATTTTTACAAAAATTGCCTAAAAGTTCAACTAAATTATTTTTTTTTGTGTTAAATGTATGTTGAATTATATGTTAAATTATTACTAACATGTTTAGAAACATAAATTTAGCTGAATAAAGTTGTTACTTTTAATCTTTCTTTATAAAAATTGAGTAATTTTTAAAAAAATTGCCAAAAAAGTCAACTAAATTAGGTTTTTTTGATAAATGTATGTTGAATTATATGTTAAATTATGACTAACATGTTTAGAAATATAAATTTAGTTGAATGAAGTTGTTACTTTTAATCTTTCTTTATAAAAATTAAGAAATTTTTACAAAAATTGCCAAAAAGGTAAACTATATTATGTATTTTTGTTATATGTATGTTGAATTATATGTTAAATTATTACTAACATGTTTAGAAATATAAATTTAGCTGAATAAATTTGTTGCTTTTAATCTTTCATTATAGAAATTAAGTAATTTTTACAAAAATTTCCAAAAAAGTCAACTAAATTATGTTTTTTTGTTAAATGTATGTTGAATTAAATGTTAAATTATGATTAATATGTTAAGAAACATAAATTTAGCTGAATAAAGTTATTACTTTTAATCTTTCTTTATAAAAATTAAGAAATTTTTACAAAAATTTCCAAAAAAGTCAACTAAATTATGTTTTTTATTAATTGTAAGTTTAATTATATGTTTATTTAGGACAAACATGTTTAGAAACATAGATTTAGCAGAATAAAGTTTTTATTTTTAATTTTTCTTTATAAAAATTAAGAAATTTTTACAAAAATTGCTAAGAAGGTCAACTAAATTATGTTTTTTTTTGGTAAATGTATGTTGAATTATATGTTAAATTATTACTAATATGTTTAGAAACATAAATTTAGCTGAATAAAGTTGTTAATTTAAATCTTTCTTTACAAAAATTAAGAAATTTTAAAAAAATTGGGAAGAAAAAATCAACTAAATTATGTTTTTTTGTTAAATGTATGTTGAATTATATGTTAAATTATGATTAACATGTTAAGAAACATAAATTTAGCTGAATAAAGTTATTACTTTTAATCTTTCTTTATAAAAATTAAGAAATTTTTACAAAAATTGCCAAAAAAGTCTACTAAATTATGTTTTTTTGATAAATGTATGTTGAATTATATGTTAAATTATGACTATCATGTTTAGAAACATAAATTTAGCTGAATAAAGTTATTACTTTAAATCTTTCTTTATAAAAATTAAGAAATTTTGCAAACATTTCCAAAAAAGTTAACTAAATTATGTTTTTTTGTTAATTGTAAGTTTAGTTATATGTTAAATTATGATTAACATGTTTAGAGATATAGATTTAGCAGAATAAAGTTTTTATTTTTAATTTTTCTTTATAAAAATTAAGAAATTTTTACAAAAATTGCCAAAAAGGTCAACTAAATTATGTTTTTTTTTAAATGTATGTTGAATTATATGTTAAATTATGATTATCATGTTTAGAAACATAAATTTATCTGAATATTGTTGTTACTTTCAATCTTTCTTTATAAAAATTAAGAAATTTTTAAAATAGTTGCCAAAAAAAGTCAACTAAATTATGTTTTATTGTTAAATGTATGTTGAATTATATGTTAAATTATGATTATCGTGTTTCGAAACATAAATTTAGTTGTAACTTTTAATGTTTCTTTATAAAAATTAAGAAATTTTTAAAAAATTGGGAAGAAAAAGTCAACTAAATTATGTTTTATTGTTAAATGTATGTTGAATTATATGTTAAATTATGACTATCATGTTTAGAAACATAAATTTAGCTGAATAAATTTGTTACTTTTAATCTTTCTTTATAAAAATTGAGAAATTTTTAAAATAGTTGCCAAAAAAAGTCAACTACATTATGTTTTATTGTTAAATGTATGTTGAATTATATGTTAAATTATGACTAACATGTTTAGAAACATAAATTTAGCTGAATCAAGTTGTTACTTTTAATCTTTCTTTATAAAAATTAAGACATTTTTAAAATAGTTGCCAAAAAAAGTCAACTAAATTATGTTTTATTGTTAAATGCATGTTGAATTATATGTTAAATTATGACTATCATGTTTAGAAACATAAATTTAGCTAAATAAAGTTGTTACTTTTAATCTTTCTTTATAAAAATTAAGAAATTTTTAAAATAGTTGCCAAAAAAAGTCAACTACATTATGTTTTATTGTTAAATGTATGTTGAATTATATGTTAAATTATGACTAGCATGTTTAGAAACATAAATTTAGCTAAATAAAGTTGTTACTTTCAATCTTTCTTTATAAAAATTAAGAAATTTTTAAAATAGTTGCCAAAAAAAGTCAACTAAATTATGTTTTATTGTTAAATGTATGTTGAATTATATGTTAAATTATGATTATCGTGTTTCGAAACATAAATTTAGTTGTAACTTTTAATGTTTCTTTATAAAAATTAAGAAATTTTTAAAAAATTGGGAAGAAAAAGTCAACTAAATTATGTTTTATTGTTAAATGTATGTTGAATTATATGTTAAATTATGACTATCATGTTTAGAAACATAAATTTAGCTGAATAAATTTGTTACTTTTAATCTTTCTTTATAAAAATTGAGAAATTTTTAAAATAGTTGCCAAAAAAAGTCAACTACATTATGTTTTATTGTTAAATGTATGTTGAATTATATGTTAAATTATGACTAACATGTTTAGAAACATAAATTTAGCTGAATCAAGTTGTTACTTTCAATCTTTCTTTATAAAAATTAAGAAATTTTTAAAATAGTTGCCAAAAAAAGTCAACTAAATTATGTTTTTTTTTTGAATGTATGTTCAATTAAATGTTAAATTATGATTAACATGTTTAGAAATATAAATTTAGCTGAATAAAGTTTTTATTTTTAAATTTTCTTTATAAAAATTAAGAAATTTTTAAAATAGTTGCCAAAAAAAGTTAACTAAATTATGTTTTATTGTTAAATGTATGTTGAATTATATGTTAAATTTTGATTATCATGTTTAGAAACATAAATTTAGCTGAATAAAGTTGTTAATTTTAATCTTTCTTTATAAAAATTAAGAAATTTTTAAAAAAATTGCCAAAAAAGTCAACTAAATAAGGTTTTTTTGATAAATGTATGTTGAATTATATGTTAAATTATGACTAACATGTTTAGAAATATAAATTTAGCTGAATGAAGTTGTTACTTTTAATCTTTCTTTATAAAAATTAAGAAATTTTTCAAAAATTGCCAAAAAAGTTAACTAAATTATTTTTTTTTGTTAATTGTATGTTGAATTATATGTTAAATTATGATTATCATAAAATTGCCAAAAAAGTCAACTAAATTATGTTTTTTTGTTGAATGTATGTTCAATTAAATGTTAAATTATGATTAACATGTTTAGAAATATAAATTTAGCTGAATCAAGTTGTTACTTTTAATCTTTCTTTATAAAAATTAAGAAATTTTTAAAATAGTTGCCAAAAAAAGTCAACTAAATTATGTTTTATTGTTAAATGTATGTTGAATTATATGTTAAATTATGACTATCATGTTTAGAAACATAAATTTAGCTGAATAAAGTTGTCACTTTTAATCTTTCTTTATAAAAATTAAGAAATTTTTCAAATAGTTGCCAAAAAAAGTCAACTAAATTATGTTTTATTGTTAAATGTATGTTGAATTATATGTTAAATTATGACTATCATGTTTAGAAATATAAATTTAGCTGAATAAAGTTGTTACTTTTAATCTTTCTTTATAAAAATTAAGAAATTTTTAAAATAGTTGCCAAAAAAAGTCAACTACATTATGTTTTATTGTTAAATGTATGTTGAATTATATGTTAAATAATGATTATCATAAAATTGCCAAAAAAGTCAACTAAATTATGTTTTTTTGTTGAATGTATCTTCAATTAAATGTTAAATTATGATTAACATGTTTAGAAATATAAGTTTAGGTGAATCAAGTTGTTACTTTTAATCTTTCTTTATAAAAATTAAGAAATTTTTAAAATAGTTGCCAAAAAAAGTTAACTAAATTATGTTTTATTGTTAAATGTATGTTGAATTATATGTTAAATTATGACTAACATGTTTAGAAACATAAATTTAGCTAAATAAAGTTGTTACTTTTAATCTTTCTTTATAAAAATTAAGAAATTTTTAAAATAGTTGCCAAAAAAAGTCAACTAAATTATGTTTTATTATTAAATGTATGTTGAATTATATGTTAAATTATTACTAACATGTTTAGAAACATAAACTTAGCTGAATAAATTTGTTACTTTTAATCTTTCTTTATAAAAATTAAGAAATTTTTAAAAAATTGCGAAGAAAAAGTCAACTAAATTATGTTTTCTTGTTAAATGTATGTTGAATTATATGTTAAATTATGATTATCATGTTTAGAAACATAAATTTAGCTGAATAAAGTTGTTACTTTTAATCTTTCTTTATAAAAATTAAGAAATTTTTACAAAAATTGCCAAAAAGGTAAACTATATTATGTATTTTTGTTATATGTATGTTGAATTATATGTTAAATTATTACTAACATGTTTAGAAACATAAATTTAGCTGAATAAATTTGTTGCTTTTAATCTTTCATTATAGAAATTAAGTAATTTTTACAAAAATTTCCAAAAAAGTCAACTAAATTATGTTTTTTTGTTAAATGTATGTTGAATTAAATGTTAAATTATGATTAATATGTTAAGAAACATAAATTTAGCTGAATAAAGTTATTACTTTTAATCTTTCTTTATAAAAATTAAGAAATTTTTACAAAAATTTCCAAAAAAGTCAACTAAATTATGTTTTTTATTAATTGTAAGTTTAATTATATGTTTATTTATGACAAACATGTTTAGAAACATAGATTTAGCAGAATAAAGTTTTTATTTTTAATTTTTCTTTATAAAAATTAAGAAATTTTTACAAAAATTGCTAAGAAGGTCAACTAAATTATGTTTTTTTTTTGGTAAATGTATGTTGAATTATATGTTAAATTATTACTAATATGTTTAGAAACATAAATTTAGCTGAATAAAGTTGTTAATTTAAATCTTTCTTTACAAAAATTAAGAAATTTTAAAAAAATTGGGAAGAAAAAATCAACTAAATTATGTTTTTTTGTTAAATGTATGTTGAATTATATGTTAAATTATGATTAACATGTTAAGAAACATAAATTTAGCTGAATAAAGTTATTACTTTTAATATTTCTTTATAAAAATTAAGAAATTTTTACAAAAATTGCCAAAAAAGTCTACTAAATTATGTTTTTTTGATAAATGTATGTTGAATTATATGTTAAATTATGACTATCATGTTTAGAAACATAAATTTAGCTGAATAAAGTTATTACTTTAAATCTTTCTTTATAAAAATTAAGAAATTTTGCAAACATTTCCAAAAAAGTTAACTAAATTATGTTTTTTTGTTAATTGTAAGTTTAGTTATATGTTAAATTATGATTAACATGTTTAGAGATATAGATTTAGCAGAATAAAGTTTTTATTTTTAATTTTTCTTTATAAAAATTAAGAACTTTTTACAAAAATTGCCAAAAAGGTCAACTAAATTATGTTTTTTTTTAAATGTATGTTGAATTATATGTTAAATTATGATTTTCATGTTTAGAAACATAAATTTATATGAATATTGTTGTTACTTTCAATCTTTCTTTATAAAAATTAAGAAATTTTTAAAATAGTTGCCAAAAAAAGTCAACTAAATTATGTTTTATTGTTAAATGTATGTTGAATTATATGTTAAATTATGATTATCGTGTTTCGAAACATAAATTTAGTTGTAACTTTTAATGTTTCTTTATAAAAATTAAGAAATTTTTAAAAAATTGGGAAGAAAAAGTCAACTAAATTATGTTTTATTGTTAAATGTATGTTGAATTATATGTTAAATTATGACTATCATGTTTAGAAACATAAATTTAGCTGAATAAATTTGTTACTTTTAATCTTTCTTTATAAAAATTGAGAAATTTTTAAAATAGTTGCCAAAAAAAGTCAACTACATTATGTTTTATTGTTAAATGTATGTTGAATTATATGTTAAATTATGACTTACATGTTTAGAAACATAAATTTAGCTGAATCAAGTTGTTACTTTTAATCTTTCTTTATAAAAATTAAGACATTTTTAAAATAGTTGCCAAAAAAAGTCAACTAAATTATATTTTATTGTTAAATGTATGTTGAATTATATGTTAAATTATGACTATCATGTTTAGAAACATAAATTTAGCTAAATAAAGTTGTTACTTTTAATCTTTCTTTATAAAAATTAAGAAATTTTTAAAATAGTTGCCAAAAAAAGTCAACTACATTATGTTTTATTGTTAAATGTATGTTGAATTATATGTTAAATTATGATTATCATAAAATTGCCAAAAAAGTCAACTAAATTATGTTTTTTTTTTTGAATGTATGTTCAATTAAATGTTAAATTATGATTAACATGTTTAGAAATATAAATTTAGCTGAATAAAGTTTTTATTTTTAAATTTTCTTTATAAAAATTAAGAAATTTTTAAAATAGTTGCCAAAAAAAGTTAACTAAATTATGTTTTATTGTTAAATGTATGTTGAATTATATGTTAAATTTTGATTATCATGTTTAGAAACATAAATTTAGCTGAATAAAGTTGTTACTTTTAATCTTTCTTTATAAAAATTAAGAAATTTTTAAAAAAATTGCCAAAAAAGTCAACTAAATAAGGTTTTTTTGATAAATGTATGTTGAATTATATGTTAAATTATGACTAACATGCTTAGAAATATAAATTTAGCTGAATGAAGTTGTTACTTTTAATCTTTCTTTATAAAAATTAAGAAATTTTTCAAAAATTGCCAAAAAAGTTAACTAAATTATGTTTTTTTGTTAATTGTATGTTGAATTATATGTTAAATTATGATTATCATAAAATTGCCAAAAAAGTCAACTAAATTATGTTTTTTGTTGAATGTATGTTCAATTAAATGTTAAATTATGATTAACATGTTTAGAAATATAAATTTAGCTGAATCAAGTTGTTACTTTTAATCTTTCTTTATAAAAATTAAGAAATTTTTAAAATAGTTGCCAAAAAAAGTCAACTAAATTATGTTTTATTGTTAAATGTATGTTGAATTATATGTTAAATTATGACTATCATGTTTAGAAACATAAATTTAGCTGAATAAAGTTGTCACTTTTAATCTTTCTTTATAAAAATTAAGAAATTTTTCAAATAGTTGCCAAAAAAAGTCAACTAAATTATGTTTTATTGTTAAATGTATGTTGAATTATATGTTAAATTATGACTATCATGTTTAGAAATATAAATTTAGCTGAATAAAGTTGTTACTTTTAATCTTTCTTTATAAAAATTAAGAAATTTTTAAAATAGTTGCCAAAAAAAGTCAACTACATTATGTTTTATTGTTAAATGTATGTTGAATTATATGTTAAATAATGATTATCATAAAATTGCCAAAAAAGTCAACTAAATTATGTTTTTTTGTTGAATGTATCTTCAATTAAATGTTAAATTATGATTAACATGTTTAGAAATATAAATTTAGGTGAATCAAGTTGTTACTTTTAATCTTTCTTTATAAAAATTAAGAAATTTTTAAAATAGTTGCCAAAAAAAGTTAACTAAATTATGTTTTATTGTTAAATGTATGTTGAATTATATGTTAAATTATGACTAACATGTTTAGAAACATAAATTTAGCTAAATAAAGTTGTTACTTTTAATCTTTCTTTATAAAAATTAAGAAATTTTTAAAATAGTTGCCAAAAAAAGTCAACTAAATTATGTTTTATTATTAAATGTATGTTGAATTATATGTTAAATTATTACTAACATGTTTAGAAACATAAACTTAGCTGAATAAATTTGTTACTTTTAATCTTTCTTTATAAAAATTAAGAAATTTTTAAAAAATTGCGAAGAAAAAGTCAACTAAATTATGTTTTCTTGTTAAATGTATGTTGAATTATATGTTAAATTATGATTATCATGTTTAGAAACATAAATTTAGCTGAATAAAGTTGTTACTTTTAATCTTTCTTTATAAAAATTAAGAAATTTTTCAAAAATTGCCAAAAAAGTTAACTAGATTATGTTTTTTTGTTAATTGTAAGTTTAATTATATGTTAAATTATGACTAACATGTTTAGAAACATAGATTTAGCAGAATAAAGATTTTATTTTTAATTTTTCTTTATAAAAATTAAGAAATTTTTACAAAAATTGCCTAAAAGGTCAACTAAATTATGTTTTTTTTGTTAAATGTATGTTGAATTATATGTTAAATTATTACTAACATGTTTAGAAACGTAAATTTAGCTGAATAAAGTTGTTACTTTTAATATTTCTTTATAAAAATTAAGAAATTTTAAAAAAATTGGGAAGAAAAAGTCAACTAAATTATGTTTTTTTGTTAAATGTATCTTGAATTATATGTTAAATTATGATTATCATGTTTAGAAACATAAATTTAGCTGAATCAAGTTGTTACTTTTAATCTTTCTTTATAAAAATTAAGAAATTTTTCAAAAATTGCCAAAAAAGTTAACTAAATTATGTTTTTTTGTTAATTGTAAGTTTAGTTATATGTTAAATTATGATTAACATGTTTAGAGATATAGATTTAGCAGAATAAAGTTTTTATTTTTAATTTTTCTTTATAAAAATTAAGAAATTTTTACAAAAATTGCCAAAAAGGTCAACTAAATTATGTTTTTTTGTTAAATGTATGTTGAATTATATGTTAAATTATGATTATCATGTTTAAAAACGTAAATTTATCTGAATAAAGTTGTTAATTTCAATCTTTCTTTATAAAAATTAAGAAATTTTGACAAAAATTGCCAAAAAAGTCAACTAAATTATGTTTTTTTGTTAAATGTATGTTTAATTAAATGTTAAATTATGATTAAAATGTTTAGAAATATAAATTTAGCTGAATAAATTTGTTACTTTTAATCTTTCTTTATAAAAATTAATAAATTTTTAAAAAATTGGGAAGAAAAAGTCAACTAAATTATGTTGTTTTGTTAAATGTATGTTGAATTATATGTTAAATTATGACTAACATGTTTAGAAACATAAATTTAGCTAAATAAAGTTGTTACTTTTAATCTTTCTTTATAAAAATTAAGAAATTTTTACAAAAATTGCCAAAAAGGTAAACTATATTATGTATTTTTGTTATATGTATGTTGAATTATATGTTAAATTATTACTAACATGTTTAGAAACATAAATTTAGCTGAATAAATTTGTTGCTTTTAATCTTTCATTATAGAAATTAAGTAATTTTTACAAAAATTTCCAAAAAAGTCAACTAAATTATGTTTTTTTGTTAAATGTATGTTGAATTAAATGTTAAATTATGATTAATATGTTAAGAAACATAAATTTAGCTGAATAAAGTTATTACTTTTAATCTTTCTTTATAAAAATTAAGAAATTTTTACAAAAATTTCCAAAAAAGTCAACTAAATTATGTTTTTTATTAATTGTAAGTTTAATTATATGTTTATTTATGACAAACATGTTTAGAAACATAGATTTAGCAGAATAAAGTTTTTATTTTTAATTTTTCTTTATAAAAATTAAGAAATTTTTACAAAAATTGCTAAGAAGGTCAACTAAATTATGTTTTTTTTTGGTAAATGTATGTTGAATTATATGTTAAATTATTACTAATATGTTTAGAAACATAAATTTAGCTGAATAAAGTTGTTAATTTAAATCTTTCTTTACAAAAATTAAGAAATTTTAAAAAAATTGGGAAGAAAAAATCAACTAAATTATGTTTTTTTGTTAAATGTATGTTGAATTATATGTTAAATTATGATTAACATGTTAAGAAACATAAATTTAGCTGAATAAAGTTATTACTTTTAATATTTCTTTATAAAAATTAAGAAATTTTTACAAAAATTGCCAAAAAAGTCTACTAAATTATGTTTTTTTGATAAATGTATGTTGAATTATATGTGAAATTATGACTATCATGTTTAGAAACATAAATTTAGCTGAATAAAGTTATTACTTTAAATCTTTCTTTATAAAAATTAAGAAATTTTGCAAACATTTCCAAAAAAGTTAACTAAATTATGTTTTTTTGTTAATTGTAAGTTTAGTTATATGTTAAATTATGATTAACATGTTTAGAGATATAGATTTAGCAGAATAAAGTTTTTATTTTTAATTTTTCTTTATAAAAATTAAGAAATTTTTACAAAAATTGCCAAAAAGGTCAACTAAATTATGTTTTTTTTTAAATGTATGTTGAATTATATGTTAAATTATGATTATCATGTTTAGAAACATAAATTTATCTGAATATTGTTGTTACTTTCAATCTTTCTTTATAAAAATTAAGAAATTTTTAAAATAGTTGCCAAAAAAAGTCAACTAAATTATGTTTTATTGTTAAATGTATGTTGAATTATATGTTAAATTATGATTATCGTGTTTCGAAACATAAATTTAGTTGTAACTTTTAATGTTTCTTTATAAAAATTAAGAAATTTTTAAAAAATTGGGAAGAAAAAGTCAACTAAATTATGTTTTATTGTTAAATGTATGTTGAATTATATGTTAAATTATGACTATCATGTTTAGAAACATAAATTTAGCTGAATAAATTTGTTACTTTTAATCTTTCTTTATAAAAATTGAGAAATTTTTAAAATAGTTGCCAAAAAAAGTCAACTACATTATGTTTTATTGTTAAATGTATGTTGAATTATATGTTAAATTATGACTAACATGTTTAGAAACATAAATTTAGCTGAATCAAGTTGTTACTTTTAATCTTTCTTTATAAAAATTAAGACATTTTTAAAATAGTTGCCAAAAAAAGTCAACTAAATTATGTTTTATTGTTAAATGTATGTTGAATTATATGTTAAATTATGACTATCATGTTTAGAAACATAAATTTAGCTAAATAAAGTTGTTACTTTTAATCTTTCTTTATAAAAATTAAGAAATTTTTAAAATAGTTGCCAAAAAAAGTCAACTACATTATGTTTTATTGTTAAATGTATGTTGAATTATATGTTAAATTATGATTATCATAAAATTGCCAAAAAAGTCAACTAAATTATGTTTTTTTTTTGAATGTATGTTCAATTAAATGTTAAATTATGATTAACATGTTTAGAAATATAAATTTAGCTGAATAAAGTTTTTATTTTTAAATTTTCTTTATAAAAATTAAGAAATTTTTAAAATAGTTGCCAAAAAAAGTTAACTAAATTATGTTTTATTGTTAAATGTATGTTGAATTATATGTTAAATTTTGATTATCATGTTTAGAAACATAAATTTAGCTGAATAAAGTTGTTACTTTTAATCTTTCTTTATAAAAATTAAGAAATTTTTAAAAAAATTGCCAAAAAAGTCAACTAAATAAGGTTTTTTTGATAAATGTATGTTGAATTATATGTTAAATTATGACTAACATGTTTAGAAATATAAATTTAGCTGAATGAAGTTGTTACTTTTAATCTTTCTTTATAAAAATTAAGAAATTTTTCAAAAATTGCCAAAAAAGTTAACTAAATTATGTTTTTTTGTTAATTGTATGTTGAATTATATGTTAAATTATGATTATCATAAAATTGCCAAAAAAGTCAACTAAATTATGTTTTTTTGTTGAATGTATGTTCAATTAAATGTTAAATTATGATTAACATGTTTAGAAATATAAATTTAGCTGAATCAAGTTGTTACTTTTAATCTTTCTTTATAAAAATTAAGAAATTTTTAAAATAGTTGCCAAAAAAAGTCAACTAAATTATGTTTTATTGTTAAATGTATGTTGAATTATATGTTAAATTATGACTATCATGTTTAGAAACATAAATTTAGCTGAATAAAGTTGTCACTTTTAATCTTTCTTTATAAAAATTAAGAAATTTTTCAAATAGTTGCCAAAAAAAGTCAACTAAATTATGTTTTATTGTTAAATGTATGTTGAATTATATGTTAAATTATGACTATCATGTTTAGAAATATAAATTTAGCTGAATAAAGTTGTTACTTTTAATCTTTCTTTATAAAAATTAAGAAATTTTTAAAATAGTTGCCAAAAAAAGTCAACTACATTATGTTTTATTGTTAAATGTATGTTGAATTATATGTTAAATAATGATTATCATAAAATTGCCAAAAAAGTCAACTAAATTATGTTTTTTTGTTGAATGTATCTTCAATTAAATGTTAAATTATGATTAACATGTTTAGAAATATAAATTTAGGTGAATCAAGTTGTTACTTTTAATCTTTCTTTATAAAAATTAAGAAATTTTTAAAATAGTTGCCAAAAAAAGTTAACTAAATTATGTTTTATTGTTAAATGTATGTTGAATTATATGTTAAATTATGACTAACATGTTTAGAAACATAAATTTAGCTAAATAAAGTTGTTACTTTTAATCTTTCTTTATAAAAATTAAGAAATTTTTAAAATAGTTGCCAAAAAAAGTCAACTAAATTATGTTTTATTATTAAATGTATGTTGAATTATATGTTAAATTATTACTAACATGTTTAGAAACATAAACTTAGCTGAATAAATTTGTTACTTTTAATCTTTCTTTATAAAAATTAAGAAATTTTTAAAAAATTGCGAAGAAAAAGTCAACTAAATTATGTTTTCTTGTTAAATGTATGTTGAATTATATGTTAAATTATGATTATCATGTTTAGAAACATAAATTTAGCTGAATAAAGTTGTTACTTTTAATCTTTCTTTATAAAAATTAAGAAATTTTTCAAAAATTGCCAAAAAAGTTAACTAGATTATGTTTTTTTGTTAATTGTAAGTTTAATTATATGTTAAATTATGACTAACATGTTTAGAAACATAGATTTAGCAGAATAAAGATTTTATTTTTAATTTTTCTTTATAAAAATTAAGAAATTTTTACAAAAATTGCCTAAAAGGTCAACTAAATTATGTTTTTTTTGTTAAATGTATGTTGAATTATATGTTAAATTATTACTAACATGTTTAGAAACGTAAATTTAGCTGAATAAAGTTGTTACTTTTAATATTTCTTTATAAAAATTAAGAAATTTTAAAAAAATTGGGAAGAAAAAGTCAACTAAATTATGTTTTTTTGTTAAATGTATCTTGAATTATATGTTAAATTATGATTATCATGTTTAGAAACATAAATTTAGCTGAATCAAGTTGTTACTTTTAATCTTTCTTTATAAAAATTAAGAAATTTTTCAAAAATTGCCAAAAAAGTTAACTAAATTATGTTTTTTTGTTAATTGTAAGTTTAGTTATATGTTAAATTATGATTAACATGTTTAGAGATATAGATTTAGCAGAATAAAGTTTTTATTTTTAATTTTTCTTTATAAAAATTAAGAAATTTTTACAAAAATTGCCAAAAAGGTCAACTAAATTATGTTTTTTTGTTAAATGTATGTTGAATTATATGTTAAATTATGATTATCATGTTTAAAAACGTAAATTTATCTGAACAAAGTTGTTCATTTCAATCTTTCTTTATAAAAATTAAGAAATTTTGACAAAAATTGCCAAAAAAGTCAACTAAATTATGTTTTTTTGTTAAATGTATGTTTAATTAAATGTTAAATTATGATTAAAATGTTTAGAAATATAAATTTAGCTGAATAAATTTGTTACTTTTAATCTTTCTTTATAAAAATTAATAAATTTTTAAAAAATTGGGAAGAAAAAGTCAACTAAATTATGTTGTTTTGTTAAATGTATGTTGAATTATATGTTAAATTATGACTAACATGTTTAGAAACATAAATTTAGCTAAATAAAGTTGTTACTTTTCATCTTTCTTTATAAAAATTAAGAAATTTTTAAAATAGTTGCCAAAAAAAGTCAACTAAATTATGTTTTATTATTAAATGTATGTTGAATTATATGTTAAATTATTACTAACATGTTTAGAAACATAAACTTAGCTGAATAAATTTGTTACTTTTAATCTTTCTTTATAAAAATTAATAAATTTTTAAAAAATTGGGAAGAAAAAGTCAACTAAATTATGTTTTTTTGTTAAATGTATGTTGAATTATATGTTAAATTATGATTATCATGTTTAGAAACATAAATTTAGTTGAATAAAGTTGTTACTTTTCATCTTTCTTTATAAAAATTAAGAAATTTTTCAAAAATTGCCAAAAAAGTTAACTAGATTATGTTTTTTTGTTAATTGTAAGTTTAATTATATGTTAAATTATGACTAACATGTTTAGAAACATAGATTTAGCAGAATAAAGATTTTATTTTTAATTTTTCTTTATAAAAATTAAGAAATTTTTACATAAATTGCCTAAAAGGTCAACTAAATTATGTTTTTTTTGTTAAATGTATGTTGAATTATATGTTAAATTATTACTAACATGTTTAGAAACGTAAATTTAGCTGAATAAAGTTGTTACTTTTAATCTTTCTTTATAAAAATTAAGTAAGTTTTATAAAAAAATTCAAAAAAGTCAACTAAATTATGTTTTTTTGTTAAATGTATGTTTAATTAAATGTTAAATTATGACTGACATGTTTAGAAACATAAATTTAGCTGAATAAAGTTATTACTTGTAATGTTTCTTTATAAAATTAAGAAATTTTTAAAAAATTGGAAAGAAAAAGTCAACTAAATTATGTTTTTTTGTTAATTGTAAGTATACTTATATGTTTAATTATGACTAACATGTTTAGAAACATAGATTTAGCAGAATAAAGTTTTTATTTTTAAATTTTCTTTATAAAAATTAAGAAATTTTTACAAAAATTGCTAAAAAGGTCAACTAAATTATGTTTTTTTGTTAAATGTATGTTGAATTATATGTTAAATTATGATTATCATGTTTAGAAACATAAATTTAGCTGAATAAAGTTGTTACTTTTAATCTTTCTTTATAAAAATTAAGAAATTTTTCAAAAATTGACAAAAAAGTTAACTAAATTATGTTTTTTTGTTAATTGTAAGTTTAATTATATGTCAAATTATGATTAACATGTTTAGAAACATAGATTTGGCAGAATAAAGTTTTTATTTTTAATTTTTCTTTATAAAAATTAAGAAATTTTTACAAAAATTGCCTAAAAGTTCAACTAAATTATTTTTTTTTTGTTAAATGTATGTTGAATTATATGTTAAATTATTACTAACATGTTTAGAAACATAAATTTAGCTGAATAAAGTTGTTACTTTTAATATTTCTTTATAAAAATTAAGTAATTTTTAAAAAAATTGCCAAAAAAGTCAACTAAATTAGGTTTTTTTGATAAATGTATGTTGAATTATATGTTAAATTATGACTAACATGTTTAGAAATATAAATTTAGCTGAATAAAATTTTTATTTTTAAATTTTCTTTATAAAAATTTAGAAATTTTTAAAATAGTTGCCAAAAAAAGTCAACTAAATTATGTTTTATTGTTAAATGTATGTTGAATTATATGTTAAATTATGATTATCATGTTTAAAAACATAAATTTAGCTGAATAAAGTTGTTACTTTTAATCTTTCTTTATAAAAATTAAGAAATTTTTAAAAAAATTGCCAAAAAAGTCAACTAAATTAGGTTTTTTTGATAAATGTATGTTGAATTATATGTTAAATTATGACTAACATGTTTAGAAATATAAATTTAGTTGAATGAAGTTGTTACTTTTAATCTTTCTTTATAAAAATTAAGAAATTTTTACAAAAATTGCCAAAAAGGTCAACTATATTATGTATTTTTGTTATATGTATGTTGAATTATATGTTAAATTATTACTAACATGTTTAGAAACATAAATTTAGCTGAATAAATTTGTTGCTTTTAATCTTTCTTTATAAAAATTAAGAAATTTTTACAAAAATTGCTAAGAAGGTCAACTAAATTATGTTTTTTTTTGGTAAATGTATGTTGAATTATATGTTAAATTATTACTAATATGTTTAGAAACATAAATTTAGCTGAATAAAGTTGTTAATTTTAATCTTTCTTTACAAAAATTAAGAAATTTTAAAAAACTTGGGAAGAAAAAATCAACTAAATTATGTTTTTTTGTTAAATGTATGTTGAATTATATGTTAAATTATGATTAACATGTTAAGAAACATAAATTTAGCTGAATAAAGTTATTACTTTTAATCTTTCTTTATAAAAATTAAGAAATTTTTACAAAAATTGCCAAAAAAGTCTACTAAATTATGTTTTTTTGATAAATGTATGTTGAATTATATGTTAAATTATGACTATCATGTTTAGAAACATAAATTTAGCTGAATAAAGTTATTACTTTAAATCTTTCTTTGTAAAAATTAAGAAATTTTGCAAAAATTGCCAAAAAAGTTATCTAAATTATGTTTTTTTGTTAATTGTAAGTTTAGTTATATGTTAAATTATGATTAACATGTTTATAGATATAGATTTAGCAGAAAAAAGTTTTTATTTTTAATTTTTCTTTATAAAAATTAAGAAATTTTTACAAAAATTGCCAAAAAGGTCAACTAAATTATGTTTTTTTGTTAAATGTTTGTTGAATGATATGTTAAATTATGATTATCATGTTTAGAAACATAAATTTAGCTAAATAAAGTTGTTACTTTTAATCTTTCTTTATAAAAATTAAGAAATTTTTAAAATAGTTGCCAAAAAAAGTCAACTACATTATGTTTTATTGTTAAATGTATGTTGAATTATATGTTAAATTATGATTATCATAAAATTGCCAAAAAAGTCAACTAAATTATGTTTTTTTTTTGAATGTATGTTCAATTAAATGTTAAATTATGATTATCATGTTTAGAAACATAAATTTAGCTAAATAAAGTTGTTACTTTTAATCTTTCTTTATAAAAATTGAGAAATTTTTAAAATAGTTGCCAAAAAAAGTCAACTACATTATGTTTTATTGTTAAATGTATGTTGAATTATATGTTAAATTATGACTAACATGTTTAGAAACATAAATTTAGCTGAATCAAGTTGTTACTTTTAATCTTTCTTTATAAAAATTAAGACATTTTTAAAATAGTTGCCAAAAAAAGTCAACTAAATTATGTTTTATTGTTAAATGTATGTTGAATTATATGTTAAATTATGACTATCATGTTTAGAAACATAAATTTAGCTAAATAAAGTTGTTACTTTTAATCTTTCTTTATAAAAATTAAGAAATTTTTAAAATAGTTGCCAAAAAAAGTCAACTACATTATGTTTTATTGTTAAATGTATGTTGAATTATATGTTAAATTATGATTATCATAAAATTGCCAAAAAAGTCAACTAAATTATGTTTTTTTTTTGAATGTATGTTCAATTAAATGTTAAATTATGATTAACATGTTTAGAAATATAAATTTAGCTGAATAAAGTTTTTATTTTTAAATTTTCTTTATAAAAATTAAGAAATTTTTAAAATAGTTGCCAAAAAAAGTTAACTAAATTATGTTTTATTGTTAAATGTATGTTGAATTATATGTTAAATTTTGATTATCATGTTTAGAAACATAAATTTAGCTGAATAAAGTTGTTACTTTTAATCTTTCTTTATAAAAATTAAGAAATTTTTAAAAAAATTGCCAAAAAAGTCAACTAAATAAGGTTTTTTTGATAAATGTATGTTGAATTATATGTTAAATTATGACTAACATGTTTAGAAATATAAATTTAGCTGAATGAAGTTGTTACTTTTAATCTTTCTTTATAAAAATTAAGAAATTTTTCAAAAATTGCCAAAAAAGTTAACTAAATTATGTTTTTTTGTTAATTGTATGTTGAATTATATGTTAAATTATGATTATCATAAAATTGCCAAAAAAGTCAACTAAATTATGTTTTTTTGTTGAATGTATGTTCAATTAAATGTTAAATTATGATTAACATGTTTAGAAATATAAATTTAGCTGAATCAAGTTGTTACTTTTAATCTTTCTTTATAAAAATTAAGAAATTTTTAAAATAGTTGCCAAAAAAAGTCAACTAAATTATGTTTTATTGTTAAATGTATGTTGAATTATATGTTAAATTATGACTGTCATGTTTAGAAACATAAATTTAGCTGAATAAAGTTGTCACTTTTAATCTTTCTTTATAAAAATTAAGAAATTTTTCAAATAGTTGCCAAAAAAAGTCAACTAAATTATGTTTTATTGTTAAATGTATGTTGAATTATATGTTAAATTATGACTATCATGTTTAGAAATATAAATTTAGCTGAATAAAGTTGTTACTTTTAATCTTTCTTTATAAAAATTAAGAAATTTTTAAAATAGTTGCCAAAAAAAGTCAACTACATTATGTTTTATTGTTAAATGTATGTTGAATTATATGTTAAATAATGATTATCATAAAATTGCCAAAAAAGTCAACTAAATTATGTTTTTTTGTTGAATGTATCTTCAATTAAATGTTAAATTATGATTAACATGTTTAGAAATATAAATTTAGGTGAATCAAGTTGTTACTTTTAATCTTTCTTTATAAAAATTAAGAAATTTTTAAAATAGTTGCCAAAAAAAGTTAACTAAATTATGTTTTATTGTTAAATGTATGTTGAATTATATGTTAAATTATGACTAACATGTTTAGAAACATAAATTTAGCTAAATAAAGTTGTTACTTTTAATCTTTCTTTATAAAAATTAAGAAATTTTTAAAATAGTTGCCAAAAAAAGTCAACTAAATTATGTTTTATTATTAAATGTATGTTGAATTATATGTTAAATTATTACTAACATGTTTAGAAACATAAACTTAGCTGAATAAATTTGTTACTTTTAATCTTTCTTTATAAAAATTAAGAAATTTTTAAAAAATTGCGAAGAAAAAGTCAACTAAATTATGTTTTCTTGTTAAATGTATGTTGAATTATATGTTAAATTATGATTATCATGTTTAGAAACATAAATTTAGCTGAATAAAGTTGTTACTTTTAATCTTTCTTTATAAAAATTAAGAAATTTTTCAAAAATTGCCAAAAAAGTTAACTAGATTATGTTTTTTTGTTAATTGTAAGTTTAATTATATGTTAAATTATGACTAACATGTTTAGAAACATAGATTTAGCAGAATAAAGATTTTATTTTTAATTTTTCTTTATAAAAATTAAGAAATTTTTACAAAAATTGCCTAAAAGGTCAACTAAATTATGTTTTTTTTGTTAAATGTATGTTGAATTATATGTTAAATTATTACTAACATGTTTAGAAACGTAAATTTAGCTGAATAAAGTTGTTACTTTTAATATTTCTTTATAAAAATTAAGAAATTTTAAAAAAATTGGGAAGAAAAAGTCAACTAAATTATGTTTTTTTGTTAAATGTATCTTGAATTATATGTTAAATTATGATTATCATGTTTAGAAACATAAATTTAGCTGAATCAAGTTGTTACTTTTAATCTTTCTTTATAAAAATTAAGAAATTTTTCAAAAATTGCCAAAAAAGTTAACTAAATTATGTTTTTTTGTTAATTGTAAGTTTAGTTATATGTTAAATTATGATTAACATGTTTAGAGATATAGATTTAGCAGAATAAAGTTTTTATTTTTAATTTTTCTTTATAAAAATTAAGAAATTTTTACAAAAATTGCCAAAAAGGTCAACTAAATTATGTTTTTTTGTTAAATGTATGTTGAATTATATGTTAAATTATGATTATCATGTTTAAAAACGTAAATTTATCTGAACAAAGTTGTTCATTTCAATCTTTCTTTATAAAAATTAAGAAATTTTGACAAAAATTGCCAAAAAAGTCAACTAAATTATGTTTTTTTGTTAAATGTATGTTTAATTAAATGTTAAATTATGATTAAAATGTTTAGAAATATAAATTTAGCTGAATAAATTTGTTACTTTTAATCTTTCTTTATAAAAATTAATAAATTTTTAAAAAATTGGGAAGAAAAAGTCAACTAAATTATGTTGTTTTGTTAAATGTATGTTGAATTATATGTTAAATTATGACTAACATGTTTAGAAACATAAATTTAGCTAAATAAAGTTGTTACTTTTCATCTTTCTTTATAAAAATTAAGAAATTTTTAAAATAGTTGCCAAAAAAAGTCAACTAAATTATGTTTTATTATTAAATGTATGTTGAATTATATGTTAAATTATTACTAACATGTTTAGAAACATAAACTTAGCTGAATAAATTTGTTACTTTTAATCTTTCTTTATAAAAATTAATAAATTTTTAAAAAATTGGGAAGAAAAAGTCAACTAAATTATGTTTTTTTGTTAAATGTATGTTGAATTATATGTTAAATTATGATTATCATGTTTAGAAACATAAATTTAGTTGAATAAAGTTGTTACTTTTCATCTTTCTTTATAAAAATTAAGAAATTTTTCAAAAATTGCCAAAAAAGTTAACTAGATTATGTTTTTTTGTTAATTGTAAGTTTAATTATATGTTAAATTATGACTAACATGTTTAGAAACATAGATTTAGCAGAATAAAGATTTTATTTTTAATTTTTCTTTATAAAAATTAAGAAATTTTTACATAAATTGCCTAAAAGGTCAACTAAATTATGTTTTTTTTGTTAAATGTATGTTGAATTATATGTTAAATTATTACTAACATGTTTAGAAACGTAAATTTAGCTGAATAAAGTTGTTACTTTTAATCTTTCTTTATAAAAATTAAGTAAGTTTTATAAAAAAATTCAAAAAAGTCAACTAAATTATGTTTTTTTGTTAAATGTATGTTTAATTAAATGTTAAATTATGACTGACATGTTTAGAAACATAAATTTAGCTGAATAAAGTTATTACTTGTAATGTTTCTTTATAAAATTAAGAAATTTTTAAAAAATTGGAAAGAAAAAGTCAACTAAATTATGTTTTTTTGTTAATTGTAAGTATACTTATATGTTTAATTATGACTAACATGTTTAGAAACATAGATTTAGCAGAATAAAGTTTTTATTTTTAAATTTTCTTTATAAAAATTAAGAAATTTTTACAAAAATTGCTAAAAAGGTCAACTAAATTATGTTTTTTTGTTAAATGTATGTTGAATTATATGTTAAATTATGATTATCATGTTTAGAAACATAAATTTAGCTGAATAAAGTTGTTACTTTTAATCTTTCTTTATAAAAATTAAGAAATTTTTCAAAAATTGACAAAAAAGTTAACTAAATTATGTTTTTTTGTTAATTGTAAGTTTAATTATATGTCAAATTATGATTAACATGTTTAGAAACATAGATTTGGCAGAATAAAGTTTTTATTTTTAATTTTTCTTTATAAAAATTAAGAAATTTTTACAAAAATTGCCTAAAAGTTCAACTAAATTATTTTTTTTTTGTTAAATGTATGTTGAATTATATGTTAAATTATTACTAACATGTTTAGAAACATAAATTTAGCTGAATAAAGTTGTTACTTTTAATATTTCTTTATAAAAATTAAGTAATTTTTAAAAAAATTGCCAAAAAAGTCAACTAAATTAGGTTTTTTTGATAAATGTATGTTGAATTATATGTTAAATTATGACTAACATGTTTAGAAATATAAATTTAGCTGAATAAAATTTTTATTTTTAAATTTTCTTTATAAAAATTTAGAAATTTTTAAAATAGTTGCCAAAAAAAGTCAACTAAATTATGTTTTATTGTTAAATGTATGTTGAATTATATGTTAAATTATGATTATCATGTTTAAAAACATAAATTTAGCTGAATAAAGTTGTTACTTTTAATCTTTCTTTATAAAAATTAAGAAATTTTTAAAAAAATTGCCAAAAAAGTCAACTAAATTAGGTTTTTTTGATAAATGTATGTTGAATTATATGTTAAATTATGACTAACATGTTTAGAAATATAAATTTAGTTGAATGAAGTTGTTACTTTTAATCTTTCTTTATAAAAATTAAGAAATTTTTACAAAAATTGCCAAAAAGGTCAACTATATTATGTATTTTTGTTATATGTATGTTGAATTATATGTTAAATTATTACTAACATGTTTAGAAACATAAATTTAGCTGAATAAATTTGTTGCTTTTAATCTTTCTTTATAAAAATTAAGAAATTTTTACAAAAATTGCTAAGAAGGTCAACTAAATTATGTTTTTTTTTGGTAAATGTATGTTGAATTATATGTTAAATTATTACTAATATGTTTAGAAACATAAATTTAGCTGAATAAAGTTGTTAATTTTAA
Organism: Empis stercorea; assembly: GCA_949752835.1. Taxonomy (NCBI): domain Eukaryota; kingdom Metazoa; phylum Arthropoda; class Insecta; order Diptera; family Empididae; genus Empis; species Empis stercorea. The sequence goes on from OX457088.1 coordinate 39,760,912, forward strand.
TCTTTCTTTACAAAAATTAAGAAATTTTAAAAAACTTGGGAAGAAAAAATCAACTAAATTATGTTTTTTTGTTAAATGTATGTTGAATTATATGTTAAATTATGATTAACATGTTAAGAAACATAAATTTAGCTGAATAAAGTTATTACTTTTAATCTTTCTTTATAAAAATTAAGAAATTTTTACAAAAATTGCCAAAAAAGTCTACTAAATTATGTTTTTTTGATAAATGTATGTTGAATTATATGTTAAATTATGACTATCATGTTTAGAAACATAAATTTAGCTGAATAAAGTTATTACTTTAAATCTTTCTTTGTAAAAATTAAGAAATTTTGCAAAAATTGCCAAAAAAGTTATCTAAATTATGTTTTTTTGTTAATTGTAAGTTTAGTTATATGTTAAATTATGATTAACATGTTTATAGATATAGATTTAGCAGAAAAAAGTTTTTATTTTTAATTTTTCTTTATAAAAATTAAGAAATTTTTACAAAAATTGCCAAAAAGGTCAACTAAATTATGTTTTTTTGTTAAATGTTTGTTGAATGATATGTTAAATTATGATTATCATGTTTAGAAACATAAATTTATCTGAATATTGTTGTTACTCTCAATCTTTCTTTATAAAAATTAAGAAATTTTTAAAATAGTTGCCAAAAAAAGTCAACTAAATTATGTTTTATTGTTAAATGTATGTTGAATTATATGTTAAATTATGATAATCATGTTTAGAAACATAAATTTAGTTGTAACTTTTAATGTTTCTTTATAAAAATTAAGAAATTTTTAAAAAATTGGGAAGAAAAAGTCAACTAAATTATGTTTTATTGTTAAATGTATGTTGAATTATATGTTAAATTATGACTATCATGTTTAGAAACATAAATTTAGCTGAATAAAGTTGTTACTTTTAATCTTTCTTTATAAAAATTAAGAAATTTTTAAAATAGTTGCCAAAAAAAGTCAACTACATTATGTTTTATTGTTAAATGTATGTTGAATTATATGTTAAATTATGACTAACATGTTTAGAAACATAAATTTAGCTGAATCAAGTTGTTACTTTTAATCTTTCTTTATAAAAATTAAGAAATTTTTAAAATAGTTGCCAAAAAAAGTCAACTAAATTATGTTTTATTGTTAAATGTATGTTGAATTATATGTTAAATTATGACTATCATGTTTAGAAACATAAATTTAGCTGACTAAAGTTGTTACTTTTAATCTTTCTTTATAAAAATTAAGAAATTTTTAAAATAGTTGCCAAAAAAAGTCAACTACATTATGTTTTATTGTTAAATGTATGTTGAATTATATATTAAATTATGATTATCATAAAATTGCCAAAAAAGTCAACTAAATTATGTTTTTTTGTTGAATGTATGTTCAATTAAATGTTAAATTATGATTAACATGTTTAGAAATATAAATTTAGCTGAATAAAGTTTTTATTTTTAAATTTTCTTTATAAAAATTAAGAAATTTTTAAAATAGTTGCCAAAAAAAGTTAACTAAATTATGTTTTATTGTTAAATGTATGTTGAATTATATGTTAAATTATGATTATCATGTTTAGAAACATAAATTTAGCTGAATAAAGTTGTTACTTTTAATCTTTCTTTATAAAAATTAAGAAATTTTTAAAAAAAATGCCAAAAAAGTCAACTAAATAAGGTTTTTTTGATAAATGTATGTTGAATTATATGTTAAATTATGACTAACATGTTTAGAAATATAAATTTAGCTGAATGAAGTTGTTACTTTTAATCTTTCTTTATAAACATTAAGAAATTTTTCAAAAATTGCCAAAAAAGTTAACTAAATTATGTTTTATTGTTAAATGTATGTTGAATTATATGTTAAATTATGATTATCATAAAATTGCCAAAAAAGTCAACTAAATTATGTTTTTTTGTTGAATGTATGTTCAATTAAATGTTAAATTATGATTAACATGTTTAGAAATATAAATTTAGCTGAATCAAGTTGTTACTTTTAATCTTTCTTTATAAAAATTAAGAAATTTTTAAAATAGTTGCCAAAAAAAGTCAACTAAATTATGTTTTATTGTTAAATGTATGTTGAATTATATGTTAAATTATGGCTATCATGTTTAGAAACATAAATTTAGCTGAATAAAGTTGTTACTTTTAATCTTTCTTTATAAAAATTAAGAAATTTTTAAGATAGTTGCCAAACAAAGTCAACTATATTATGTTTTATTGTTAAATGTATGTTGAATTATATGTTAAATTATGACTATCATGGTTAAAAACGTAAATTTATCTAAATAAAGTTGTAATTTCATTTTTTCTTTATAAAAATTAAGAAATTTTGACAAAAATTGCCAAAAAAGTCAACTAAATTATGTTTTTTTGTTAAATGTATGCTTAATTAAATGTTAAAATATGATTAACATGTTTCGAAATATAAATTTAGCTGAATAAAGTTTTTATTTTTTATTTTTCTTTATAAATATTAAGAAATTTTTAAAATAGTTGCCAAAAAAAGTCAACTAAATTATGTTTTTTTGTTAAATGTATGTTGAATGATATGTTAAATTATGATTATCATGTTTAGAAACATAAATTTATCTGAATATTGTTGTTACTCTCAATCTTTCTTTATAAAAATTAAGAAATTTTTAAAATAGTTGCCAAAAAAAGTCAACTAAATTATGTTTTATTGTTAAATGTATGTTGAATTATATGTTAAATTATGATTATCATGTTTAGAAACATAAATTTAGTTGTAACTTTTAATGTTTCTTTATAAAAATTAAGAAATTTTTAAAAAATTGGGAAGAAAAAGTCAACTAAATTATGTTTTATTGTTAAATGTATGTTGAATTATATGTTAAATTATGACTATCATGTTTAGAAACATAAATTTAGCTGAATCAAGTTGTTACTTTTAATCTTTCTTTATAAAAATTAAGAAATTTTTAAAATAGTTGCCAAAAAAAGTCAACTACATTATGTTTTATTGTTAAATGTATGTTGAATTATATGTTAAATTATGACTATCATGTTTAGAAACATAAATTTAGCTGACTAAAGTTGTTACTTTTAATCTTTCTTTATAAAAATTAAGAAATTTTTAAAATAGTTGCCAAAAAAAGTCAACTAAATTATGTTTTATTGTTAAATGTATGTTGAATTATATGTTAAATTATGACTATCATGTTTAGAAACATAAATTTAGCTGACTAAAGTTGTTACTTTTAATCTTTCTTTATAAAAATTAAGAAATTTTTAAAATAGTTGCCAAAAAAAGTCAACTACATTATGTTTTATTGTTAAATGTATGTTGAATTATATATTAAATTATGATTATCATAAAATTGCCAAAAAAGTCAACTAAATTATGTTTTTTTGTTGAATGTATGTTCAATTAAATGTTAAATTATGATTAACATGTTTAGAAATATAAATTTAGCTGAATAAAGTTTTTATTTTTAAATTTTCTTTATAAAAATTAAGAAATTTTTAAAATAGTTGCCAAAAAAAGTTAACTAAATTATGTTTTATTGTTAAATGTATGTTGAATTATATGTTAAATTATGATTATCATGTTTAGAAACATAAATTTAGCTGAATAAAGTTGTTACTTTTAATCTTTCTTTATAAAAATTAAGAAATTTTTAAAAAAAATGCCAAAAAAGTCAACTAAATAAGGTTTTTTTGATAAATGTATGTTGAATTATATGTTAAATTATGACTAACATGTTTAGAAATATAAATTTAGCTGAATGAAGTTGTTACTTTTAATCTTTCTTTATAAACATTAAGAAAGTTTTCAAAAATTGCCAAAAAAGTTAACTAAATTATGTTTTATTGTTAAATGTATGTTGAATTATATGTTAAATTATGATTATCATAAAATTGCCAAAAAAGTCAACTAAATTATGTTTTTTTGTTGAATGTATGTTCAATTAAATGTTAAATTATGATTAACATGTTTAGAAATATAAATTTAGCTGAATCAAGTTGTTACTTTTAATCTTTCTTTATAAAAATTAAGAAATTTTTAAAATAGTTGCCAAAAAAAGTCAACTAAATTATGTTTTATTGTTAAATGTATGTTGAATTATATGTTAAATTATGGCTATCATGTTTAGAAACATAAATTTAGCTGAATAAAGTTGTTACTTTTAATCTTTCTTTATAAAAATTAAGAAATTTTTAAGATAGTTGCCAAACAAAGTCAACTATATTATGTTTTAATGTTAAATGTATGTTGAATTATATGTTAAATTATGACTATCATGGTTAAAAACGTAAATTTATCTGAATAAAGTTGTTAATTTCATTTTTTCTTTATAAAAATTAAGAAATTTTGACAAAAATTGCCAAAAAAGTCAACTAAATTATGTTTTTTTGTTAAATGTATGCTTAATTAAATGTTAAAATATGATTAACATGTTTCGAAATATAAATTTAGCTGAATAAAGTTTTTATTTTTAAATTTTCTTTATAAAAAGTAAGAAATTTTTAAAATAGTTGCCAAAAAAAGTTAACTAAATTATGTTTTATTGTTAAATGTATGTTGAATTATATGTTAAATTATGACTAACATGTTTAGAAACATAAATTTAGCTAAATAAAGTTGTTACTTTTAATCTTTCTTTATAAAAATTAAGAAATTTTTAAAATAGTTGCCAAAAAAAGTCAACTAAATTATGTTTTATTATTAAATGTATGTTGAATTATATGTTAAATTATTATTTACATGTTTAGAAACATAAATTTAGCTGATAAATTTGTTACTTTTAATTGTTCTTTATAAAAATTAAGAAATTTTTAAAAAATTGGGAAGAAAAAGTCAACTAAATTATGTTTTTTTGTTAAATGTATGTTGAATTTTATGTTAAATTATGATTATCATGTTTAGAAACATAAATTTAGCTGAATAAAGTTGTTACATTTAATCTTTCTTTATAAAAATTAAGAAATTTTTCAAAAATTGCCAAAAAAGTTAACTAGATTATGTTTTTTTGTTAATTGTAAGTTTAATTATATGTTAAATTATGACTAACATGTTTAGAAACATAGATTTAGCAGAATAAAGATTTTATTTTTAATTTTTCTTTATAAAAATTAAGAAATTTTTACAAAAATTGCCTAAAAGGTCAACTAAATTATGTTTTTTTTGTTAAATGTATGTTGAATTATATGTTAAATTATTACTAACATGTTTAGAAACATAAATTTAGCTGAATAAAGTTGTTACTTTTTATCTTTCTTTATAAAAATTAAGTAATTTTTATAAAAAAATTCAAAAAAGTCAACTAAATTATGTTTTTTTGTTAAATGTATGTTTAATTAAATGTTAAATTATGACTGACATGTTTAGAAACATAAATTTAGCTGAACAAAGTTGTTACTTGTAATGTTTCTTTATAAAATTAAGAAATTTTTAAAAAATTGGAAAGAAAAAGTCAACTAAATTATGTTTTTTTGTTAATTGTAAGTATACTTATATGTTTAATTATGACTAACATGTTTAAAAACATAGATTTAGCAGAATAAAGTTTTTATTTTAAAATTTTCTTTATAAAAATTAAGAAATTTTTACAAAAATTGCTAAAAAGGTCAACTAAATTATGTTTTTTTGTTAAATGTATGTTGAATTATATGTTAAATTATGATTATCATGTTTAGAAACATAAATTTAGCTGAATAAAGTAGTTACTTTTAATCTTTCTTTATAAAAATGAAGAAATTTTTCAAAAATTGACAAAAAAGTTAACTAAATTATGTTTTTTTGTTAATTGTAAGTTTAATTAAATGTTAAATTATGATTAACATGTTTAGAAACATAGATTTAGCAGAATAAAGTTTTTATTTTTAATTTTTCTTTATAAAAATTAAGAAATTTTTACAAAAATTGCCTAAAAGTTCAACTAAATTATTTTTTTTTTTGTTAAATGTATGTTGAATTATATGTTAAATTATTACTAACATGTTTAGAAACATAAATTTAGCTGAATAAAGTTGTTACTTTTAATCTTTCTTTATAAAAATTAAGTAATTTTTAAAAAAAAATCCAAAAAAGTCAACTAAATTAGGGTTTTTTGATAAATGTATGTTGAATTATATGTTAAATTATGACTAACATGTTTAGAAATATAAATTTAGCTGAATAAAGTTTTTATTTTTAAATTTTCTTTATAAAAATTTAGAAATTTTTAAAATAGTTGCCAAAAAAAGTCAACTAAATTATGTTTTATTGTTAAATGTATGTTGAATTATATGTTAAATTATGATTATCATGTTTAAAAACATAAATTTAGCTGAATAAAGTTGTTACTTTTAATCTTTCTTTATAAAAATTAATAAATTTTTAAAAAAATTGCCAAAAAAGTCAACTAAATTAGGTTTTTTTGATAAATGTATGTTGAATTATATGTTAAATTATGACTAACATGTTTGGAAATATAAATTTAGCTGAATGAAGTTGTTACTTTTAATCTTTCTTTATAAAAATTAAGAAATTTTTACAAAAATTGCCAAAAAGGTCAACTATATTATGTATTTTTGTTATATGTATGTTGAATTATATGTTAAATTATTACTAACATGTTTAGAAACATAAATTTAGCTGAATAAATTTGTTGCTTTTAATCTTTCATTATAAAAATTAAGTAATTTTTACAAAAATTTCCAAAAAAGTCAACTAAATTATGTTTTTTTGATAAATGTATGTTGAATTATATGTTAAATTATGATTATCATGTTGAGAAACATAACTTTAGCTGAATAAAGTTATTACTTTAAAACTTTCTTTATAAAAATTAAGAAATTTTGCAAAAATTGCCAAAAAAGTTAACTAAATTATGTTTTTTGTTAATTGTAAGTTTAATTATATGTTTATTTATGACAAACATGTTTAGAAACATAGATTTAGCAGAATAAAGTTTTTATTTTTAATTTTTCTTTATAAAAATTAAGAAATTTTAAAAAAATAGGGAAGAAAAAGTCAACTAAATTATGTTTTTTTGTTAAATGTATGTTGAATTATATGTTAAATTATGATTAACATGTTAAGAAACATAAATTTAGCTGAATAAAGTTATTACTTTTAATCTTTCTTTATAAAAATTAAGAAATTTTTACAAAAATTGCCAAAAAAGTCAACTAAATTATGTTTTTTTGATAAATGTATGTTGATTTATATGTTAAATTATGACTATCATGTTTAGAAACATAAATTTAGCTGAATAAAGTTATTACTTTAAATCTTTCTTTACAAAAATTAAGAAATTTTGCAAAAATTGCCAAAAAAGTTAAATAAATTATGTTTTTTTGTTAATTGTAAGTTTAGTTATATGTTAAATTATGATTAACATGTTTAGAGATATATATTTAGCAGAATAAAGTTTTTATTTTTAATTTTTCTTTATAAAAATTAAGAAATTTTTACAAAAATTGCCAAAAAGGTCAACTAAATTATGTTTTTTTTTTAAATGTATGTTGAATTATATGTTAAATTATGATTATCATGTTTAGAAACATAAATTTAGCTGAATAAAGTTGTTACTTTTAATCTTTCTTTATAAAAATTAAGAAATTTTTCAAAAATTGACAAAAAAGTTAACTAAATTATGTTTTTTTGTTAATTGTAAGCTTAATTATATGTTAAATTATGATTAACATGTTTAGAAACATAGATTTAGCAGAATAAAGTTTTTATTTTTAATTTTTCTTTATAAAAATTAAGAAATTTTTACAAAAATTGCCTAAAAGTTCAACTAAATTATTTTTTTTTTTGTTAAATGTATGTTGAATTATATGTTAAATTATTACTAACATGTTTAGAAACATAAATTTAGCTGAATAAAGTTGTTACTTTTAATCTTTCTTTATAAAAATTAAGTAATTTTTAAAAAAAATTCCAAAAAAGTCAACTAAATTAGGTTTTTTTGATAAATGTATGTTGAATTATATGTTAAATTATGACTAACATGTTTAGAAATATAAATTTAGCTGAATAAAGTTTTTATTTTTAAATTTTCTTTATAAAAATTTAGAAATTTTTAAAATAGTTGCCAAAAAAAGTCAACTAAATTATGTTTTATTGTTAAATGTATGTTGAATTATATGTTAAATTATGATTATCATGTTTAAAAACATAAATTTAGCTGAATAAACTTGTTACTTTTAATCTTTTTTTATAAAAATTAATAATTTTTTAAAAAAATTGCCAAAAAAGTCAACTAAATTAGGTTTTTTTGATAAATGTATGTTGACTTATATGTTAAATTATGACTAACATGTTTGGAAATATAAATTTAGCTGAATGAAGTTGTTACTTTTAATCTTTCTTTATAAAAATTAAGAAATTTTTACAAAAACTGCCAAAAAGGTCAACTATATTATGTATTTTTGTTATATGTATGTTGAATTATATGTTAAATTATTACTAACATGTTTAGAAACATAAATTTAGCTGAATAAATTTGTTGCTTTTAATCTTTCATTATAAAAATTAAGTAATTTTTACAAAAATTTCCCAAAAAGTCAACTAAATTATGTTTTATTGTTAAATGTATGTTGAATTATATGTTAAATTATGATTATCATGTTTAAAAACATAAATTTAGCTGAATAAACTTGTTACTTTTAATCTTTCTTTATAAAAATTAATAATTTTTTAAAAAAATTGCCAAAAAAGTCAACTAAATTAGGTTTTTTTGATAAATGTATGTTGACTTATATGTTAAATTATGACTAACATGTTTGGAAATATAAATTTAGCTGAATGAAGTTGTTACTTTTAATCTTTCTTTATAAAAATTAAGAAATTTTTACAAAAATTGCCAAAAAGGTCAACTATATTATGTATTTTTGTTATATGTATGTTGAATTATATGTTAAATTATTACTAACATGTTTAGAAACATAAATTTAGCTGAATAAATTTGTTGCTTTTAATCTTTCATTATAAAAATTAAGTAATTTTTACAAAAATTTCCAAAAAAGTCAACTAAATTATGTTTTTTTGTTAAATGTATGTTGAATTATATGTTAAATTATGATTATCATGTTTAAAAACATAAATTTAGCTGAATAAACTTGTTACTTTTAATCTTTCTTTATAAAAATTAATAATTTTTTAAAAAAATTGCCAAAAAAGTCAACTAAATTAGGTTTTTTTGATAAATGTATGTTGACTTATATGTTAAATTATGACTAACATGTTTGGAAATATAAATTTAGCTGAATAAAGTTATTACTTTTAATCTTTCTTTATAAAAGTTAAGAAATTTTTACAAAAATTTAAAAAGTCAACTAAATTATGTTTTTTTGATAAATGTATGTTGAATTATATGTTAAATTATGATTATCATGTTTAGAAACATAACTTTAGCTGAATAAAGTTATTACTTTAAATCTTTCTTTATAAAAATTAAGAAATTTTGCAAAAATTGCCAAAAAAGTTAACTAAATTATGTTTTTTATTAATTGTAAGTTTAATTATATGTTTGTTTATGACAAACATGTTTAGAAACATAGATTTAGCAGAATAAAGTTTTTATTTTTAATTTTTCTTTATAAAAATTAAGAAATTTTAAAAAAATTGGGAAGAAAAAGTCAACTAAATTATGTTTTTTTGTTAAATGTATGTTGAATTATATGTTAAATTATGATTAACATGTTAAGAAACATAAATTTAGCTGAATAAAGTTATTACTTTTAATCTTTCTTTATAAAAATTAAGAAATTTTTACAAAAATTGCCAAAAAAGTCAACTAAATTATGTTTTTTGATAAATGTGTGTTGATTTATATGTTAAATTATGACTATCATGTTTAGAAACATAAATTTAGCTGAATAAAGTTATTACTTTAAATCTTTCTTTATAAAAATTAAGAAATTTTGCAAAAATTGCCAAAAAAGTGAACTAAATTATGTTTTTTGTTAATTGTAAGTTTAGTTATATGTTAAATTATGATTAACATGTTTAGAGATATATATTTAGCAGAATAAAGTTTTTATTTTTAATTTTTCTTTATAAAAATTAAGAAATTTTTACAAAAATTGCCAAAAAAAGTCAACTAAATTATGTTTTATTGTTAAATGTATGTTGAATTATATGTTAAATTATGACTATCATGTTTAGAAACATAAATTTAGCTGAATAAAGTTGTTACTTTTAATCTTTCTTTATAAAAATTAAGAAATTTTTAAAATAGTTGCCAAAAAAAGTCAACTACATTATGTTTTATTGTTAAATGTATGTTGAATTATATGTTAAATTATGATTATCATGTTTAGAAACATAAATTTATCTGAATAATGTTGTTACTTTCAATCTTTCTTTATAAAAATTAAGAAATTTTTAAAATAGTTGCCAAAAAAAGTCAACTAATTTATGTTTTATTGTTAAATGTATGTTGAATTATATGTTAAATTATGATTATCATGTTTAGAAACATAAATTTAGCTGAATCAAGTTGTTACTTTTAATCTTTCTTTATAAAAATTAAGAAATTTTTAAAATAGATGCCAAAAAAAGTCAACTAAATTATGTTTTATTGTTAAATGTATGTTGAATTATATGTTAAATTATGACTATCATGTTTAGAAACATAAATTTAGCTGAATAAAGTTGTTACTTTTAATCTTTCTTTATAAAAATTAAGAAATTTTTAAAATAGTTGCCAAAAAAAGTCAACTACATTATGTTTTATTGTTAAATGTATGTTGAATTATATGTTAAATTATGACTAACATGTTTAGAAACATAAATTTAGCTGAATCAAGTTGTTACTTTTAATCTTTCTTTATAAAAATTAAGAAATTTTTAAAATAGTTGCCAAAAAAAGTCAACTAAATTATGTTTTATTGTTAAATGTATGTTGAATTATATGTTAAATTATGACTATCATGTTTAGAAACATAAATTTAGCTGAATAAAGTTGTTACTTTTAATCTTTCTTTATAAAAATTAAGAAATTTTTAAAATAGTTGCCAAAAAAAGTCAACTACATTATGTTTTATTGTTAAATGTATGTTGAATTATATGTTAAATTATGATTATCATGTTTAGAAACATAAATTTATCTGAATAAAGTTGTTACTTTCAATCTTTCTTTATAAAAATTAAGAAATTTTGACAAAAATTGCCAAAAAAGTCAACTAAATTATGTTTTTTGTTAAATGTATGTTTAATTAAATGTTAAATTATGATTAACATGTTTAGAAATATAAATTTAGCTGAATAAAGTTTTTATTTTTAAATTTTCTTTATAAAAATTAAGAAATTTTTAAAATAGTTGCCAAAAAAGTTAACTAAATTATGTTTTATTGTTAAATGTATGTCTAATTATATGTTAAATTATGACTAACATGTTTAGAAACATAAATTTAGCTAAATAAAGTTGTTACTTTTAATCTTTCTTTATAAAAATTAAGAAATTTTTAAAATAGTTGCCAAAAAAAAGTCAACTAAATTATGTTTTAATGCTAAATGTATGTTGAATTATATGTTAAATTATGATTATCATGTTTAGAAACATAAATTTAGCTGAATAAAGTTGTTACTTTTAATCTTTCTTTATAAAAATTAAGAAATTTTTACAAAAATTGCCAAAAAAGTCAACTAAATTATGTTTTTTTGTTAAATGTATGTTGAATTTTATTTTAATTTATGATTAACATGTTTAGAAATATAAATTTAGCTGAATAAAGTTTTTATTTTTAAATTTTCTTTATAAAAATTAAGAAATTTTTAAAATAGTTGCCACAAAAAGTCAACTAAATTATGTTTTATTGTTAAATGTATGTTGAATTATATGTTAAATTATGAATATCATGTTTAGAAACATAAATTTAGCTGAATAAATTTGTTACTTTTAATCTTTCTTTATAAAAATTAAGAAATTTTTAAAATAGTTGCCAAAAAAAGTCAACTACATTATGTTTTATTGTTAAATGTATGTTGAATTATATGTTAAATTATGACTATCATGTTTAGAAACATAAATTTAGCTGAATAAAGTTGTTACTTTTAATCTTTCTTTATAAAAATTAAGAAATTTTTAAAAAAATTGCCAAAAAAGTCAACTAAATTATGTTTTTTTGTTAAATGTATGTTTAATTAAATGTTAAATTATGACTGACATGTTTAGCAACATAAATTTAGCTGAATGAAGTTGTTAATTTTAATGTTTCTTTATAAAAATTAAGAAATTTCAACTAAATTATGTTTTTTGTTAAATGTATGTTTAATTAAATGTTAAATTATGATTAACATGTTTAGAAATATAAATTTAGCTGAATAAAGTTTTTATTTTTAAATTTTCTTTATAAAAATTAAGAAATTTTTAAAATAGTTGCCAAAAAAGTTAACTAAATTATGTTTTATTGTTAAATGTATGTCTAATTATATGTTAAATTATGACTAACATGTTTAGAAACATAAATTTAGCTAAATAAAGTTGTTACTTTTAATCTTTCTTTATAAAAATTAAGAAATTTTTAAAATAGTTGCCAAAAAAAAGTCAACTAAATTATGTTTTAATGCTAAATGTATGTTGAATGATATGATAAATTATGATTATCATGTTTAGAAACATAAATTTAGCTGAATAAATTTGTTACTTTTAATCTTTCTTTATAAAAATTAAGAAATTTTTACAAAAATTGCCAAAAAAGTCAACTAAATTATGTTTTTTTGTTAAATGTATGTTGAATTTTATTTTAATTTATGATTAACATGTTTAGAAATATAAATTTAGCTGAATAAAATTTTTATTTTTAAATTTTCTTTATAAAAATTAAGAAATTTTTAAAATAGTTGCCACAAAAAGTCAACTAAATTATGTTTTATTGTTAAATGTATGTTGAATTATATGTTAAATTATGAATATCATGTTTAGAAACATAAATTTAGCTGAATAAATTTGTTACTTTTAATCTTTCTTTATAAAAATTAAGAAATTTTTAAAATAGTTGCCAAAAAAAGTCAACTACATTATGTTTTATTGTTAAATGTATGTTGAATTATATGTTAAATTATGACTATCATGTTTAGAAACATAAATTTAGCTGAATAAAGTTGTTACTTTTAATCTTTCTTTATAAAAATTAAGAAATTTTTAAAAAAATTGCCAAAAAAGTCAACTAAATTATGTTTTTTTGTTAAATGTATGTTTAATTAAATGTTAAATTATGACTGACATGTTTAGCAACATAAATTTAGCTGAATGAAGTTGTTAATTTTAATGTTTCTTTATAAAAATTAAGAAATTTTTAAAAAATTGGGAAGAAAAAGTCAACTAAATTATGTTTTTTTGTTAATTGTAAGTTTAATTATATGTTAAATTATAATTAACATGTTTAGAAACATAGATTTAGCAGAATAAAGTTTTTATTTTTAATTTTTCTTTATAAAAATTAAGAAATTTTTAAAATAGTTGCCACAAAAAGTCAACTAAATTATGTTTTTTTGTTAATTTTAAGTTTAATTATATGTTAAATTATAATTAACATGTTTAGAAACATAGATTTAGCAGAATAAAGTTTTTATTTTTAAATTTTCTTTATAAAAATTAAAAAATTTTTAAAAAAATTGCCAAAAAAGTTAACTAAATTATGTTTTTTTGTTAAATGTATGTTTAATTAAATGTTAAATTATGACTGACATGTTTAGCAACATAAATTTAGCTGAATGAAGTTGTTAATTTTAATGTTTCTTTATAAAAATTATGAAATTTTTAAAAAATTGGGAAGAAAAAGTCAACTAAATTATGTTTTTTTGTTAATTGTAAGTTTAATTATATGTTAAATTATAATTAACATGTTTAGAAACATAGATTTAGCAGAATAAAGTTTTTATTTTTAATTTTTCTTTATAAAAATTAAGAAATTTTTAAAATAGTTGCCACAAAAAGTCAACTAAATTATGTTTTTTGTTAAATGTATGTTTAATTAAATGTTAAATTATGATTAACATGTTTAGAAATATAAATTTAGCTGAATAAAGTTTTTATTTTTAAATTTTCTTTATAAAAATTAAGAAATTTTTAAAATAGTTGCCAAAAAAGTTAACTAAATTATGTTTTATTGTTAAATGTATGTCTAATTATATGTTAAATTATGACTAACATGTTTAGAAACATAAATTTAGCTAAATAAAGTTGTTACTTTTAATCTTTCTTTATAAAAATTAAGAAATTTTTAAAATAGTTGCCAAAAAAAAGTCAACTAAATTATGTTTTAATGCTAAATGTATGTTGAATTATATGTTAAATTATGATTATCATGTTTAGAAACATAAATTTAGCTGAATAAAGTTGTTACTTTTAATCTTTCTTTATAAAAATTAAGAAATTTTTACAAAAATTGCCAAAAAAGTCAACTAAATTATGTTTTTTTGTTAAATGTATGTTGAATTTTATTTTAATTTATGATTAACATGTTTAGAAATATAAATTTAGCTGAATAAAATTTTTATTTTTAAATTTTCTTTATAAAAATTAAGAAATTTTTAAAATAGTTGCCACAAAAAGTCAACTAAATTATGTTTTATTGTTAACTGTATGTTGAATTATATGTTAAATTATGAATATCATGTTTAGAAACATAAATTTAGCTGAATAAATTTGTTACTTTTAATCTTTCTTTATAAAAATTAAGAAATTTTTAAAATAGTTGCCACAAAAAGTCAACTAAATTATGTTTTATTGTTAAATGTATGTTGAATTATATGTTAAATTATGAATATCATGTTTAGAAACATAAATTTAGCTGAATAAATTTGTTACTTTTAATCTTTCTTTATAAAAATTAAGAAATTTTTAAAATAGTTGCCAAAAAAAGTCAACTACATTATGTTTTATTGTTAAATGTATGTTGAATTATATGTTAAATTATGACTATCATGTTTAGAAACATAAATTTAGCTGAACAAAGTTGTTACTTTTAATCTTTCTTTATAAAAATTAAGAAATTTTTAAAAAAATTGCCAAAAAAGTCAACTAAATTATGTTTTTTGTTAAATGTATGTTGAATTATATGTTAAATTATGATTATCATGTTTAGAAACATAAATTTAGCTGAATCAAGTTGTTACTTTTAATCTTTCTTTATAAAAATTAAGAAATTTTTCAAAAATTGCCAAAAAAGTTAACTAAATTATGTTTTTGTGTTAATTTTAAGTTTAATTATATGTTAAATTATAATTAACATGTTTAGAAACATAGATTTAGCAGAATAAAGTTTTTATTTTTAATTTTTCTTTATAAAAATTAAGAAATTTTTACAAAAATTGCCAAAAAGGTCAACTAAATTATGTTTTTTTTTGTTAAATGTATGTTGAATTATATGTTAAATTATTACTAACATGTTTAGAAACATAAATTTAGCTGAATAAAATTGTTACTTTTAATATTTCTTTATAGAAATTAGGAAATTTTTAAAATAGTTGCCAAAAAAAGTCAACTAAATTATGTTTTATTGTTAAATGTATGTTGAATTATATGTTAAATTATGATTATCATGTTTAGAAACATAAATTTAGCTGAATAAAGTTGTTACTTTTAATCTTTCATTATAAAAATTAAGAAATTTTTACAAAAATTGCCAAAAAAGTCAACTAAATTATGTTTTTTTGTTAAATGTATGTTGAATTATATGTTAAATTATGATTAACATGTTTAGAAATATAAATTTAGCTGAATAAAGTTTTTATTTTTAAATTTTCTTTATAAAAATTAAGAAATTTTTAAAATAGTTGCCAAAAAAAGTCAACTAAATTATGTTTTATTGTTAAATGTATGTTGAATTATATGTTAAATTATGATTATCATGTTTAGAAACATAAATTTAGCTGAATAAAGTTGTTACTTTTAATCTTTCTTTATAAAAATTAAGAAATTTTTACAAAAAATGCCAAAAAAGTCAACTAAATTATATTTTATTGCTAAATGTATGTTGAATTATATGTTAAATTATCATTATCATGTTTAGAAACATAAATTTAGCTAAATAAATTTGTTACTTTTAATCTTTCTTTATAAAAATTAAGAAATTTTTAAAATAGTTGCCAAAAAAAGTCAACTAAATTATGTTTTATTGCTAAATGTATGTTGAATTATATGTTAAATAATGACTAACATGTTTAGAAATATAAATTTAGCTGAATACAGTTTTTATTTTTAAATTTTCTTTATAAAAATTAAGAAATTTTTCAAAAATTGCCAAAAAAGTTAACTAAATTATGTTCTTTTGTTAATTGTAAGTTTAATTATATGTTCAATTATGACTAACATGTTTACAAACATAAATTTAGCTGAATCAAGTTGTTACTTTTAATCTTTCTTTATTAAAATTAAGAAATTTTTAAAATAGTTGCCAAAAAAAGGCAACTAAATTATGTTTTATTGTTAAATGTATGTTGAATTATATGTTAAATTATGACTATCATGTTTAGAAACATAAATTTAGCTGAATAAAATTGTTACTTTTAATATTTCTTTATAGAAATTAAGAAATTTTTAAAATAGTTGCCAAAAAAAGTCAACTAAATTATGTTTTATTGTTAAATGTATGTTGAATTATATGTTAAATTATGATTATCATGTTTAGAAACATAAATTTAGCTGAATAAAGTTGTTACTTTTAATCTTTCATTATAAAAATTAAGAAATTTTTACAAAAATTGCCAAAAAAGTCAACTAAATTATGTTTTTTTGTTAAATGTATGTTGAATTATATGTTAAATTATGATTAACATGTTTAGAAATATAAATTTAGCTGAATAAAGTTTTTATTTTTAAATTTTCTTTATAAAAATTAAGAAATTTTTAAAATAATTGCCAAAAAAAGTCAACTAAATTATGTTTTATTGTTAAATGTATGTTGAATTATATGTTAAATTATGATTATCATGTTTAGAAACATAAATTTAGCTGAATAAAGTTGTTACTTTTAATCTTTCTTTATAAAAATTAAGAAATTTTTACAAAAAATGCCAAAAAAGTCAACTAAATTATATTTTATTGCTAAATGTATGTTGAATTATATGTTAAATTATCATTATCATGTTTAGAAACATAAATTTAGCTAAATAAATTTGTTACTTTTAATCTTTCTTTATAAAAATTAAGAAATTTTTAAAATAGTTGCCAAAAAAAGTCAACTAAATTATGTTTTATTGCTAAATGTATGTTGAATTATATGTTAAATAATGACTAACATGTTTAGAAATATAAATTTAGCTGAATACAGTTTTTATTTTTAAATTTTCTTTATAAAAATTAAGAAATTTTTCAAAAATTGCCAAAAAAGTTAACTAAATTATGTTCTTTTGTTAATTGTAAGTTTAATTATATGTTCAATTATGACTAACATGTTTACAAACATAAATTTAGCTGAATCAAGTTGTTACTTTTAATCTTTCTTTATTAAAATTAAGAAATTTTTAAAATAGTTGCCAAAAAAAGTCAACTAAATTATGTTTTATTGTTAAATGTATGTTGAATTATATGTTAAATTATGACTATCATGTTTAGAAACATAAATTTAGCTGAATAAAATTGTTACTTTTAATATTTCTTTATAGAAATTAAGAAATTTTTAAAATAGTTGCCAAAAAAAGTCAACTAAATTATGTTTTATTGTTAAATGTATGTTGAATTATATGTTAAATTATGATTATCATGTTTAGAAACATAAATTTAGCTGAATAAAGTTGTTACTTTTAATCTTTCATTATAAAAATTAAGAAATTTTTACAAAAATTGCCAAAAAAGTCAACTAAATTATGTTTTTTTGTTAAATGTATGTTGAATTATATGTTAAATTATGATTAACATGTTTAGAAATATAAATTTAGCTGCATAAAGTTTTTATTTTTAAATTTTCTTTATAAAAATTAAGAAATTTTTAAAATAGTTGCCAAAAAAAGTCAACTAAATTATGTTTTATTGTTAAATGTATGTTGAATTATATGTTAAATTATGATTATCATGTTTAGAAACATAAATTTAGCTGAATAAAGTTGTTACTTTTAATCTTTCTTTATAAAAATTAAGAAATTTTTACAAAAAATGCCAAAAAAGTCAACTAAATTATATTTTATTGCTAAATGTATGTTGAATTATATGTTAAATAATGACTAACATGTTTAGAAATATAAATTTAGCTGAATACAGTTTTTATTTTTAAATTTTCTTTATAAAAATTAAGAAATTTTTCAAAAATTGCCAAAAAAGTTAACTAAATTATGTTCTTTTGTTAATTGTAAGTTTAATTATATGTTCAATTATGACTAACATGTTTACAAACATAAATTTAGCTGAATCAAGTTGTTACTTTTAATCTTTCTTTATAAAAATTAAGAAATTTTTAAGATAGTTGCCAAACAAAGTCAACTATATTATGTTTTATTGTTAAATGTATGTTGAATTATATGTTAAATTATGACCATCATGTTTAAAAACGTAAATTTATCTGAATAAAGTTGTTAATTTCAATCTTTCTTTATAAAAATTAAGAAATTTTGACACAAATTGCCAAAAAAGTCAACTAAATTATGTTTTTTTGTTAAATGTATGTTTAATTAAATGTTAAATTATGATTAACATGTTTAGAAATATAAATTTAGCTGAATAAAGTTTTTATTTTTAAATTTTCTTTATAAAAAGTAAAAAATTTTTAAAATAGTTGCCAAAAAAAGTTAACTAAATTATGTTTTATTGTTAAATGTATGTTGAATTATATGTTAAATTATGACTAACATGTTTAGAAACATAAATTTAGCTAAATAAAGTTGTTACTTTTAATCTTTCTTTATAAAAATTAAGAAATTTTTAAAATAGTTGCCAAAAAAAGTCAACTAAATTATGTTTTATTATTAAATGTATGTTGAATTATATGTTAAATTATTACTAACATGTTTAGAAACATAAACTTAGCTGAATAAATTTGTTACTTTTAATCTTTCTTTATAAAAATTAATAAATTTTTAAAAAATTGGGAAGAAAAAGTCAACTAAATTATGTTTTTTTGTTAAATGTATGTTGAATTATATGTTAAATTATGATTATCATGTTTAGAAACATAAATTTAGCTGAAGAAAGTTGTTACTTTTAATCTTTCTTTATAAAAATTAAAAAAATTATTTTTCAAAAATTGCCAAAAAAGTTAACTAGATTATGTTTGTTTGTTAATTGTAAGTTTAATTATATGTTAAATTATGACTAACATGTTTAGAAACATAGATTTAGCAGAATAAAGATTTTATTTTTAATTTTTCTTTATAAAAATTAAGAAATTTTTACAAAAATTGCCTAAAAGGTCAACTAAATTATGTTTTTTTTGTTAAATGTATGTTGAATTATATGTTAAATTATTACTAACATGTTTAGAAACGTAAATTTAGCTGAATAAAGTTGTTACTTTTAATCTTTCTTTATAAAAATTAAGTAAGTTTTATAAAAAATTTAAAAAAAGTCAACTAAATTATGTTTTTTTGTTAAATGTATGTTTAATTAAATGTTAAATTATGACTGACATGTTTAGAAACATAAATTTAGCTGAATAAAGTTGTTACTTGTAATGTTTCTTTATAAAATTAAGACATTTTTGAAAAATTGGAAAGAAAAAGTCAACTAAATTATGTTTTTTTGTTAATTGTAAGTATACTTATATGTTTAATTATGACTAACATGTTTAGAAACATAGATTTAGCAGAATAAAGTTTTTATTTTTAAATTTTCTTTATAAAAATTAAGAAATTTTTACAAAAATTGCTAAAAAGGTCAACTAAATTATGTTTTTTTGTTAAATGTATGTTGAATTATATGTTAAATTATGATTATCATGTTTAGAAACATAAATTTAGCTGAATAAAGTTGTTACTTTTAATATTTCTTTATAAAAATTAAGAAATTTTTCAAAAATTGACAAAAAAGTTAACTAAATTATGTTTTTTTGTTAATTGTAAGTTTAATTATATGTTAAATTATGATTAACATGTTTAGAAACATAGAATTAGCAGAATAAAGTTTTTATTTTTAATTTTTCTTTATAAAAATTAAGAAATTTTTACAAAAATTGCCTAAAAGTTCAACTAAATTATTTTTTTTTTGTTAAATGTATGTTTAATTAAATGTTAAATTATGACTGACATGTTTAGAAACATAAATTTAGCTGAATAAAGTTGTTACTTGTAATGTTTCTTTATAAAATTAAGACATTTTTGAAAAATTGGAAAGAAAAAGTCAACTAAATTATGTTTTTTTTGTTAATTGTAAGTATACTTATATGTTTAATTATGACTAACATGTTTAGAAACATAGATTTAGCAGAATAAAGTTTTTATTTTTTAATTTTCTTTAAAAAAATTAAGAAATTTTTACAAAAATTGCTAAAAAGGTCAACTAAATTATGTTTTTTTGTTAAATGTATGTTGAATTATATGTTAAATTATGATTATCATGTTTAGAAACATAAATTTAGCTGAATAAAGTTGTTACTTTTAATCTTTCTTTATAAAAATTAAGTAATTTTTAAAAAAAATGCCAAAAAAGTCAACTAAATTAGGTTTTTTTGATAAATGTATGTTGAATTATATGTTAAATTATGATTATCATGTTTAAAAACATAAATTTAGCTGAATAAAGTTGTTACTTTTAATCTTTCTTTATAAAAATTAAGAAATTTTTAAAAAAATTGCCAAAAAAGTCAACTAAATTAGGTTTTTTTGATAAATGTATGTTGAATTATATGTTAAATTATGACTAACATGTTTAGAAATATAAATTTAGTTGAATGAAGTTGTTACTTTTAATCTTTCTTTATAAAAATTAAGAAATTTTTACAAAAATTGCCAAAAAGGTCAACTATATTATGTATTTTTGTTATATGTATGTTGAATTATATGTTAAATTATTACTAACATGTTTAGAAACATAAATTTAGCTGAATAAATTTGTTGCTTTTAATCTTTCATTATAGAAATTAAGTAATTTTTACAAAAATTTCCAAAAAAGTCAACTAAATTATGTTTTTTTGTTAAATGTATGTTGAATTAAATGTTAAATTATGATTAATATGTTAAGAAACATAAATTTAGCTGAATAAAGTTATTACTTTTAATCTTTCTTTATAAAAATTAAGAAATTTTTACAAAAATTTCCAAAAAAGTCAACTAAATTATGTTTTTTATTAATTGTAAGTTTAATTATATGTTTATTTATGACAAACATGTTTACAAACATAGATTTAGCAGAATAAAGTTTTTATTTTTAATTTTTCTTTATAAAAATTAAGAAATTTTTACAAAAATTGCTAAGAAGGTCAACTAAATTATGTTTTTTTTTGGTAAATGTATGTTGAATTATATGTTAAATTATGATTATCATAAAATTGCCAAAAAAGTCAACTAAATTATGTTTTTTTGTTGAATGTATGTTCAATTAAATGTTAAATTATGACTAACATGTTTAGAAATATAAATTTAGCTGAATAAAGTTTTTATTTTTAAATTTTCTTTATAAAAATTAAGAAATTTTTAAAATAGTTGCCAAAAAAAGTTAACTAAATTATGTTTTATTGTTAAATGTATGTTGAATTATATGTTAAATTATGATTATCATGTTTAGAAACATAAATTTAGCTGAATAAAGTTGTTACTTTTAATCTTTCTTTATAAAAATTAAGAAATTTTTAAAAAAATTGCCAAAAAAGTCAACTAAATAAGGTTTTTTTGATAAATGTATGTTGAATTATATGTTAAATTATGACTAACATGTTTAGAAATATAAATTTAGCGGAATGAAGTTGTTACTTTTAATCTTTCTTTATAAAAATTAAGAAATTTTTCAAAAATTGCCAAAAAAGTTAACTAAATTATGTTTTTTTGTTAATTGTATGTTGAATTATATGTTAAATTATGATTATCATAGAATTGCCAAAAAAGTCAACTAAATTATGTTTTTTTGTTGAATGTATGTTCAATTAAATGTTAAATTATGATTAACATGTTTAGAAATATAAATTTAGCTGAATCAAGTTGTTACTTTTAATCTTTCTTTATAAAAATTAAGAAATTTTTAAAATAGTTGCCAAAAAAAGTCAACTAAATTATGTTTTATTGTTAAATGTATGTTGACTTATATGTTAAATTATGACTATCATGTTTAGAAACATAAATTTAGCTGAATAAAGTTGTCACTTTTAATCTTTCTTTATAAAAATTAAGAAATTTTTCAAATAGTTGCCAAAAAAAGTCAACTAAATTATGTTTTATTGTTAAATGTATGTTGAATTATATGTTAAATTATGACTAACATGTTTAGAAATATAAATTTAGCTGAATAAAGTTGTTACTTTTAATCTTTCTTTATAAAAATTAAGAAATTTTTAAAATAGTTGCCAAAAAAAGTCAACTACATTATGTTTTATTGTTAAATGTATGTTGACTTATATGTTAAATTATGACTATCATGTTTAGAAACATAAATTTAGCTGAATAAAGTTGTCACTTTTAATCTTTCTTTATAAAAATTAAGAAATTTTTAAAATAGTTGCCAAAAAAAGTCAACTAAATTATGTTTTATTGTTAAATGTATGTTGACTTATATGTTAAATTATGACTATCATGTTTAGAAACATAAATTTAGCTGAATGAATTAGTTACTTTTAATCTTTCTTTATAAAAATTAAGAAAGTTTTAAAAAATTGGCAAGAAAAAGTCAACTAAAATATGTTTTTTTGTTAAATGTATTTCGAATTATATGTTAAATTATGACTAACATGTTTAGAAACATAAATTTAGCTGAATGAATTAGTTACTTTTAATCTTTCTTTATAAAAATTAAGAAAGTTTTAAAAAATTGGCAAGAAAAAGTCAACTAAATTATGTTTTATTGTTAAATGTATGTTGAATTATATGTTAAATTATGACTAACATGTTTAGAAATATAAATTTAGCTGAATAAAGTTGTTACTTTTAATATTTCTTTATAAAAATTAAGAAATTTTTAAAATAGTTGCCAAAAAAAGTCAACTAAATTATGTTTTATTGTTAAATGTATGTTGACTTATATGTTAAATTATGACTATCATGTTTAGAAACATAAATTTAGCTGAATAAAGTTGTCACTTTTAATCTTTCTTTATAAAAATTAAGAAATTTTTCAAATAGTTGCCAAAAAAAGTCAACTAAATTATGTTTTATTGTTAAATGTATGTTGAATTATATGTTAAATTATGACTAACATGTTTAGAAATATAAATTTAGCTGAATAAAGTTGTTACTTTTAATCTTTCTTTATAAAAATTAAGAAATTTTTAAAATAGTTGCCAAAAAAAGTCAACTACATTATGTTTTATTGTTAAATGTATGTTGATTTATATGTTAAATTATGATTATCATAAAATTGCCAAAAAAGTCAACTAAATTATGTTTTTTTGTTGAATGTATGTTCAATTAAATGTTAAATTATGATTAACATGTTTAGAAATATAAATTTAGCTGAATCAAGTTGTTACTTTTAATCTTTCTTTATAAAAATTAAGAAATTTTTAAAATAGTTGCCAAAAAAAGTTAACTAAATTATGTTTTATTGTTAAATGTATGTTGAATTATATGTTAAATTATGACTAACATGTTTAGAAACATAAATTTAGCTGAATAAAGTTGTTAATTTAAATCTTTCTTTACAAAAATTAAGAAATTTTAAAAAAATTGGGAAGAAAAAATCAACTAAATTATGTTTTTTTGTTAAATGTATGTTGAATTATATGTTAAATTATGATTAACATGTTAAGAAACATAAATTTAGCTGAATAAAGCTATTACTTTTAATCTTTCTTTATAAAAATTAAGAAATTTTTACAAAAATTGCCAAAAAAGTCTACTAAATTATGTTTTTTTGATAAATGTATGTTGAATTATATGTTAAATTATGACTATCATGTTTAGAAACATAAATTTAGCTGAATAAAGTTATTACTTTAAATCTTTCTTTATAAAAATTAAGAAATTTTGCAAACATTTCCAAAAAAGTTAACTAAATTATGTTTTTTTGTTAATTGTAAGTTTAGTTATATGTTAAATTATGATTAACATGTTAAGAGATATAGATTTAGCAGAATAAAGTTTTTATTTTTAATTTTTCTTTATAAAAATTAAGAAATTTTTACAAAAATTGCCAAAAAGGTCAACTAAATTATGTTTTTTTTAAAATGTATGTTGAATTATATGTTAAATTATGATTATCATGTTTAGAAACATAAATTTATCTGAATATTGTTGTTACTTTCAATCTTTCTTTATAAAAATTAAGAAATTTTTAAAATAGTTGCCAAAAAAAGTCAACTAAATTATGTTTTATTGTTAAATGTATGTTGAATTATATGTTAAATTATGATTATCATGTTTAGAAACATAAATTTAGTTGTAACTTTTAATGTTTCTTTATAAAAATTAAGAAATTTTTAAAAAATTGGGAAGAAAAAGTCAACTAAATTATGTTTTATTGTTAAATGTATATTGAATTATATGTTAAATTATGACTATCATGTTTAGAAACATAAATTTAGCTGAATAAAATTGTTACTTTTAATCTTTCTTTATAAAAATTAAGAAATTTTTAAAATAGTTGCCAAAAAAAGTCAACTACATTATGTTTTATTGTTAAATGTATGTTGAATTATATGTTAAATTATGACTAACATGTTTAGAAACATAAATTTAGCTGAATCAAGTTGTTACTTTTAATCTTTCTTTATAAAAATTAAGAAATTTTTAAAATAGTTGCCAAAAAAAGTCAACTAAATTATGTTTTATTGTTAAATGTATGTTGAATTATATGTTAAATTATGACTATCATGTTTAGAAACATAAATTTAGCTAAATAAAGTTGATACTTTTAATCTTTCTTTATAAAAATTAAGAAATTTTTAAAATAGTTGCCAAAAAAAGTCAACTACATTATGTTTTATTGTTAAATGTATGTTGAATTATATGTTAAATTATGATTATCATAAAATTGCCAAAAAAGTCAACTAAATTATGTTTTTTTGTTGAATGTATGTTCAATTAAATGTTAAATTATGACTAACATGTTTAGAAATATAAATTTAGCTGAATAAAGTTTTTATTTTTAAATTTTCTTTATAAAAATTAAGAAATTTTTAAAATAGTTGCCAAAAAAAGTTAACTAAATTATGTTTTATTGTTAAATGTATGTTGAATTATATGTTAAATTATGATTATCATATTTAGAAACATAAATTTAGCTGAATAAAGTTGTTACTTTTAATCTTTCTTTATAAAAATTAAGAAATTTTTAAAAAAATTGCCAAAAAAAGTCAACTAAATAAGGTTTTTTTGATAAATGTATGTTGAATTATATGTTAAATTATGACTAACATGTTTAGAAATATAAATTTAGCTGAATGTTTTTTTGTTAATTGTATGTTGAATTATATGTTAAATTATGATTATCATAAAATTGCCAAAAAAGTCAACTAAATTATGTTTTTTTGTTGAATGTATGTTCAATTAAATGTTAAATTATGATTAACATGTTTAGAAATATAAATTTAGCTGAATCAAGTTGTTACTTTTAATCTTTCTTTATAAAAATTAAGAAATTTTTAAAATAGTTGCCAAAAAAAGTCAACTAAATTATGTTTTATTGTTAAATGTATGTTGAATTATATGTTAAATTATGACTATCATGTTTAAAACATAAATTTAGCTGAATAAAGTTGTCACTTTTAATCTTTCTTTATAAAAATTAAGAAATTTTTCAAATAGTTGCCAAAAACAGTCAACTAAATTATGTTTTATTGTTAAATGTATGTTGAATTATATGTTAAATTATGACTAACATGTTTAGAAATATAAATTTAGCTGAATAAAGTTGTTACTTTTAATCTTTCTTTATAAAAATTAAGAAATTTTTAAAATAGTTGCCAAAAAAAGTCAACTAAATTATGTTTTATTGTTAAATGTATGTTGAATTATATGTTAAATTATGATTATCATAAAATTTCCAAAAAAGTCAACTAAATTATGTTTTTTTGTTGAATGAATGTTCAATTAAATGTTAAATTATGATTAACATGTTTAGAAATATAAATTTAGCTGAATCAAGTTGTTACTTTTAATCTTTCTTTATAAAAATTAAGAAATTTTTAAAATAGTTGCCAAAAAAAGTTAACTAAATTATGTTTTATTGTTAAATGTATGTTGAATTATATGTTAAATTATGACTAACATGTTTAGAAACATAAATTTAGCTAAATAAAGTTGTTACTTTTAATCTTTCTTTATAAAAATTAAGATATTTTTAAAATAGTTGCCAAAAAAAGTCAACTAAATTATGTTTTATTATTAAATGTATGTTGAATTATATGTTAAATTATTACTAACATGTTTAGAAACATAAACTTAGCTGAATAAATTTGTTACTTTTAATCTTTCTTTATAAAAATTAAGAAATTTTTAAAAAATTGCGAAGAAAAAGTCAACTAAATTATGTTTTCTTGTTAAATGTATGTTGAATTATATGTTAAATTATGATTTTCATGTTTAGAAACATAAATTTAGCTGAATAAAGCTGTTACTTTTAATCTTTCTTTATAAAAATTAAGAAATTTTTCAAAAATTGCCAGAAAAGTTAACTAGATTATGTTTTTTTGTTAATTTTAAGTTTAATTATATGTTAAATTATGACTAACATGTTTAGAAACATAGATTTAGCAGAATAAAGATTTTTTTTTTAATTTTTCTTTATAAAAATTAAGAAATTTTTACAAAAATTGCCTAAAAGGTCAACTAAATTATGTTTTTTTTGTTAAATGTATGTTGAATTATATGTTAAATTATTACTAACATGTTTAGAAACGTAAATTTAGCTGAATAAAGTTGTTACTTTTAATCTTTCTTTATAAAAACTAAGAAATTTTAAAAAAATTGGGAAGAAAAAGTCAACTAAACTATGTTTTTTTGTTAATTGTAAGTTTAGTTATATGTTAAATTATGATTAACATGTTTAGAGATATAGATTTAGCAGAATAAAGTTTTTATTTTTAATTTTTCTTTATAAAAATTAAAAAATTTTTACAAAAATTGCCAAAAAGGTCAACTAAATTATGTTTTTTTGTTAAATGTATGTTTAATTATATGTTAAATTATGATTATCATGTTTAGAAACATAAATTTAGCTGAATAAAGTTATTACTTGTAATGTTTCTTTATAAAATTAAGAAATTTTTAAAAAATTGGAAAGAAAAAGTCAACTAAATTATGTTTTTTTGTTAATTGTAAGTATACTTATATGTTTAATTATGACTAACATGTTTAGAAACATAGATTTAGCAGAATAAAGTTTTTATTTTTAAATTTTCTTTATAAAAATTAAGAAATTTTTACAAAAATTGCTAAAAAGGTCAACTAAATTATGTTTTTTTGTTAAATGTATGTTGAATTATATGTTAAATTATGATTATCATGTTTAGAAACATAAATTTAGCTGAATAAAGTTGTTACTTTTAATCTTTCTTTATAAAAATTAAGAAATTTTTCAAAAATTGACAAAAAAGTTAACTAAATTATGTTTTTTTGTTAATTGTAAGTTTAATTATATGTTAAATTATGATTAACATGTTTAGAAACATAGATTTAGCTGAATAAAGTTGTTACTTTTAATCTTTCTTTATAAAAATTAAGTAAATTTTATAAAAAAATTCAAAAAAGTCAACTAAATTATGTTTTTTTGTTAAATGTATGTTTAATTAAATGTTAAATTATGACTGACATGTTTAGAAACATAAATTTAGCTGAATAAAGTTATTACTTGTAATGTTTCTTTATAAAATTAAGAAATTTTTAAAAAATTGGAAAGAAAAAGTCAACTAAATTATGTTTTTTTGTTAATTGTAAGTATACTTATATGTTTAATTATGACTAACATGTTTAGAAACATAGATTTAGCAGAATAAAGTTTTTATTTTTAAATTTTCTTTATAAAAATTAAGAAATTCTTACAAAAATTGCTAAAAAGGTCAACTAAATTATGTTTTTTTGTTAAATGTATGTTGAATTATATGTTAAATTATGATTATCATGTTTAGAAACATAAATTTAGCTGAATAAAGTTGTTACTTTTAATCTTTCTTTATAAAAATTAAGAAATTTTTCAAAAATTGACAAAAAAGTTAACTAAATTATGTTTTTTTGTTAATTGTAAGTTTAATTATATGTTAAATTATGATTAACATGTTTAGAAACATAGATTTAGCAGAATAAAGTTTTTATTTTTAATTTTTCTTTATAAAAATTAAGAAATTTTTACAAAAATTGCCTAAAAGTTCAACTAAATTATTTTTTTTTTTGTTAAATGTATGTTGAATTATATGTTAAATTATTACTAACATGTTTAGAAACATAAATTTAGCTGAATAAAGTTGTTACTTTTAATCTTTCTTTATAAAAATTAAGTAATTTTTAAAAAAATTGCCAAAAAAGTCAACTAAATTATGTTTTATTGTTAAATGTATGTTGAATTATATGTTAAATTATGATTATCATGTTTAAAAACATAAATTTAGCTGAATAAAGTTGTTACTTTTAATCTTTCTTTATAAAAATTAAGAAATTTTTACAAAAATTGCGAAAAAGGTCAACTATATTATGTATTTTTGTTATATGTATGTTGAATTATATGATAAATTATTACTAACATGTTTAGAAACATAAATTTAGCTGAATAAATTTGTTGCTTTTAATCTTTCTTTATAAAAATTAAGAAATTTTTCAAAAATTGACAAAAAAGTTAACTAAATTATGTTTTTTTGTTAATTGTATGTTTAATTAAATGTTAAATTATGACTGACATGTTTAGAAACATAAATTTAGCTGAATAAAGTTATTACTTGTAATGTTTCTTTATAAAATTAAGAAATTTTTAAAAAATTGGAAAGAAAAAGTCAACTAAATTATGTTTTTTTGTTAATTGTAAGTATACTTATATGTTTAATTATGACTAACATGTTTATAAACATAGATTTAGCAGAATTAAGTTTTTATTTTTAAATTTTCTTTATAAAAATTAAGAAATTTTTACAAAAATTGCTAAAAAGGTCAACTAAATTATGTTTTTTTGTTAAATGTATGTTGAATTATATGTTAAATTATGATTATCATGTTTAGAAACATAAATTTAGCTGAATAAAGTTGTTACTTTTAATCTTTCTTTATAAAAATTAAGAAATTTTTCAAAAATTGACAAAAAAGTTAACTAAATTATGTTTTTTTGTTAATTGTAAGTTTAATTATATGTTAAATTATAATTAACATGTTTAGAAACATAGATTTAGCAGAATAAAGTTTTTATTTTTAATTTTTCTTTATAAAAATTAAGAAATTTTTACAAAAATTGCCTAAAAGTTCAACTAAATTATTTTTTTTTTGTTAAATGTATGTTGATTTATATGTTAAATTATTACTAACATGTTTAGAAACATAAATTTAGCTGAATAAAGTTTTTATTTTTAAATTTTCTTTATAAAAATTTAGAAATTTTTAAAATAGTTGCCAAAAAAAGTCAACTAAATTATGTTTTATTGTTAAATGTATGTTGAATTATATGTTAAATTATGATTATCATGTTTAAAAACATAAATTTAGCTGAATAAAGTTGTTACTTTTAATCTTTCTTTATAAAAATTAAGAAATTTGTACAAAAATTGCCAAAAAGGTCAACTATATTATGTATTTTTGTTATATGTATGTTGAATTATATGATAAATTATTACTAACATGTTTAGAAACATAAATTTAGCTGAATAAATTTGTTGCTTTTAATCTTTCATTATAGAAATTAAGTAATTTTTACAAAAAATTCCAAAAAAGTCAACTAAATTATGTTTTTTTGTTAAATGTATGTTGAATTAAATGTTAAATTATGATTAATATGTTAAGAAACATAAATTTAGCAGAATAAAGTTATTACTTTTAATCTTTCTTTATAAAAATTAAGAAATTTTTACAAAAATTTCCAAAAAAGTCAACTAAATTATGTTTTTTATTAATTGTAAGTTTAATTATATGTTTATTTATGACAAACATGTTTAGAAACATAGATTTAGCAGAATAAAGTTTTTATTTTTAATTTTTCTTTATAAAAATTAAGAAATTTTTACAAAAATTGCTAAGAAGGTCAACTAAATTATGTTTTTTTTTGGTAAATGTATGTTGAATTATATGTTAAATTATTACTAATATGTTTAGAAACATAAATTTAAATGTATGTTGAATTATATGTTAAATTATGATTAACATGTTTAGAAACATAAATTTAGCTGAATCAAGTTGTTACTTTTAATCTTTCTTTATAAAAATTAAGAAATTTTTACAAAAATTGCCAAAAAAGTCAACTACATTATGTTTTATTGTTAAATGTATGTTGAATTATATGTTAAATTATGATTATCATAAAATTGCCAAAAAAGTCAACTAAATTATGCTTTTAATTAAATGTTAAATTATGATTAACATGTTTAGAAATATAAATTTAGCTGAATAAAGTTTTTATTTTTAAATTTTCTTTATAAAAATTAAGAAATTTTTAAAATAGTTGCCAAAACAAGTTAACTAAATTATGTTTTATTGTTAAATGTATGTTGAATTATATGTTAAATTATGATTATCATGTTTAGAAACATAAATTTAGCTGAATAAAGTTGTTACTTTTAATCTTTCTTTATAAAAATTAAGAAATTTTTAAAATAGTTGCCAAAAAAAGTCAACTAAATTATGTTTTATTGTTAAATGTATGTTGAATTATATGTTAAATTATGACTAACATGTTTAGAAATATAAATTTAGCTGAATAAAGTTGTTACTTTTAATCTTTCTTTATAAAAATTAAGAAATTTTTAAAATAGTTGCCAAAAAAAGTCAACTACATTATGTTTTATTGTTAAATGTATGTTGAATTATATGTTAAATTATGATTATCATAAAATTGCCAAAAAAGTCAACTAAATTATGTTTTTTTATTGAATGTATGTTCAATTAAATGTTAAATTATGATTAACATGTTTAGAAATATAAATTTAGCTGAATCAAGTTGTTACGTTTAATCTTTCTTTATAAAAATTAAGAAATTTTTAAAATAGTTGCCAAAAAAAGTCAACTAAATTATGTTTTATTGTTAAATGTATGTTGAATTATATGTTAAATTATGACTATCATGTTTAGAAACATAAATTTAGCTGAATAAAGTTGTTACTTTTAATCTTTCTATATAAAAATTAAGAAATTTTTAAGATAGTTGCCAAACAAAGTCAACTATATTATGTTTTATTGTTAAATGTATGTTGAATTATATGTTAAATTATGACTATCATGGTTAAAAACGTAAATTTATCTGAATAAAGTTGTTAATTTCAATTTTTCTTTATAAAAATTAAGAAATTTTGACAAAAATTGCCAAAAAAGTCAACTAAATTATGTTTTTTTGTTAAATGTATGCTTAATTAAATGTTAAAATATGATTAACATGTTTAGAAATATAAATTTAGCTGAATAAAGTTGTTACTTTTAATCTTTCTTTATAAAAATTAAGAAATTTTTAAGATAGTTGCCAAACAAAGTCAACTATATTATGTTTTATTGTTAAATGTATGTTGAATTATATGTTAAATTATGACTATCATGTTTAGAAACATAAATTTACCTAACTAAAGTTGTTACTTTTAATCTTTCTTTATAAAAATTAAGAAATTTTTAAAATAGTTGCCAAAAAAAGTCAACTAAATTATGTTTTATTATTAAATGTATGTTGAATTATATGTTAAATTATTACTTACATGTTTAGAAACATAAATTTAGCTGAATAAAGTTGTTACTTTTAATCTTTCTTTATAAAAAATAAGAAATTTTTAAAAAATTGGGAAGAAAAAGTCAACTAAATTATGTTTTTTTGTTAAATGTATGTTGAATTATATGTTAAATTATGATTATCATGTTTAGAAACATAAATTTAGCTGAATAAAGTTGTTACATTTAATCTTTCTTTATAAAAATTAAGAAATTTTTCAAAAATTGCCAAAAAAGTTAACTAGATTATGTTTTTTTGTTAATTGTAATTTTAATTATATGTTAAATTATGACTAACATGTTTAGAAACATAGATTTAGCAGAATAAAGATTTTATTTTTAATTTTTCTTTATAAAAATTAAGAAATTTTTACAAAAATTGCCTAAAAGGTCAACTAAATTATGTTTTTTTTGTTAAATGTATGTTGAATTATATGTTAAATTATTACTTACATGTTTAGAAACATAAACTTAGCTGATAAATTTGTTACTTTTAATTTTTCTTTATAAAAATTAAGAAATTTTTAAAAAATTGGGAAGAAAAAGTCAACTAAATTATGTTTTTTTGTTAAATGTATGTTGAATTATATGTTAAATTATGATTATCATGTTTAGAAACATAAATTTAGCTGAATATAGTTGTTACATTTAATCTTTCTTTATAAAAATTAAGAAATTTTTCAAAAATTGCCAAAAAAGTTAACTAGATTATGTTTTTTTGTTAATTGTAATTTTAATTATATGTTAAATTATGACTAACATGTTTAGAAACATAGATTTAGCAGAATAAAGATTTTATTTTTAATTTTTCTTTATAAAAATTAAGAAATTTTTACAAAAATTGCCTAAAAGGTCAACTAAATTATGTTTTTTTTGTTAAATGTATGTTGAATTATATGTTAAATTATTACTTACATGTTTAGAAACATAAACTTAGCTGATAAATTTGTTACTTTTAATTTTTCTTTATAAAAATTAAGAAATTTTTAAAAAATTGGGAAGAAAAAGTCAACTAAATTAGGTTTTTTTGATAAATGTATGTTGAATTATATGTTAAATTATGACTACCATGTTTAGAAATATAAATTTAGCTGAATAAAGTTTTTATTTTTAAATTTTCTTTATAAAATTAAGAAATTTGTAAAAAATTGGAAAGAAAAAGTCAACTAAATTATGTTTTTTTGTTAATTGTAAGTATACTTATATGTTTAATTATGACTAACATGTTTAGAAACATAGAGGTCTTGCCTAAAATTGCCTAAAAATTGCCTAAAAATTATGTTTTTTTTGTTAAATGTATGTTGAATTATATGTTAAATTATTACTTACATGTTTAGAAACATAAACTTAGCTGATAAATTTGTTACTTTTAATTTTTCTTTATAAAAATTAAGAAATTTTTAAAAAATTGGGAAGAAAAAGTCAACTAAATTATGTTTTTTTGTTAAATGTATGTTGAATTATATGTTAAATTATGATTATCATGTTTAGAAACATAAATTTAGCTGAATAAAGTTGTTACATTTAATCTTTCTTTATAAAAATTAAGAAATTTTTCAAAAATTGCCAAAAAAGTTAACTAGATTATGTTTTTTTGTTAATTGTAATTTTAATTATATGTTAAATTATGACTAACATGTTTAGAAACATAGATTTAGCAGAATAAAGTTTTTATTTTTAAATTTTCTTTATAAAAATTAAGAAATTTTTACAAAAATTGCTAAAAAGGTCAACTAAATTATGTTTTTTTGTTAAATGGTTGAATTATATGTTAAATTATGATTATCATGTTTAGAAACATAAATTTAGCTGAATAAAGTTGTTACTTTTATTCTTTCTTTATAAAAATTAAGAAATTTTTCAAAAATTGACAAAAAAGTTAACTAAATTATGTTTTTTTGTTAATTGTAAGTTTAATTATATGTTAAATTATGATTAACATGTTTAGAAACATAGATTTAGCAGAATAAAGTTTTTATTTTTAATTTTTCTTTATAAAAATTAAGAAATTTTTACAAAAATTGCCTAAAAGTTCAACTAAATTATTTTTTTTTTGTTAAATGTATGTTGAATTATATGTTAAATTATTACTAACATGTTTAGAAACATAAATTTAGCTGAATAAAGTTGTTACTTTTAATCTTTCTTTATAAAAATTAAGTAATTTTAAAAAAAAAATCCAAAAAAGTCAACTAAATTAGGTTTTTTTGATAAATGTATGTTGAATTATATGTTAAATTATGATTATCATGTTTAGAAACATAAATTTAGCTGAATAAAGTTGTTACTTTTAATCTTTCTTTATAAAAATTAAGAAATTTTTCAAAAATTGACAAAAAAGTTAACTAAATTATGTTTTTTGTTAATTGTAAGTTTAATTATATGTTAAATTATGATTAACATGTTTAGAAACATAGATTTAGCAGAATAAAGTTTTTATTTTTAATTTTTCTTTATAAAAATTAAGAAATTTTTACAAAAATTGCCTAAAAGTTCAACTAAATTATTTTTTTTTTTGTTAAATGTATGTTGAATTATATGTTAAATTATTACTAACATGTTTAGAAACATAAATTTAGCTGAATAAAGTTGTTACTTTTAATCTTTCTTTATAAAAATTAAGTAATTTTTAAAAAAAAATCCAAAAAAGTCAACTAAATTATGTTTTATTATTAAATGTATGTTGAATTATATGTTAAATTATTACTTACATGTTAAGAAACATAAACTTAGCTGATAAATTTGTTACTTTTAATTTTTCTTTATAAAAATTAAGAAATTTTTAAAAAATTGGGAAGAAAAAGTCAACTAAATTATGTTTTTTTGTTAAATGTATGTTGAATTATATGTTAAATTATGATTATCATGTTTAGAAACATAAATTTAGCTGAATAAAGTTGTTACATTTAATCTTTCTTTATAAAAATTAAGAAATTTTTCAAAAATTGCCAAAAAAGTTAACTAGATTATGTTTTTTTGTTAATTGTAATTTTAATTATATGTTAAATTATGACTAACATGTTTAGAAACATAGATTTAGCAGAATAAAGATTTTATTTTTAATTTTTCTTTATAAAAATTAAGAAATTTTTACAAAAATTGCTAAAAGGTCAACTAAATTATGTTTTTTTTTGTTAAATGTAGGTTGAATTATATGTTAAATTATTACTAACATGTTTAGAAACATAAATTTAGCTGAATAAAGTTGTTACTTTTTATCTTTCTTTATAAAAATTAAGTAATTTTTATAAAAAATTTCAAAAAAGTCAACTAAATTATGTTTTTTTGTTAAATGTATGTTTAATTAAATGTTAAATTATGACTGACATGTTTAGAAACATAAATTTAGCTGAATAAAGTTGTTACTTGTAATGTTTCTTTATAAAATTAAGAAATTTGTAAAAAATTGGAAAGAAAAAGTCAACTAAATTATGTTTTTTTGTTAATTGTAAGTATACTTATATGTTTAATTATGACTAACATGTTTAGAAACATAGATTTAGCAGAATAAAGTTTTTATTTTTAAATTTTCTTTATAAAAATTAAGAAATTTTTACAAAAATTGCTAAAAAGGTCAACTAAATTATGTTTTTTTGTTAAATGTATGTTGAATTATATGTTAAATTATGATTATCATGTTTAGAAACATAAATTTAGCTGAATAAAGTTGTTACTTTTAATCTTTCTTTATAAAAATTAAGAAATTTTTCAAAAATTGACAAAAAAGTTAACTAAATTATGTTTTTTTGTTAATTGTAAGTTTAATTATATGTTAAATTATGATTAACATGTTTAGAAACATAGATTTAGCAGAATAAAGTTTTTATTTTTAATTTTTCTTTATAAAAATTAAGAAATTTTTACAAAAATTGCCTAAAAGTTCAACTAAATTATTTTTTTTTTGTTAAATGTATGTTGAATTATATGTTAAATTATTACTAACATGTTTAGAAACATAAATTTAGCAGAATAAAGTTGTTACTTTTAATCTTTCTTTATAAAAATTAAGTAATTTTAAAAAAAAAATCCAAAAAAGTCAACTAAATTAGGTTTTTTTGATAAATGTATGTTGAATTATATGTTAAATTATGACTAACATGTTTAGAAATATAAATTTAGCTGAATAAAGTTTTTATTTTTAAATTTTCTTTATAAAAATTTAGAAATTTTTAAAATAGTTGCCAAAAAAAGTCAACTAAATTATGTTTTATTGTTAAATGTATGTTGAATTATATGTTAAATTATGATTATCATGTTTAGAAACATAAATTTAGCTGAATAAAGTTGTTACTTGTAATGTTTCTTTATAAAATTAAGAAATTTGTAAAAAATTGGAAAGAAAAAGTCAACTAAATTATGTTTTTTTGTTAATTGTAAGTATACTTATATGTTTAATTATGACTAACATGTTTAGAAACATAGATTTAGCAGAATAAAGTTTTTATTTTTAATTTTTCTTTATAAAAATTATGAAATTTTTACAAAAATTGCCTAAAAGGTCAACTAAATTATGTTTTTTTTGTTAAATGTATGTTGAATTATATGTTAAATTATTACTTACATGTTTAGAAACATAAACTTAGCTGATAAATTTGTTACTTTTAATTTTTCTTTATAAAAATTAAGAAATTTTTAAAAAATTGGGAAGAAAAAGTCAACTAAATTATGTTTTTTTTGTTAAATGTATGTTGAATTATATGTTAAATTATGATTATCATGTTTAGAAACATAAATTTAGCTGAATAAAGTTGTTACATTTAATCTTTCTTTATAAAAATTAAGAAATTTTTCAGAAATTGCCAAAAAAGTTAACTAGATTATGTTTTTTTGTTAATTGTAATTTTAATTATATGTTAAATTATGACTAACATGTTTAGAAACATAGATTTAGCAGAATAAAGATTTTATTTTTAATTTTTCTTTATAAAAATTAAGAAATTTTTACAAAAATTGCCTAAAAGGTCAACTAAATTATGTTTTTTTTGTTAAATGTATGTTGAATTATATGTTAAATTATTACTAACATGTTTAGAAACATAAATTTAGCTGAATAAAGTTGTTACTTTTAATCTTTCTTTATAAAAATTAAGAAATTTTTCAAAAATTGACAAAAAAGTTAACTAAATTATGTTTTTTTGTTAATTGTAAGTTTAATTATATGTTAAATTATGATTAACATGTTTAGAAACATAGATTTAGCAGAATAAAGTTTTTATTTTTAATTTTTCTTTATAAAAATTAAGAAATTTTTACAAAAATTGCCTAAAAGTTCAACTAAATAATTTTTTTTTTTGTTAAATGTATGTTGAATTATATGTTAAATTATTACTAACATGTTTAGAAACATAAATTTAGCTGAATAAAGTTGTTACTTTTAATCTTTCTTTATAAAAATTAAGTAATTTTAAAAAAAAAATCCAAAAAAGTCAACTAAATTAGGTTTTTTTGATAAATGTATGTTGAATTATATGTTAAATTATGATTATCATGTTTAGAAACATAAATTTAGCTGAATAAAGTTGTTACTTTTAATCTTTCTTTATAAAAATTAAGAAATTTTTCAAAAATTGACAAAAAAGTTAACTAAATTATGTTTTTTTGTTAATTGTAAGTTTAATTATATGTTAAATTATGATTAACATGTTTAGAAACATAGATTTAGCAGAATAAAGTTTTTATTTTTAATTTTTCTTTATAAAAATTAAGAAATTTTTACAAAAATTGCCTAAAAGTTCAACTAAATTATTTTTTTTTTTGTTAAATGTATGTTGAATTATATGTTAAATTATTACTAACATGTTTAGAAACATAAGTTTAGCTGAATAAAGTTGTTACTTTTAATCTTTCTTTATAAAAATTAAGTAATTTTTAAAAAAAAATCCAAAAAAGTCAACTAAATTATGTTTTATTATTAAATGTATGTTGAATTATATGTTAAATTATTACTTACATGTTTAGAAACATAAACTTAGCTGATAAATTTGTTATTTTTAATTTTTCTTTATAAAAATTAAGAAATTTTTAAAAAATTGGGAAGAAAAAGTCAACTAAATTATGTTTTTTTGTTAAATGTATGTTGAATTATATGTTAAATTATGATTATCATGTTTAGAAACATAAATTTAGCTGAATAAAGTTGTTACATTTAATCTTTCTTTATAAAAATTAAGAAATTTTTCAAAAATTGCCAAAAAAGTTAACTAGATTATGTTTTTTTGTTAATTGTAATTTTAATTATATGTTAAATTATGACTAACATGTTTAGAAACATAGATTTAGCAGAATAAAGATTTTATTTTTAATTTTTCTTTATAAAAATTAAGAAATTTTTACAAAAATTGCCTAAAAGGTCAACTAAATTATGTTTTTTTTGTTAAATGTATGTTGAATTATATGTTAAATTATTACTAACATGTTTAGAAACATAAATTTAGCTGAATAAAGTTGTTACTTTTTATCTTTCTTTATAAAAATTAAGTAATTTTTATAAAAAATTTCAAAAAAGTCAACTAAATTATGTTTTTTTGTTAAATATATGTTTAATTAAATGTTAAATTATGACTGACATGTTTAGAAACATAAATTTAGCTGAATAAAGTTGTTACTTGTAATGTTTCTTTATAAAATTAAGAAATTTGTAAAAAATTGGAAAGAAAAAGTCAACTAAATTATGTTTTTTTGTTAATTGTAAGTATACTTATATGTTTAATTATGACTAACATGTTTAGAAACATAGATTTAGCAGAATAAAGTTTTTATTTTTAAATTTTCTTTATAAAAATTAAGAAATTTTTACAAAAATTGCTAAAAAGGTCAACTAAATTATGTTTTTTTGTTAAATGTATGTTGAATTATATGTTAAATTATGATTATCATGTTTAGAAACATAAATTTAGCTGAATAAAGTTGTTACTTTTAATCTTTCTTTATAAAAATTAAGAAATTTTTCAAAAATTGACAAAAAAGTTAACTAAATTATGTTTTTTTGTTAATTGTAAGTTTAATTATATGTTAAATTATGATTAACATGTTTAGAAACATAGATTTAGCAGAATAAAGTTTTTATTTTTAATTTTTCTTTATAAAAATTAAGAAATTTTTACAAAAATTGCCTAAAAGTTCAACTAAATTATTTTTTTTTTTGTTAAATGTATGTTGAATTATATGTTAAATTATTACTAACATGTTTAGAAACATAAATTTAGCTGAATAAAGTTGTTACTTTTAATCTTTCTTTATAAAAATTAAGTAATTTTTAAAAAAAAATCCAAAAAAGTCAACTAAATTAGGTTTTTTGATAAATGTATGTTGAATTATATGTTAAATTATGACTAACATGTTTAGAAATATAAATTTAGCTGAATAAAGTTTTTATTTTTAAATTTTCTTTATAAAAATTTAGAAATTTTTAAAATAGTTGCCAAAAAAAGTCAACTAAATTATGTTTTATTGTTAAATGTATGTTGAATTATATGTTAAATTATGATTATCATGTTTAGAAACATAAATTTAGCTGAATAAAGTTGTTACTTGTAATGTTTCTTTATAAAATTAAGAAATTTGTAAAAAATTGGAAAGAAAAAGTCAACTAAATTATGTTTTTTTGTTAATTGTAAGTATACTTATATGTTTAATTATGACTAACATGTTTAGAAACATAGATTTAGCAGAATAAAGTTTTTATTTTTAATTTTTCTTTATAAAAATTAAGAAATTTTTACAAAAATTGCCTAAAAGGTCAACTAAATTATGTTTTTTTTGTTAAATGTATGTTGAATTATATGTTAAATTATTACTTACATGTTTAGAAACATAAACTTAGCTGATAAATTTGTTACTTTTAATTTTTCTTTATAAAAATTAAGAAATTTTTAAAAAATTGGGAAGAAAAAGTCAACTAAATTATGTTTTTTTGTTAAATGTATGTTGAATTATATGTTAAATTATGATTATCATGTTTAGAAACATAAATTTAGCTGAATAAAGTTGTTACATTTAATCTTTCTTTATAAAAATTAAGAAATTTTTCAAAAATTGCCAAAAAAGTTAACTAGATTATGTTTTTTTGTTAATTGTAATTTTAATTATATGTTAAATTATGACTAACATGTTTAGAAACATAGATTTAGCAGAATAAAGATTTTATTTTTAATTTTTCTTTATAAAATTTTTTACAAAAATTGCCTAAAAGGTCAACTAAATTATGTTTTTTTTGTTAAATGTATGTTGAATTATATGTTAAATTATTACTAACATGTTTAGAAACATAAATTTAGCTGAATAAAGTTGTTACTTTTTATCTTTCTTTATAAAAATTAAGTAATTTTTATAAAAAATTTCAAAAAAGTCAACTAAATTATGTTTTTTTGTTAAATGTATGTTTAATTAAATGTTAAATTATGACTGACATGTTTAGAAACATAAATTTAGCTGAATAAAGTTGTTACTTGTAATGTTTCTTTATAAAATTAAGAAATTTGTAAAAAATTGGAAAGAAAAAGTCAACTAAATTATGTTTTTTTGTTAATTGTAAGTATACTTTTATGTTTAATTATGACTAACATGTTTAGAAACATAGATTTAGCAGAATAAAGTTTTTATTTTTAAATTTTCTTTATAAAAATTAAGAAATTTTTACAAAAATTGCTAAAAAGGTCAACTAAATTATGTTTTTTTGTTAAATGTATGTTGAATTATATGTTAAATTATGATTATCATGTTTAGAAACATAAATTTAGCTGAATAAAGTTGTTACTTTTAATCTTTCTTTATAAAAATTAAGAAATTTTTCAAAAATTGACAAAAAAGTTAACTAAATTATGTTTTTTTGTTAATTGTAAGTTTAATTATATGTTAAATTATGATTAACATGTTTAGAAACATAGATTTAGCAGAATAAAGTTTTTATTTTTAATTTTTCTTTATAAAAATTAAGAAATTTTTACAAAAATTGCCTAAAAGTTCAACTAAATTATTTCTTTTTTTGTTAAATGTATGTTGAATTATATGTTAAATTATTACAAACATGTTTAGAAACATAAATTTAGCTGAATAAAGTTGTTACTTTTAATCTTTCTTTATAAAAATTAAGATATTTTTACAAAAATTGCCTAAAAGTTCAACTAAATTATTTTTTTTTTTGTTAAATGTATGTTGAATTATATGTTAAATTATTACTAACATGTTTAGAAACATAAATTTAGCTGAATAAAGTTGTTACTTTTAATCTTTCTTTATAAAAATTAAGTAATTTTAAAAAAAAAATCCAAAAAAGTCAACTAAAATATGTTTTTTTTTGTTAAATGTATGTTGAATTATATGTTAAATTATTACTTACATGTTTAGAAACATAAACTTAGCTGATAAATTTGTTACTTTTAATTTTTCTTTATAAAAATTAAGAAATTTTTAAAAAATTGGGAAGAAAAAGTCAACTAAATTATGTTTTTTTGTTAAATGTATGTTGAATTATATGTTAAATTATGATTATCATGTTTAGAAACATAAATTTAGCTGAATAAAGTTGTTACATTTAATCTTTCTTTATAAAAATTAAGAAATTTTTCAAAAATTGCCAAAAAAGTTAACTAGATTATGTTTTTTTGTTAATTGTAATTTTAATTATATGTTAAATTATGACTAACATGTTTAGAAACATAGATTTAGCAGAATAAAGATTTTATTTTTAATTTTTCTTTATAAAAATTAAGAAATTTTTACAAAAATTGCCTAAAAGGTCAACTAAATTATGTTTTTTTTGTTAAATGTATGTTGAATTATATGTTAAATTATTACTAACATGTTTAGAAACATAAATTTAGCTGAATAAAGTTGTTACTTTTTATCTGTCTTTATAAAAATTAAGTAATTTTTATAAAAAATTTCAAAAAAGTCAACTAAATTATGTTTTTTTGTTAAATGTATGTTGAATTATATGTTAAATTATTACTAACATGTTTAGAAACATAAATTTAGCTGAATAAAGTTGTTACTTTTAATCTTTCTTTATAAAAATTAAGTAATTTTTAAAAAAAAATCCAAAAAAGTCAACTAAATTATGTTTTATTATTAAATGTATGTTCAATTATATGTTAAATTATTACTTACATGTTTAGAAACATAAACTTAGCTGATAAATTTGTTACTTTTAATTTTTCTTTATAAAAATTAAGAAATTTTTAAAAAATTGGGAAGAAAAAGTCAACTAAATTATGTTTTTTTGTTAAATGTATGTTGAATTATATGTTAAATTATGATTATCATGTTTAGAAACATAAATTTAGCTGAATAAAGTTGTTACATTTAATCTTTCTTTATAAAAACTAAGAAATTTTTCAAAAATTGACAAAAAAGTTAACTAAATTATGTTTTTTTGTTAATTGTAAGTTTAATTATATGTTAAATTA
Source organism: Empis stercorea (assembly GCA_949752835.1). NCBI lineage: Eukaryota > Metazoa > Arthropoda > Insecta > Diptera > Empididae > Empis > Empis stercorea. The sequence goes on from OX457088.1 coordinate 39,803,174, forward strand.
TGATTAACATATTTAGAAACATAGATTTAGCAGAATAAAGTTTTTATTTTTAATTTTTCTTTATAAAAATTAAGAAATTTTTACAAAAATTGCCTAAAAGTTCAACTAAATTATTTTTTTTTTTGTTAAATGTATGTTGAATTATATGTTAAATTATTACTAACATGTTTAGAAACATAAATTTAGCTGAATAAAGTTGTTACTTTTAATCTTTCTTTATAAAAATTAAGTAATTTTTAAAAAAAAATCCAAAAAAGTCAACTAAATTAGGTTTTTTTGATAAATGTATGTTGAATTATATGTTAAATTATGATTATCATGTTTAGAAACATAAATTTAGCTGAATAAAGTTGTTACTTTTAATCTTTCTTTATAAAAATTAAGAAATTTTTCAAAAATTGACAAAAAAGTTAACTAAATTATGTTTTTTTGTTAATTGCAAGTTTAATTATATGTTAAATTATGATTAACATGTTTAGAAACATAGATTTAGCAGAATAAAGTTTTTATTTTTAATTTTTCTTTATAAAAATTAAGATATTTTTACAAAAATTGCCTAAAAGTTCAACTAAATTATTTTTTTTTTTGTTAAATGTATGTTGAATTATATGTTAAATTATCACTAACATGTTTAGAAACATAAATTTAGCTGAATAAAGTTGTTACTTTTAATCTTTCTTTATAAAAATTAAGTAATTTTTAAAAAAAAATCCAAAAAAGTCAACTAAATTATGTTTTATTATTAAATGTATGTTGAATTATATGTTAAATTATTACTTACATGTTTAGAAACATAAACTTAGCTGATAAATTTGTTACTTTTAATTTTTCTTTATAAAAATTAAGAAATTTTTAAAAAATTGGGAAGAAAAAGTCAACTAAATTATGTTTTTTTGTTAAATGTATGTTGAATTATATGTTAAATTATGATTATCATGTTTAGAAACATAAATTTAGCTGAATAAAGTTGTTACATTTAATCTTTCTTTATAAAAATTAAGAAATTTTTCAAAAATTGCCAAAAAAGTTAACTAGATTATGTTTTTTTGTTAATTGTAATTTTAATTATATGTTAAATTATGACTAACATGTTTAGAAACATAGATTTAGCAGAATAAAGATTTTATTTTTAATTTTTCTTTATAAAAATTAAGAAATTTTTACAAAAATTGCCTAAAAGGTCAACTAAATTATGTTTTTTTTGTTAAATGTATGTTGAATTATATGTTAAATTATTACTAACATGTTTAGAAACATAAATTTAGCTGAATAAAGTTGTTACTTTTTATCTGTCTTTATAAAAATTAAGTAATTTTTATAAAAAATTTCAAAAAAGTCAACTAAATTATGTTTTTTTGTTAAATGTATGTTGAATTATATGTTAAATTATTACTAACATGTTTAGAAACATAAATTTAGCTGAATAAAGTTGTTACTTTTAATCTTTCTTTATAAAAATTAAGTAATTTTTAAAAAAAAATCCAAAAAAGTCAACTAAATTATGTTTTATTATTAAATGTATGTTCAATTATATGTTAAATTATTACTTACATGTTTAGAAACATAAACTTAGCTGATAAATTTGTTACTTTTAATTTTTCTTTATAAAAATTAAGAAATTTTTAAAAAATTGGGAAGAAAAAGTCAACTAAATTATGTTTTTTTGTTAAATGTATGTTGAATTATATGTTAAATTATGATTATCATGTTTAGAAACATAAATTTAGCTGAATAAAGTTGTTACATTTAATCTTTCTTTATAAAAACTAAGAAATTTCTCAAAAATTGACAAAAAAGTTAACTAAATTATGTTTTTTTGTTAATTGTAAGTTTAATTATATGTTAAATTATGATTAACATGTTTAGAAACATAGATTTAGCAGAATAAAGTTTTTATTTTTAATTTTTCTTTATAAAAATTAAGAAATTTTTACAAAAATTGCCTAAAAGTTCAACTAAATTATTTTTTTTTTTGTTAAATGTATGTTGAATTATATGTTAAATTATTACTAACATGTTTAGAAACATAAATTTAGCTGAATAAAGTTGTTACTTTTAATCTTTCTTTATAAAAATTAAGTAATTTTTAAAAAAAAATCCAAAAAAGTCAACTAAATTAGGTTTTTTTGATAAATGTATGTTGAATTATATGTTAAATTATGATTATCATGTTTAGAAACATAAATTTAGCTGAATAAAGTTGTTACTTTTAATCTTTCTTTATAAAAATTAAGAAATTTTTCAAAAATTGACAAAAAAGTTAACTAAATTATGTTTTTTTGTTAATTGTAAGTTTAATTATATGTTAAATTATGATTAACATGTTTAGAAACATAGATTTAGCAGAATAAAGTTTTTATTTTTAATTTTTCTTTATAAAAATTAAGATATTTTTACAAAAATTGCCTAAAAGTTCAACTAAATTATTTTTTTTTTTGTTAAATGTATGTTGAATTATATGTTAAATTATTACTAACATGTTTAGAAACATAAATTTAGCTGAATAAAGTTGTTACTTTTAATCTTTCTTTATAAAAATTAAGTAATTTTTAAAAAAAAATCCAAAAAAGTCAACTAAATTATGTTTTATTATTAAATGTATGTTGAATTATATGTTAAATTATTACTTACATGTTTAGAAACATAAACTTAGCTGATAAATTTGTTACTTTTAATTTTTCTTTATAAAAATTAAGAAATTTTTAAAAAATTGGGAAGAAAAAGTCAACTAAATTATGTTTTTTTGTTAAATGTATGTTGAATTATATGTTAAATTATGATTATCATGTTTAGAAACATAAATTTAGCTGAATAAAGTTGTTACATTTAATCTTTCTTTATAAAAATTAAGAAATTTTTCAAAAATTGCCAAAAAAGTTAACTAGATTATGTTTTTTTGTTAATTGTAATTTTAATTATATGTTAAATTATGACTAACATGTTTAGAAACATAGATTTAGCAGAATAAAGATTTTATTTTTAATTTTTCTTTATAAAAATTAAGAATTTTTTACAAAAATTGCCTAAAAGGTCAACTAAATTATGTTTTTTTTGTTAAATGTATGTTGAATTATATGTTAAATTATTACTAACATGTTTAGAAACATAAATTTAGCTGAATAAAGTTGTTACTTTTTATCTTTCTTTATAAAAATTAAGTAATTTTTATAAAAAATTTCAAAAAAGTCAACTAAATTATGTTTTTTTGTTAAATGTATGTTTAATTAAATGTTAAATTATGACTGACATGTTTAGAAACATAAATTTAGCTGAATAAAGTTGTTACTTGTAATGTTTCTTTATAAAATTAAGAAATTTGTAAAAAATTGGAAAGAAAAAGTCAACTAAATTATGTTTTTTTGTTAATTGTAAGTATACTTATATGTTTAATTATGACTAACATGTTTAGAAACATAGATTTAGCAGAATAAAGTTTTTATTTTTAAATTTTCTTTATAAAAATTAAGAAATTTTTACAAAAATTGCTAAAAAGGTCAACTAAATTATGTTTTTTTGTTAAATGTATGTTGAATTATATGTTAAATTATGATTATCATGTTTAGAAACATAAATTTAGCTGAATAAAGTTGTTACTTTTAATCTTTCTTTATAACAATTAAGAAATTTTTCAAAAATTGACAAAAAAGTTAACTAAATTATGTTTTTTTGTTAATTGTAAGTTTAATTATATGTTAAATTATGATTAACATGTTTAGAAACGTAGATTTAGCAGAATAAAGTTATTATTTTTAATTTTTCTTTATAAAAATTAAGAAATTTTTACAAAAATTGCCTAAAAGTTCAACTAAATTATTTTTTTTTTTGTTAAATGTATGTTGAATTATATGTTAAATTATTACTAACATGTTTAGAAACATAAATTTAGCTGAATAAAGTTGTTACTTTTAATCTTTCTTTATAAAAATTAAGTAATTTTTAAAAAAAAATCCAAAAAAGTCAACTAAATTAGGTTTTTTTGATAAATGTATGTTGAATTATATGTTAAATTATGACTAACATGTTTAGAAATATAAATTTAGCTGAATAAAGTTTTTATTTTTAAATTTTCTTTATAAAAATTTAGAAATTTTTAAAATAGTTGCCAAAAAAAGTCAACTAAATTATGTTTTATTGTTAAATGTATGTTGAATTATATGTTAAATTATGATTATCATGTTTAGAAACATAAATTTAGCTGAATAAAGTTGTTACTTGTAATGTTTCTTTATAAAATTAAGAAATTTGTAAAAAATTGGAAAGAAAAAGTCAACTAAATTATGTTTTTTTGTTAATTGTAAGTATACTTATATGTTTAATTATGACTAACATGTTTAGAAACATAGATTTAGCAGAATAAAGTTTTTATTTTTAATTTTTCTTTATAAAAATTAAGAAATTTTTACAAAAATTGCCTAAAAGGTCAACTAAATTATGTTTTTTTTGTTAAATGTATGTTGAATTATATGTTAAATTATTACTTACATGTTTAGAAACATAAACTTAGCTGATAAATTTGTTACTTTTAATTTTTCTTTATAAAAATTAAGAAATTTTTAAAAAATTGGGAAGAAAAAGTCAACTAAATTATGTTTTTTTGTTAAATGTATGTTGAATTATATGTTAAATTATGATTATCATGTTTAGAAACATAAATTTAGCTGAATAAAGTTGTTACATTTAATCTTTCTTTATAAAAATTAAGAAATTTTTCAAAAATTAACAAAAAAGTTAACTAAATTATGTTTTTTTGTTAATTGTAAGTTTAATTATATGTTAAATTATGATTAACATGTTTAGAAACATAGATTTAGCAGAATAAAGTTTTTATTTTTAATTTTTCTTTATAAAAATTAAGATATTTTTACAAAAATTGCCTAAAAGTTCAACTAAATTATTTTTTTTTTTGTTAAATGTATGTTGAATTATATGTTAAATTATTACTAACATGTTTAGAAACATAAATTTAGCTGAATAAAGTTGTTACTTTTAATCTTTCTTTATAAAAATTAAGTAATTTAAAAAAAAAAATCCAAAAAAGTCAACTAAAATATGTTTTTTTTGTTAAATGTATGTTGAATTATATGTTAAATTATTACTTACATGTTTAGAAACATAAACTTAGCTGATAAATTTGTTACTTTTAATTTTTCTTTATAAAAATTAAGAAATTTTTAAAAAATTGGGAAGAAAAAGTCAACTAAATTATGTTTTTTTGTTAAATGTATGTTGAATTATATGTTAAATTATGATTATCATGTTTAGAAACATAAATTTAGGTGAATAAAGTTGTTACTTTTAATCTTTCTTTATAAAAATTAAGAAATTTTTCAAAAATTAACAAAAAAGTTAACTAAATTATGTTTTTTTGTTAATTGTAATTTTAATTATATGTTAAATTATGACTAACATGTTTAGAAACATAGATTTAGCAGAATAAAGATTTTATTTTTAATTTTTCTTTATAAAAATTAAGAAATTTTTACAAAAATTGCCTAAAAGGTCAACTAAATTATGTTTTTTTTGTTAAATGTATGTTGAATTATATGTTAAATTATTACTAACATGTTTAGAAACATAAATTTAGCTGAATAAAGTTGTTACTTTTAATCTTTCTTTATAAAAATTAAGAAATTTTTCAAAAATTGACAAAAAAGTTAACTAAATTATGTTTTTTTGTTAATTGTAAGTTTAATTATATGTTAAATTATGATTAACATGTTTAGAAACATAGATTTAGCAGAATAAAGTTGTTACTTTTTATCTTTCTTTATAAAAATTAAGTAATTTTTATAAAAAATTTCAAAAAAGTCAACTAAATTATGTTTTTTTGTTAAATGTATGTTGAATTATATGTTAAATTATTACTAACATGTTTAGAAACATAAATTTAGCTGAATAAAGTTGTTACTTTTAACCTTTCTTTATAAAAATTAAGTAATTTTTAAAAAAAAATCCAAAAAAGTCAACTAAATTATGTTTTATTATTAAATGTATGTTCAATTATATGTTAAATTATTACTTACATGTTTAGAAACATAAACTTAGCTGATAAATTTGTTACTTTTAATTTTTCTTTATAAAAATTAAGAAATTTTTAAAAAATTGGGAAAAAAAAGTCAACTAAATTATGTTTTTTTGTTAAATGTTCATAAAGAAAAATTAAATTTTTATAAAGAAAAATTAAAAATAAAATTATATGTTAAATTATGATTATCATGTTTAGAAACATAAATTTAGCTGAATAAAGTTGTTACATTTAATCTTTCTTTATAAAAATTAAGAAATTTTTCAAAAATTGACAAAAAAGTTAACTAAATTATGTTTTTTTGTTAATTGTAAGTTTAATTATATGTTAAATTATGATTAACATGTTTAGAAACATAGATTTAGCAGAATAAAGTTTTTATTTTTAATTTTTCTTTATAAAAATTAAGAAATTTTTACAAAAATTGCCTAAAAGTTCAACTAAATTATTTTTTTTTTTGTTAAATGTATGTTGAATTATATGTTAAATTATTACTAACATGTTTAGAAACATAAATTTAGCTGAATAAAGTTGTTACTTTTAATCTTTCTTTATAAAAATTAAGTAATTTTTAAAAAAAAATCCAAAAAAGTCAACTAAATTAGGTTTTTTTGATAAATGTATGTTGAATTATATGTTAAATTATGATTATCATGTTTAGAAACATAAATTTAGCTGAATAAAGTTGTTACTTTTAATCTTTCTTTATAAAAATTAAGAAATTTTTCAAAAATTGACAAAAAAGTTAACTAAATTATGTTTTTTTGTTAATTGTAAGTTTAATTATATGTTAAATTATGATTAACATGTTTAGAAACATAGATTTAGCAGAATAAAGTTTTTATTTTTAATTTTTCTTTATAAAAATTAAGATATTTTTACAAAAATTGCCTAAAAGTTCAACTAAATTATTTTTTTTTTTGTTAAATGTATGTTGAATTATATGTTAAATTATTACTAACATGTTTAGAAACATAAATTTAGCTGAATAAAGTTGTTACTTTTAATCTTTCTTTATAAAAATTAAGTAATTTTTAAAAAAAAATCCAAAAAAGTCAACTAAATTATGTTTTATTATTAAATGTATGTTGAATTATATGTTAAATTATTACTTACATGTTTAGAAACATAAACTTAGCTGATAAATTTGTTACTTTTAATTTTTCTTTATAAAAATTAAGAAATTTTTAAAAAATTGGGAAGAAAAAGTCAACTAAATTATGTTTTTTTGTTAAATGTATGTTGAATTATATGTTAAATTATGATTATCATGTTTAGAAACATAAATTTAGCTGAATAAAGTTGTTACATTTAATCTTTCTTTATAAAAATTAAGAAATTTTTCAAAAATTGCCAAAAAAGTTAACTAGATTATGTTTTTTTGTTAATTGTAATTTTAATTATATGTTAAATTATGACTAACATGTTTAGAAACATAGATTTAGCAGAATAAAGATTTTATTTTTAATTTTTCTTTATAAAAATTAAGAAATTTTTACAAAAATTGCCTAAAAGGTCAACTAAATTATGTTTTTTTTGTTAAATGTATGTTGAATTATATGTTAAATTATTACTAACATGTTTAGAAACATAAATTTAGCTGAATAAAGTTGTTACTTTTTATCTTTCTTTATAAAAATTAAGTAATTTTTATAAAAAATTTCAAAAAAGTCAACTAAATTATGTTTTTTTGTTAAATGTATGTTTAATTAAATGTTAAATTATGACTGACATGTTTAGAAACATAAATTTAGCTGAATAAAGTTGTTACTTGTAATGTTTCTTTATAAAATTAAGAAATTTGTAAAAAATTGGAAAGAAAAAGTCAACTAAATTATGTTTTTTTGTTAATTGTAAGTATACTTATATGTTTAATTATGACTAACATGTTTAGAAACATAGATTTAGCAGAATAAAGTTTTTATTTTTAAATTTTCTTTATAAAAATTAAGAAATTTTTACAAAAATTGCTAAAAAGGTCAACTAAATTATGTTTTTTTGTTAAATGTATGTTGAATTATATGTTAAATTATGATTATCATGTTTAGAAACATAAATTTAGCTGAATAAAGTTGTTACTTTTAATCTTTCTTTATAAAAATTAAGAAATTTTTCAAAAATTGACAAAAAAGTTAACTAAATTATGTTTTTTTGTTAATTGTAAGTTTAATTATATGTTAAATTATGATTAACATGTTTAGAAACATAGATTTAGCAGAATAAAGTTATTATTTTTAATTTTTCTTTATAAAAATTAAGAAATTTTTACAAAAATTGCCTAAAAGTTCAACTAAATTATTTTTTTTTTGTTAAATGTATGTTGAATCATATGTTAAATTATTACTAACATGTTTAGAAACATAAATTTAGCTGAATAAAGTTGTTACTTTTAATCTTTCTGTATAAAAATTAAGTAATTTTTAAAAAAAAATCCAAAAAAGTCAACTAAATTAGGTTTTTTTGATAAATGTATGTTGAATTATATGTTAACTTATGACTAACATGTTTAGAAATATAAATTTAGCTGAATAAAGTTTTTATTTTTAAATTTTCTTTATAAAAATTTAGAAATTTTTAAAATAGTTGCCAAAAAAAGTCAACTAAATTATGTTTTATTGTTAAATGTATGTTGAATTATATGTTAAATTATGATTATCATGTTTAGAAACATAAATTTAGCTGAATAAAGTTGTTACTTGTAATGTTTCTTTATAAAATTAAGAAATTTGTAAAAAATTGGAAAGAAAAAGTCAACTAAATTATGTTTTTTTGTTAATTGTAAGTATACTTATATGTTTAATTATGACTAACATGTTTAGAAACATAGATTTAGCAGAATAAAGTTTTTATTTTTAATTTTTCTTTATAAAAATTAAGAAATTTTTACAAAAATTGCCTAAAAGGTCAACTAAATTATGTTTTTTTTGTTAAATGTATGTTGAATTATATGTTAAATTATTACTTACATGTTTAGAAACATAAATTTAGCTGAATAAAGTTGTTACTTTTAATCTTTCTTTATAAAAATTAAGTAATTTTTAAAAAAAAATCCAAAAAAGTCAACTAAATTAGGTTTTTTTGATAAATGTATGTTGAATTATATGTTAAACTATGATTATCATGTTTAGAAACATAAATTTAGGTGAATAAAGTTGTTACTTTTAATCTTTCTTTATAAAAATTAAGAAATTTTTCAAAAATTAACAAAAAAGTTAACTAAATTATGTTTTTTTGTTAATTGTAAGTTTAATTATATGTTAAATTATGATTAACATGTTTAGAAACATAGATTTAGCAGAATAAAGTTTTTATTTTTAATTTTTCTTTATAAAAATTAAGATATTTTTACAAAAATTGCCTAAAAGTTCAACTAAATTATTTTTTTTTTTGTTAAATGTATGTTGAATTATATGTTAAATTATTACTAACATGTTTAGAAACATAAATTTAGCTGAATAAAGTTGTTACTTTTAATCTTTCTTTATAAAAATTAAGTAATTTTAAAAAAAAAATCCAAAAAAGTCAACTAAAATATGTTTTTTTTGTTAAATGTATGTTGAATTATATGTTAAATTATTACTTACATGTTTAGAAACATAAACTTAGCTGATAAATTTGTTACTTTTAATTTTTCTTTATAAAAATTAAGAAATTTTTAAAAAATTGGGAAGAAAAAGTCAACTAAATTATGTTTTTTTGTTAAATGTATGTTGAATTATATGTTAAATTATGATTATCATGTTTAGAAACATAAATTTAGCTGAATAAAGTTGTTACATTTAATCTTTCTTTATAAAAATTAAGAAATTTTTCAAAAATTGCCAAAAAAGTTAACTAGATTATGTTTTTTTGTTAATTGTAATTTTAATTATATGTTAAATTATGACTAACATGTTTAGAAACATAGATTTAGCAGAATAAAGATTTTATTTTTAATTTTTCTTTATAAAAATTAAGTAATTTTTATAAAAAATTTCAAAAAAGTCAACTAAATTATGTTTTTTTGTTAAATGTATGTTGAATTATATGTTAAATTATTACTAACATGTTTAGAAACATAAATTTAGCTGAATAAAGTTGTTACTTTTAATCTTTCTTTATAAAAATTAAGTAATTTTTAAAAAAAAATCCAAAAAAGTCAACTAAATTATGTTTTATTATTAAATGTATGTTCAATTATATGTTAAATTATTACTTACATGTTTAGAAACATAAACTTAGCTGATAAATTTGTTACTTTTAATTTTTCTTTATAAAAATTAAGAAATTTTTAAAAAATTGGGAAGAAAAAGTCAACTAAATTATGTTTTTTTGTTAAATGTATGTTGAATTATATGTTAAATTATTACTTACATGTTTAGAAACATAAATTTAGCTGAATAAAGTTGTTACTTTTAATCTTTCTTTATAAAAATTAAGTAATTTTTAAAAAAAAATCCAAAAAAGTCAACTAAATTAGGTTTTTTTGATAAATGTATGTTGAATTATATGTTAAACTATGATTATCATGTTTAGAAACATAAATTTAGGTGAATAAAGTTGTTACTTTTAATCTTTCTTTATAAAAATTAAGAAATTTTTCAAAAATTAACAAAAAAGTTAACTAAATTATGTTTTTTGTTAATTGTAAGTTTAATTATATGTTAAATTATGATTAACATGTTTAGAAACATAGATTTAGCAGAATAAAGTTTTTATTTTTAATTTTTCTTTATAAAAATTAAGATATTTTTACAAAAATTGCCTAAAAGTTCAACTAAATTATTTTTTTTTTTGTTAAATGTATGTTGAATTATATGTTAAATTATTACTAACATGTTTAGAAACATAAATTTAGTTGAATAAAGTTGTTACTTTTAATCTTTCTTTATAAAAATTAAGTAATTTTAAAAAAAAAATCCAAAAAAGTCAACTAAAATATGTTTTTTTTGTTAAATGTATGTTGTTTAACTAAAATATGTTTTTTTTGTTAAATGTATTATATGTTAAATTATTACTTACATGTTTAGAAACATAAACTTAGCTGATAAATTTGTTACTTTTAATTTTTCTTTATAAAAATTAAGAAATTTTTAAAAAATTGGGAAGAAAAAGTCAACTAAATTATGTTTTTTTGTTAAATGTATGTTGAATTATATGTTAAATTATGATTATCATGTTTAGAAACATAAATTTAGCTGAATAAAGTTGTTACATTTAATCTTTCTTTATAAAAATTAAGAAATTTTTCAAAAATTGCCAAAAAAGTTAACTAGATTATGTTTTTTTGTTAATTGTAATTTTAATTATATGTTAAATTATGACTAACATGTTTAGAAACATAGATTTAGCAGAATAAAGATTTTATTTTTAATTTTTCTTTATAAAAATTAAGTAATTTTTATAAAAAATTTCAAAAAAGTCAACTAAATTATGTTTTTTTGTTAAATGTATGTTGAATTATATGTTAAATTATTACTAACATGTTTAGAAACATAAATTTAGCTGAATAAAGTTGTTACTTTTAATCTTTCTTTATAAAAATTAAGTAATTTTTAAAAAAAAATCCAAAAAAGTCAACTAAATTATGTTTTATTATTAAATGTATGTTCAATTATATGTTAAATTATTACTTACATGTTTAGAAACATAAACTTAGCTGATAAATTTGTTACTTTTAATTTTTCTTTATAAAAATTAAGAAATTTTTAAAAAATTGGGAAGAAAAAGTCAACTAAATTATGTTTTTTTGTTAAATGTATGTTGAATTATATGTTAAATTATGATTATCATGTTTAGAAACATAAATTTAGCTGAATAAAGTTGTTACATTTAATCTTTCTTTATAAAAATTAAGAAATTTTTCAAAAATTGACAAAAAAGTTAACTAAATTATGTTTTTTTGTTAATTGTAAGTTTAATTATATGTTAAATTATGATTAACATGTTTAGAAACATAGATTTAGCAGAATAAAGTTTTTATTTTTAATTTTTCTTTATAAAAATTAAGAAATTTTTACAAAAATTGCCTAAAAGTTCAACTAAATTATTTTTTTTTTGTTAAATGTATGTTGAATTATATGTTAAATTATTACTAACATGTTTAGAAACATAAATTTAGCTGAATAAAGTTGTTACTTTTAATCTTTCTTTATAAAAATTAAGTAATTTTTAAAAAAAAATCCAAAAAAGTCAACTAAATTAGGTTTTTTTGATAAATGTATGTTGAATTATATGTTAAATTATGATTATCATGTTTAGAAACATAAATTTAGCTGAATAAAGTTGTTACTTTTAATCTTTCTTTATAAAAATTAAGAAATTTTTCAAAAATTGACAAAAAAGTTAACTAAATTATGTTTTTTTGTTAATTGTAAGTTTAATTATATGTTAAATTATGATTAACATGTTTAGAAACATAGATTTAGCAGAATAAAGTTTTTATTTTTAATTTTTCTTTATAAAAATTAAGATATTTTTACAAAAATTGCCTAAAAGTTCAACTAAATTATTTTTTTTTTTGTTAAATGTATGTTGAGTTATATGTTAAATTATTACTAACATGTTTAGAAACATAAATTTAGCTGAATAAAGTTGTTACTTTTAATCTTTCTTTATAAAAATTAAGTAATTTTTAAAAAAAAATCCAAAAAAGTCAACTAAATTATGTTTTTTTGTTAAATGTATGTTGAATTATATGTTAAATTATGATTATCATGTTTAGAAACATAAATTTAGCTGAATAAAGTTGTTACATTTAATCTTTCTTTATAAAAATTAAGAAATTTTTCAAAAATTGCCAAAAAAGTTAACTAGATTATGTTTTTTTGTTAATTGTAATTTTAATTATATGTTAAATTATGACTAACATGTTTAGAAACATAGATTTAGCAGAATAAAGATTTTATTTTTAATTTTTCTTTATAAAAATTAAGAAATTTTTACAAAAATTGCCTAAAAGGTCAACTAAATTATGTTTTTTTTGTTAAATGTATGTTGAATTATATGTTAAATTATTACTAACATGTTTAGAAACATAAATTAAGCTGAATAAAGTTGTTACTTTTTATCTTTCTTTATAAAAATTAAGTAATTTTTATAAAAAATTTCAAAAAAGTCAACTAAATTATGTTTTTTTGTTAAATGTATGTTTAATTAAATGTTAAATTATGACTGACATGTTTAGAAACATAAATTTAGCTGAATAAAGTTGTTACTTGTAATGTTTCTTTATAAAATTAAGAAATTTGTAAAAAATTGGAAAGAAAAAGTCAACTAAATTATGTTTTTTTGTTAATTGTAAGTATACTTATATGTTTAATTATGACTAACATGTTTAGAAACATAGATTTAGCAGAATAAAGTTTTTATTTTTAAATTTTCTTTATAAAAATTAAGAAATTTTTACAAAAATTGCTAAAAAGGTCAACTAAATTATGTTTTTTTGTTAAATGTATGTTGAATTATATGTTAAATTATGATTATCATGTTTAGAAACATAAATTTAGCTGAATAAAGTTGTTACTTTTAATCTTTCTTTATAAAAATTAAGAAATTTTTCAAAAATTGACAAAAAAGTCAACTAAATTATGTTTTTTTGTTAATTGTAAGTATACTTATATGTTTAATTATGACTAACATGTTTAGAAACATAGATTTAGCAGAATAAAGTTTTTATTTTTAAATTTTCTTTATAAAAATAAAGAAATTTTTACAAAAATTGCTAAAAAGGTCAACTAAATTATGTTTTTTTGTTAAATGTATGTTGAATTATATGTTAAATTATGATTATCATGTTTAGAAACATAAATTTAGCTGAATAAAGTTGTTCCTTTTAATCTTTCTTTATAAAAATTAAGAAATTTTTCAAAAATTGACAAAAAAGTTAACTAAATTATGTTTTTTTGTTAATTGTAAGTTTAATTATATGTTAAATTATATGAACATGTTTAGAAACATAGATTTAGCAGAATAAAGTTGTTACTTTTAATCTTTCTTTATAAAAATTAAGAAATTTTTCAAAAATTGACAAAAAAGTTAACTAAATTATGTTTTTTTGTTAATTGTAAGTTTAATTATATGTTAAATTATGATTAACATGTTTAGAAACATAGATTTAGCAGAATAAAGTTTTTATTTTTAATTTTTCTTTATAAAAATTAAGAAATTTTTACAAAAATTGCCTAAAAGTTCAACTAAATTATTTTTTTTTTGTTAAATGTATGTTGAATTATATGTTAAATTATTACTAACATGTTTAGAAACATAAATTTAGCTGAATAAAGTTGTTACTTTTAATCTTTCTTTATAAAAATTAAGTAATTTTTAAAAAAAAATCCAAAAAAGTCAACTAAATTATGTTTTATTATTAAATGTATGTTGAATTATATGTTAAATTATTACTTACATGTTTAGAAACATAAACTTAGCTGATAAATTTGTTACTTTTAATTTTTCTTTATAAAAATTAAGAAATTTTTAAAAAATTGGGAAGAAAAAGTCAACTAAATTATGTTTTTTTGTTAAATGTATGTTGAATTATATGTTAAATTATGATTATCATGTTTAGAAACATAAATTTAGCTGAATAAAGTTGTTACATTTAATCTTTCTTTATAAAAATTAAGAAATTTTTCAAAAATTGCCAAAAAAGTTAACTAGATTATGTTTTTTTGTTAATTGTAATTTTAATTATATGTTAAATTATGACTAACATGTTTAGAAACATAGATTTAGCAGAATAAAGATTTTATTTTTAATTTTTCTTTATAAAAATTAAGAAATTTTTACAAAAATTGCCTAAAAGGTCAACTAAATTATGTTTTTTTTGTTAAATGTATGTTGAATTATATGTTAAATTATTACTAACATGTTTAGAAACATAAATTTAGCTGAATAAAGTTGTTACTTTTTATCTTTCTTTATAAAAATTAAGTAATTTTTATAAAAAATTTCAAAAAAGTCAACTAAATTATGTTTTTTTGTTAAATGTATGTTTAATTAAATGTTAAATTATGACTGACATGTTTAGAAACATAAATTTAGCTGAATAAAGTTGTTACTTGTAATGTTTCTTTATAAAATTAAGAAATTTGTAAAAAATTGAAAAGAAAAAGTCAACTAAATTATGTTTTTTTGTTAATTGTAAGTATACTTATATGTTTAATTATGACTAACATGTTTAGAAACATAGATTTAGCAGAATAAAGTTTTTATTTTTAAATTTTCTTTATAAAAATTAAGAAATTTTTACAAAAATTGCTAAAAAGGTCAACTAAATTATGTTTTTTTGTTAAATGTATGTTGAATTATATGTTAAATTATGATTATCATGTTTAGAAACATAAATTTAGCTGAATAAAGTTGTTACTTTTAATCTTTCTTTATAAAAATTAAGAAATTTTTCAAAAATTGACAAAAAAGTTAACTAAATTATGTTTTTTTGTTAATTGTAAGTTTAATTATATGTTAAATTATGATTAACATGTTTAGAAACATAGATTTAGCAGAATAAAGTTTTTATTTTTAATTTTTCTTTATAAAAATTAAGAAATTTTTACAAAAATTGCCTAAAAGTTCAACTAAATTATTTTTTTTTTTGTTAAATGTATGTTGAATTATATGTTAAATTATTACTAACATGTTTAGAAACATAAATTTAGCTGAATAAAGTTGTTACTTTTAATCTTTCTTTATAAAAATTAAGTAATTTTTAAAATAGTTGCCAAAAAAAGTCAACTAAATTATGTTTTATTGTTAAATGTATGTTGAATTATATGTTAAATTATGATTATCATGTTTAGAAACATAAATTTAGCTGAATAAAGTTGTTACTTGTAATGTTTCTTTATAAAATTAAGAAATTTGTAAAAAATTGGAAAGAAAAAGTCAAATAAATTATGTTTTTTTGTTAATTGTAAGTATACTTATATGTTTAATTATGACTAACATGTTTAGAAACATAGATTTAGCAGAATAAAGTTTTTATTTTTAATTTTTCTTTATAAAAATTAAGAAATTTTTACAAAAATTGCCTAAAAGGTCAACTAAATTATGTTTTTTTTGTTAAATGTATGTTGAATTATATGTTAAATTATTACTAACATGTTTAGAAACATAAATTTAGCTGAATAAAGTTGTTACTTTTTATCTTTCTTTATAAAAATTAAGTAATTTTTATAAAAAATTTCAAAAAAGTCAACTAAATTATGTTTTTTTGTTAAATTTATTTTGAATTATATGTTAAATTATGATTAACAAGTTTAAAAATATAAATTTAGCTGAATAAAGTTTTTATTTTTAAATTTTCTTTATAAAAATTTAGAAATTTTTAAAATAGTTGCCAAAAAAAGTCAACTAAATTATGTTTTATTGTTAAATGTATGTTGAATTATATGTTAAATTATGATTATCATGTTTAGAAACATAAACTTAGCTGATAAATTTGTTACTTTTAATTTTTCTTTATAAAAATTAAGAAATTTTTAAAAAATTGGGAAGAAAAAGTCAACTAAATTATGTTTTTTTTGTTAAATGTATGTTGAATTATATGTTAAATTATGATTATCATGTTTAGAAACATAAATTTAGCTGAATAAAGTTGTTACATTTAATCTTTCTTTATAAAAATTAAGAAATTTTTCAACAATTGCCAAAAAAGTTAACTAGATTATGTTTTTTTGTTAATTGTAATTTTAATTATATGTTAAATTATGACTAACATGTTTAGAAACATAGATTTAGCAGAATAAAGATTTTATTTTTAATTTTTCTTTATAAAAATTAAGAAATTTTTACAAAAATTGCCTAAAAGGTCAACTAAATTATGTTTTTTTTGTTAAATGTATGTTGAATTATATGTTAAATTATTACTAACATGTTTAGAAACATAAATTTAGCTGAATAAAGTTGTTACTTTTTATCTTTCTTTATAAAAATTAAGTAATTTTTATAAAAAATTTCAAAAAAGTCAACTAAATTATGTTTTTTTGTTAAATGTATGTTTAATTAAATGTTAAATTATGACTGACATGTTTAGAAACATAAATTTAGCTGAATAAAGTTGTTACTTGTAATGTTTCTTTATAAAATTAAGAAATTTGTAAAAAATTGGAAAGAAAAAGTCAACTAAATTATGTTTTTTTTTTAATTGTAAGTATACTTATATGTTTAATTATGACTAACATGTTTAGAAACATAGATTTAGCAGAATAAAGTTTTTATTTTTAAATTTTCTTTATAAAAATTAAGAAATTTTTACAAAAATTGCTAAAAAGGTCAACTAAATTATGTTTTTTTGTTAAATGTATGTTGAATTATATGTTAAATTATGATTATCATGTTTAGAAACATAAATTTAGCTGAATAAAGTTGTTACTTTTAATCTTTCTTTATAAAAATTAAGAAATTTTTCAAAAATTGACAAAAAAGTTAACTAAATTATGTTTTTTTGTTAATTGTAAGTTTAATTATATGTTAAATTATGATTAACATGTTTAGAAACATAGATTTAGCAGAATAAAGTTTTTATTTTTAATTTTTCTTTATAAAAATTAAGAAATTTTTACAAAAATTGCCTAAAAGTTCAACTAAATTATTTTTTTTTTTGTTAAATGTATGTTGAATTATATGTTAAATTATTACTAACATGTTTAGAAACATAAATTTAGCTGAATAAAGTTGTTACTTTTAATCTTTCTTTATAAAAATTAAGTAATTTTTACAAAAATTGCTAAAAAGGTCAACTAAATTAGGTTTTTTTGATAAATGTATGTTGAATTATATGTTAAATTATGATTATCATGTTTAGAAACATAAATTTAGCTGAATAAAGTTGTTACTTTTAATATTTCTTTATAAAAATTAAGAAATTTTTCAAAAATTGACAAAAAAGTTAACTAAATTATGTTTTTTTGTTAATTGTAAGTTTAATTATATGTTAAATTATGATTAACATGTTTAGAAACATAGATTTAGCAGAATAAAGTTTTTATTTTTAATTTTTCTTTATAAAAATTAAGAAATTTTTACAAAAATTGCCTAAAAGTTCAACTAAATTATTTTTTTTTTTGTTAAATGTATGTTGAATTATATGTTAAATTATTACTAACATGTTTAGAAACATAAGTTTAGCTGAATAAAGTTGTTACTTTTAATCTTTCTTTATAAAAATTAAGTAATTTTTAAAAAAAAATCCAAAAAAGTCAACTAAATTATGTTTTATTATTAAATGTATGTTGAATTATATGTTAAATTATTACTTACATGTTTAGAAACATAAACTTAGCTGATAAATTTGTTACTTTTAATTTTTCTTTATAAAAATTAAGAAATTTTTAAAAAATTGGGAAGAAAAAGTCAACTAAATTATGTTTTTTTGTTAAATGTATGTTGAATTATATGTTAAATTGTGATTATCATGTTTAGAAACATAAATTTAGCTGAATAAAGTTGTTACATTTAATCTTTCTTTATAAAAATTAAGAAATTTTTCAAAAATTGCCAAAAAAGTTAACTAGATTATGTTTTTTTGTTAATTGTAATTTTAATTATATGTTAAATTATGACTAACATGTTTAGAAACATAGATTTAGCAGAATAAAGATTTTATTTTTAATTTTTCTTTATAAAAATTAAGAAATTTTTACAAAAATTGCCTAAAAGGTCAACTAAATTATGTTTTTTTTGTTAAATGTATGTTGAATTATATGTTAAATTATTACTAACATGTTTAGAAACATAAATTTAGCTGAATAAAGTTGTTACTTTTTATCTTTCTTTATAAAAATTAAGTAATTTTTATAAAAAATTTCAAAAAAGTCAACTAAATTATGTTTTTTTGTTAAATGTATGTTTAATTAAATGTTAAATTATGACTGACATGTTTAGAAACATAAATTTAGCTGAATAAAGTTGTTACTTGTAATGTTTCTTTATAAAATTAAGAAATTTGTAAAAAATTGGAAAGAAAAAGTCAACTAAATTATGTTTTTTTGTTAATTGTAAGTATACTTATATGTTTAATTATGACTAACATGTTTAGAAACATAGATTTAGCAGAATAAAGTTTTTATTTTTAAATTTTCTTTATAAAAATTAAGAAATTTTTACAAAAATTGCTAAAAAGGTCAACTAAATTATGTTTTTTTGTTAAATGTATGTTGAATTATATGTTAAATTATGATTATCATGTTTAGAAACATAAATTTAGCTGAATAAAGTTGTTACTTTTAATCTTTCTTTATAAAAATTAAGAAATTTTTCAAAAATTGACAAAAAAGTTAACTAAATTATGTTTTTTTGTTAATTGTAAGTTTAATTATATGTTAAATTATGATTAACATGTTTAGAAACATAGATTTAGCAGAATAAAGTTTTTATTTTTAATTTTTCTTTATAAAAATTAAGAAATTTTTACAAAAATTGCCTAAAAGTTCAACTAAATTATTTTTTTTTTTGTTAAATGTATGATGAATTATATGTTAAATTATTACTAACATGTTTAGAAACATAAATTTAGCTGAATAAAGTTGTTACTTTTAATCTTTCTTTATAAAAATTAAGTAATTTTTAAAAAAAAATCCAAAAAAGTCAACTAAATTAGGTTTTTTTTGTTAAATGTATGTTGAATTATATGTTAAATTATGACTAACATGTTTAGAAATATAAATTTAGCTGAATAAAGTTTTTATTTTTAAATTTTCTTTATAAAAATTTAGAAATTTTTAAAATAGTTGCCAAAAAAAGTCAACTAAATTATGTTTTATTGTTAAATGTATGTTGAATTATATGTTAAATTATGATTATCATGTTTAGAAACATAAATTTAGCTGAATAAAGTTGTTACTTGTAATGTTTCTTTATAAAATTAAGAAATTTGTAAAAAATTGGAAAGAAAAAGTCAACTAAATTATGTTTTTTTGTTAATTGTAAGTATACTTATATGTTTAATTATGACTAACATGTTTAGAAACATAGATTTAGCAGAATAAAGTTTTTATTTTTAATTTTTCTTTATAAAAATTAAGAAATTTTTACAAAAATTGCCTAAAAGGTCAACTAAATTATGTTTTTTTTGTTAAATGTATGTTGAATTATATGTTAAATTATTACTTACATGTTTAGAAACATAAACTTAGCTGATAAATTTGTTACTTTTAATTTTTCTTTATAAAAATTAAGAAATTTTTAAAAAATTGGGAAGAAAAAGTCAACTAAATTATGTTTTTTTGTTAAATGTATGTTGAATTATATGTTAAATTATGATTATCATGTTTAGAAACATACCAAGTCGAACTTTTGCCTCGTACGGATGTATTTTTCAGTTAGTTATCATAAAGTTATAAAAAAGTTATCAGAAAGTAGTGTTAAATTATTTATATTAAAATTAAAAAGAAAATCAGTTACATTGAAAACAATTAATTGATTCCGGTTAATCGTAAAGATTGTCAAAACAAACCTCGCGGGAAAATCAATCACACTGACACTTGTCTTGTCAGAGTGGTCGTGCTCTACGCACCCCACAGGGTTGCCGTTGCAAAGTAAGCTGTGTGTAGCAATTCTTCTACCATACAACTTATTTTATAAAGTAGTATAATGCAAAGTAATTTTCAACTAAAATATGCTTCGTTCACCAGTATTATCAACAAATTCAACAAATACAAGTATTAATACTGTAGTCAACATGGACCAGTCTGAACCTATAAGTACAAACATGTTTGATGTTACAACGCTTCAAAATAACTTCGCTTTATTAAACAATGAATTAAAAATACTAAAAGAAGAAAACCAACTACTAAAATCATTATTAGAAGAAAATAAAGTACCACCAGCTAAGCATAACGCGACTAAAACCGATTCCAGCAATGAATTCATTTTAGTTCAAAATAAAAGAAAAAGGGATAGTCCCACAAAAAAACCACAAAGCAAGCAACAAAAAGTTTCAGACTGGCTGTCTGCCCCAACAAGCTCGCAAAACAAATACGAATTGCTTGAAGAAGAATCATTATCTGATGAGAAGAATAAAACAGAAAAAATCCAGAAACCACCTCCTATTTTCGTAGCCGGGGTTCAAAACATCACACCACTAACTGAACTATTAGTGGTAATAGCACCGGAAAAACATGATATCAAACTTCTAAATTCCGAAGAAGTCAAAATTCAAGCCAAAGATCCAGACACCTACAGACTCATAGTCAACGCTTTAACGGAAAAACAGCAAGAATTTCATACTTATAAAATGAAAGCAGAAAGAAGTTATAGGACTGTTCTAAGAGGGCTACATCCTTCTACAAGCATAGAGGTAATTAAAAATGAAATCGAAAAACATGGGCATTCAGTTTGCAACATCTATAATTTAAAACAACGGTTGACAAAGAAACCACTACCGCTATTTTACATCGATATTAACCCACAAGCCAATAATAAAGAAATTTACAAAATAACGAAACTCTTTCACACTATAGTATCATTCGAACCTCCTCACAAAAAAAGGGATATACCCCAATGCAACTCATGCCAGCGTTACGGCCATACTAGCAAATATTGCAGTAGAAACCCCAGATGCGTCAAATGCGCCGGAGACCATCACACCAGCGACTGCCAAAGAAAAAACAAAGATGGAGCTGTAAAATGTGTATTATGTTCAGAAAATCACCCAGCAAACTACAAAGGCTGTGTTTACTATAAAACCCTGCAAAAAAAAGCTTTTCCTTCGCTACGGCACAAAGATCTAGACAGAAACCCATCAGAATTACATAAAACCAACGAAAATTACAGTCAACCAACACTTTCAAATGTTACTTATGCTGACGTACTAAACAATGCTACACTACCGCCACCTACTCACCAGCAAACAAACGCAAGTCAACCTTCCTCATCAGGAAATCAACACCCCTCAGAGATAGCCGAACTGAAGGAAATGATGAAAAACCTAATGTCACAAATGGGATCCATGATCCAGCTGCTAACAACTATAGTAACCAATAAGAATTATGGCCCAACTATATAAAATTGCAATATGGAACGCCAACGGGCTGTCACAACATCGAACGGAATTAACTACATTTTTAACAAATCATAAAATAGACATTCTTCTAATCTCTGAAACACATTTTACGAACAAAAATTACTTCCAAATAAAAAATTACAAAATATATGACACAAAACACCCGGACGGAACAGCACATGGAGGATCGGCCATTATAATCAAAGATAACATTAAACACTATGAACTACCAAAATATAACAAGGAACACATTCAAGCAACATCCATATCAGTGGCAGACTGGAATGACAGTTTAACACTTTCTGCTCTCTACTGTCCACCTAAGCATAAATTAAATAAAAACCACTTTCTTGATTACTTCCAGACATTAGGCAATAGATTTATCGCTGGAGGGGACTACAACGCCAAACACGTACACTGGGGTTCACGTATCACTACACACAAAGGGCGGCAGTTATATCTTGCAATGGAATCAGATGGACTAAAAAGTGTTTCCTCTGGTAAACCAACTTATTGGCCAACGGACAAAAATAAAACTCCTGATCTCATCGATTTCTGTATTGTGAAAGGACTTCCAATTAACAATATCTCTGCAGAATCCTGTTTAGACTTATCCTCGGATCACTCACCAATAATCGTATCGTTACATGCTAAATTCTCCTACACCAACAAGTCACACAAACTTCACAATAAATTTACTGACTGGGATAAATATAGAGTTTTAGTTGACAGAAACTTGTCATTACAAATACCACTAAAAAATGCAGAACAAATTTCAGAAGCAGTGAGAAATTTTAACAGGGTAGTATCACAAGCCGTCAAAGATACCACACCCCATCAGAAAATAAATAAGCAAAATGTATTATGTTCGTCACATGTCAAACAAAAAATCAATGAGAAAAGAAAGTTAAGGAAAATTTGGCAAGTAACAAGAGCTCCAAACGATAAAGCTAAACTAAATAAGGCAACAAAAAATCTAAAAAAATTGTTAATTGAAATTAAAAACGAATCAATAGGTAACTACCTAAGAAATTTATCACCATCTAAACAGACAGATTTTTCACTTTGGAAGGCAACAAGGAAATTAAATCAACCACAAAAGCATTTTCCTCCCATTAAAAAGAACAACGATGAATGGGCAATCAGCGATGTAGATAAAGCGCAGACGTTTGCGGATCACCTTAGGAAAACCTTTACACCTCACCCTACTGAACTAAATGACGCAAAGTATAGTGATATGAATAACTTCATGGATGCTCCACTACAGATGAGTCCACCAATTAAAAATTTTAACATCAAAGAAGTACAGGAAGTCCTGAAAAACTTGAACAGTAAAAAATCTCCAGGTTACGACCAAATCGATGGCAAAATACTAAAGGAATTACCTATTAAAGCAATACGTTATTTAACCTATATCTTTAATGCAGCTTTGAAAACAGTCTACTTTCCCAGCGATTGGAAAATAGCTCAAATAATACTTCTGCCGAAACCTGGTAAGAATCCTAACTTAGCTGGCTCTTATAGACCAATAAGTCTGCTTCCTATCGTGTCTAAAATCTTTGAAAAACTTTTGCTGAAACGACTACTTATTTTTATTAACGAAAACAAACTCATACCAGACCATCAATTCGGATTTCGTAATGAACATGGAACAACCGAGCAAATTCACAGGGTGGTACAAAAAATAAACACTTCATTACAACAAAAAGAATACTGCTCAGCAGCATTCCTAGATATTAGTCAGGCATTCGACAAAGTTTGGCACACTGGACTACTATACAAATTAAAACGAACCTTACCTTATCATATATACCTAATTCTTAAATCATACATATCAAACAGAAAATTTATGGTGAAACATAATGATGAATGCACACAACTAAATGATATAGAGTCAGGCGTACCGCAGGGAAGTGTTCTCGGTCCAGTGCTTTACTTACTTTTCACGGCTGACCTCCCCACAAATGCTCAGTCAACAACCGCCACCTTTGCAGACGACACAGTAATCATGGCTTCAAGTTCCAATCCAAAAGATGCATCATCAATGTTGCAAAAGAGTCTTAACGAAATTCAAGACTGGCTTAAAATGTGGAGAATCAAAGCAAACGAGGTTAAGTCAGTCCAAGTGACATTTACAACAAGAAAGGAAACGTGTCCACCAGTTCTCCTTAATAACGTTATCCTACCACAATCGGAATCAGCAAAATACTTAGGGATCCACCTAGACCGAAAACTACTCTGGAGAACCCACATTCTGAACAAAGTAAATCATCTCAGATCTAAAGTAAGAAATATGTACTGGCTTCTAGGTAAAAAGTCACAGCTATCACTGGAAAACAAAATTACAATTTACAAATGCATTATTAAACCAATTTGGACCTACGGTATAGAACTTTGGGGTACAGCAAGCAAGTCAAACTTAGACATAATCGAACGTTTCCAATCTAAAACACTACGAAATATAGTCAACGCACCATGGTACGTAAAAAATAGTACAATTCTCAAGGACCTAAACATAAAAACAGTAAAACAAGAAATCAGTAACATCAGCAATAATTATCACGTGAGATTGTCGAATCACTCAAACGAACTTGTCAGTCACTTATTATCAGCTAACAGCCATAGAAGACTAAAAAGATTTCAACCATCTGACCTTCAAACAAGATTTAGCATTGATTAAATTTTCCTGCAGGTTGTCATAATTAACCATTCAATTCATAAAGGGCAATTATTGCTGAATAATTGCTTACAGGTCAATTCATAAGTCATCATATGTCAGTGTCAAAAAATTTTGTTGGATACTTATTTAGTATTATGAGTAGTTACAAATAAAAATATGTTATAAAAAAAAAAAAAAAAAAATGTTTAGAAACATAAATTTAGCTGAATAAAGTTGTTACATTTAATCTTTCTTTATAAAAATTAAGAAATTTTTCAAAAATTGCCAAAAAAGTTAACTAGATTATGTTTTTTTGTTAATTGTAATTTTAATTATATGTTAAATTATGACTAACATGTTTAGAAACATAGATTTAGCAGAATAAAGATTTTATTTTTAATTTTTCTTTATAAAAATTAAGAAATTTTTACAAAAATTGCCTAAAAGGTCAACTAAATTATGTTTTTTTTGTTAAATGTATGTTGAATTATATGTTAAATTATTACTAACATGTTTAGAAACATAAATTTAGCTGAATAAAGTTGTTACTTTTTATCTTTCTTTATAAAAATTAAGTAATTTTAATAAAAAAATTTCAAAAAAGTCAACTAAATTATGTTTTTTTGTTAAATGTATGTTTAATTAAATGTTAAATTATGACTGACATGTTTAGAAACATAAATTTAGCTGAATAAAGTTGTTACTTGTAATGTTTCTTTATAACATTAAGAAATTTGTAAAAAATTGGAAAGAAAAAGTCAACTAAATTATGTTTTTTTGTTAATTGTCAGTATACTTATATGTTTAATTATGACTAACATGTTTAGAAACATAGATTTAGCAGAATAAAGTTTTTATTTTTAAATTTTCTTTATAAAAATTAAGAAATTTTTACAAAAATTGCTAAAAAGGTCAACTAACTTATGTTTTTTTGTTAAATGTATGTTGAATTATATGTTAAATTATGATTATCATGTTTAGAAACATAAATTTAGCTGAATAAAGTTGTTACTTTTAATCTTTCTTTATAAAAATTAAGAAATTTTTCAAAAATTGACAAAAAAGTTAACTAAATTATGTTTTTTTGTTAATTGTAAGTTTAATTATATGTTAAATTATGATTAACATGTTTAGAAAGGTAGATTTAGCAGAATAAAGTTTTTATTTTTAATTTTTCTTTATAAAAATTAAGAAATTTTTACAAAAATTGCCTAAAAGTTCAACTAAATTATTTTTTTTTTTGTTAAATGTATGTTGAATTATATGTTAAATTATTACTAACATGTTTAGAAACATAAATTTAGCTGAATAAAGTTGTTACTTTTAATCTTTCTTTATAAAAATTAAGTAATTTTAAAAAAAAAATCCAAAAAAGTCAACTAAATTAGGTTTTTTTGATAAATGTATGTTGAATTATATGTTAAATTATGATTATCATGTTTAGAAACATAAATTTAGCTGAATAAAGTTGTTACTTTTAATCTTTCTTTATAAAAATTAAGAAATTTTTCAAAAATTGACAAAAAAGTTAACTAAATTATGTTTTTTTGTTAATTGTAAGTTTAATTATATGTTAAATTATGATTAACATGTTTAGAAACATAGATTTAGCAGAATAAAGTTTTTATTTTTAATTTTTCTTTATAAAAATTAAGAAATTTTTACAAAAATTGCCTAAAAGTTCAACTAAATTATTTTTTTTTTTTGTTAAATGTATGTTGAATTATATGTTAAATTATTACTAACATGTTTAGAAACATAAATTTAGCTGAATAAAGTTGTTACTTTTAATCTTTCTTTATAAAAATTAAGTAATTTTTAAAAAAAAATCCAAAAAAGTCAACTAAATTATGTTTTATTATTAAATGTATGTTCAATTATATGTTAAATTATTACTTACATGTTTAGAAACATAAACTTAGCTGATAAATTTGTTACTTTTAATTTTTCTTTATAAAAATTAAGAAATTTTTAAAAAATTGGGAAGAAAAAGTCAACTAAATTATGTTTTTTTGTTAAATGTATGTTGAATTATATGTTAAATTATGATTATCATGTTTAGAAACATAAATTTAGCTGAATAAAGTTGTTACATTTAATCTTTCTTTATAAAAATTAAGAAATTTTTCAAAAATTGCCAAAAAAGTTAACTAGATTATGTTTTTTTGTTAATTGTAAGTTTAATTATATGTTAAATTATGATTAACATGTTTAGAAACATAGATTTAGCAGAATAAAGATTTTATTTTTAATTTTTCTTTATAAAAATTAAGAAATTTTTACAAAAATTGCCTAAAAGGTCAACTAAATTATGTTTTTTTTGTTAAATGTATGTTGAATTATATGTTAAATTATTACTAACATGTTTAGAAACATAAATTTAGCTGAATAAAGTTGTTACTTTTTATCTTTCTTTATAAAAATTAAGTAATTTTTATAAAAAATTTCAAAAAAGTCAACTAAATTATGTTTTTTTGTTAAATGTATGTTTAATTAAATGTTAAATTATGACTGACATGTTTAGAAACATAAATTTAGCTGAATAAAGTTGTTACTTGTAATGTTTCTTTATAAAATTAAGAAATTTGTAAAAAATTGGAAAGAAAAAGTCAACTAAATTATGTTTTTTTGTTAATTGTAAGTATACTTATATGTTTAATTATGACTAACATGTTTAGAAACATAGATTTAGCAGAATAAAGTTTTTATTTTTAAATTTTCTTTATAAAAATTAAGAAATTTTTACAAAAATTGCTAAAAAGGTCAACTAAATTATGTTTTTTTGTTAAATGTATGTTGAATTATATGTTAAATTATGATTATCATGTTTAGAAACATAAATTTAGCTGAATAAAGTTGTTACTTTTAATCTTTCTTTATAAAAATTAAGAAATTTTTCAAAAATTGACAAAAAAGTTAACTAAATTATGTTTTTTTGTTAATTGTAAGTTTAATTATATGTTAAATTATGATTAACATGTTTAGAAACATAGATTTAGCAGAATAAAGTTTTTATTTTTAATTTTTCTTTATAAAAATTAAGAAATTTTTACAAAAATTGCCTAAAAGTTCAACTAAATTTTTTTTTTTTTTGTTAAATGTATGTTGAATTATATGTTAAATTATTACTAACATGTTTAGAAACATAAATTTAGCTGAATAAAGTTGTTACTTTTAATCTTTCTTTATAAAAATTAAGTAATTTTTAAAAAAAAATCCAAAAAAGTCAACTAAATTAGGTTTTTTTGATAAATGTATGTTGAATTATATGTTAAATTATGACTAACATGTTTAGAAATATAAATTTAGCTGAATAAAGTTTTTATTTTTAAATTTTCTTTATAAAAATTTACAAATTTTTAAAATAGTTGCCAAAAAAAGTCAACTAAATTATGTTTTATTGTTAAATGTATGTTGAATTATATGTTAAATTATGATTATCATGTTTAGAAACATAAATTTAGCTGAATAAAGTTGTTAATTGTAATGTTTCTTTATAAAATTAAGAAATTTGTAAAAAATTGGAAAGAAAAACTCAACTAAATTATGTTTTTTTGTTAATTGTAAGTATACTTATATGTTTAATTATGACTAACATGTTTAGAAACATAGATTTAGCAGAATAAAGTTTTTATTTTTAATTTTTCTTTATAAAAATTAAGAAATTTTTACAAAAATTGCCTAAAAGGTCAACTAAATTATGTTTTTTTTTGTTAAATGTATGTTGAATTATATGTTAAATTATTACTTACATGTTTAGAAACATAAACTTAGCTGATAAATTTGTTACTTTTAATTTTTCTTTATAAAAATTAAGAAATTTTTAAAAAATTGGGAAGAAAAAGTCAACTAAATTATGTTTTTTTGTTAAATGTA
Organism: Empis stercorea; assembly: GCA_949752835.1. Lineage (NCBI taxonomy): Eukaryota > Metazoa > Arthropoda > Insecta > Diptera > Empididae > Empis > Empis stercorea. The sequence goes on from OX457088.1 coordinate 39,831,719, forward strand.
TGTTGAATTATATGTTAAATTATGATTATCATGTTTAGAAACATAAATTTAGCTGAATAAAGTTGTTACATTTAATCTTTCTTTATAAAAATTAAGAAATTTTTCAAAAATTGCCAAAAAAGTTAACTAGATTATGTTTTTTTGTTAATTGTAATTTTAATTATATGTTAAATTATGACTAACATGTTTAGAAACATAGATTTAGCAGAATAAAGATTTTATTTTTAATTTTTCTTTATAAAAATTAAGAAATTTTTACAAAAATTGCCTAAAAGGTCAACTAAATTATGTTTTTTTTGTTAAATGTATGTTGAATTATATGTTAAATTATTACTAACATGTTTAGAAACATAAATTTAGCTGAATAAAGTTGTTACTTTTTATCTTTCTTTATAAAAATTAAGTAATTTTTATAAAAAATTTCAAAAAAGTCAACTAAATTATGTTTTTTTGTTAAATGTATGTTTAATTAAATGTTAAATTATGACTGACATGTTTAGAAACATAAATTTAGCTGAATAAAGTTGTTACTTGTAATGTTTCTTTATAAAATTAAGAAATTTGTAAAAAATTGGAAAGAAAAAGTCAACTAAATTATGTTTTTTTGTTAATTGTAAGTATACTTATATGTTTAATTATGACTAACATGTTTAGAAACATAGATTTAGCAGAATAAAGTTTTTATTTTTAAATTTTCTTTATAAAAATTAAGAAATTTTTACAAAAATTGCTAAAAAGGTCAACTAAATTATGTTTTTTTGTTAAATGTATGTTGAATTATATGTTAAACTATGATTATCATGTTTAGAAACATAAATTTAGCTGAATAAAGTTGTTACTTTTAATCTTTCTTTATAAAAATTAAGAAATTTTTCAAAAATTGACAAAAAAGTTAACTAAATTATGTTTTTTTGTTAATTGTAAGTTTAATTATATGTTAAATTATGATTAACATGTTTAGAAACATAGATTTAGCAGAATAAAGTTTTTATTTTTAATTTTTCTTTATAAAAATTAAGAAATTTTTACAAAAATTGCCTAAAAGTTCAACTAAATTTTTTTTTTTTTTGTTAAATGTATGTTGAATTATATGTTAAATTATTACTAACATGTTTAGAAACATAAATTTAGCTGAATAAAGTTGTTACTTTTAATCTTTCTTTATAAAAATTAAGTAATTTTTAAAAAAAAATCCAAAAAAGTCAACTAAATTAGGTTTTTTTGATAAATGTATGTTGAATTATATGTTAAATTATGATTATCATGTTTAGAAACATAAATTTAGCTGAATAAAGTTGTTACTTTTAATCTTTCTTTATAAAAATTAAGAAATTTTTCAAAAATTGACAAAAAAGTTAACTAAATTATGTTTTTTTGTTAATTGTAAGTTTAATTATATGTTAAATTATGATTAACATGTTTAGAAACATCGATTTAGCAGAATAAAGTTTTTATTTTTAATTTTTCTTTATAAAAATTAAGAAATTTTTACAAAAATTGCCTAAAAGTTCAACTAAATTATTTTTAGCACATTTCCAACCAAATTGGAAGAAATGTGTATATTAGTTTCACTCTGTCTGTCCGTCTGTCCGTCTGTCCGTCTGTCCGTCTGTCCGTCTGTCCGTCTGTCCGTCCGTCCGTTTACACAAACTTCTACATCTATTAAGATAGAGTATTAAAATTTTGAGCATAGATAGAGAATAATAAAATAATAGGACCAGTAGAACAAAATTTTCTTCTATCTCTTTTCCCCTCTGAGTTATTCCCCCTCTAAGTTCGAAAATTGCCCATATTGAACATCTAATAACTTTTAAACCAATAAAAATTTTTGAGGTCTGTAAAAGCCATAAGATAGGAAAATCTTTTATCTTTTTTGTGAAATAAACAAATTTTTTAAAATTTAATTCTTTGATGTATAAAAATACCGTTATCTTCATACAACTTTTTTTAGTTTTTTTAACACCCTGTATTTCCCAAACTGCTTATTATAGAAGGCTGAAATTTATGTACCAAAGAGATATCTAAAAAATAACTAGAGTCTCTGAAGAAATTGTATCCGTATCTCCCCACCCCTTTCCGTTGTGGCCCTTCGAAATTCAAAAAATTACATTTTTAATTTACTTGTATAATTATAACCGCGCAATATTTTTAAAAACAAATATTGAGAAAAGTTTCGAAAATCATATTTCTTTAAAGTGCATTAATTAATAAATTATAATCATTTTCCTCACACTTATAATTAATCAAAATGCATAATCATATAAAATTTTGCAAAAAACGAATATTTTGCATATTTTTAGGAGCTATATAAATAGTATATTGGTTATTATTTCATATCACATTATATTCAATCAAAAGCAAAATTACAGAAAACTTAAATGATAAGTTTATATATATTTTGCTAGGATAATAACCTAGGAAGGAAAAAAAATAATAAAATCGAACAGTGACACATTTTTTACCTATATTTACTATATCATTTGTTATCTTTCCTATGTATATAGTACATTGAAAATACTACTAAAAATAGGAATTCCCATTGTTTTAGAATAGCTCATAGTTCTACATGAGGCGATTTGGAGGAAATGTGCTTTTGACAAACCCGGGGTTTGTTTATCGTATTTTTTTTTTGTTAAATGTATGTTGAATTATATGTTAAATTATTACTAACATGTTTAGAAACATAAATTTAGCTGATAAATTTGTTACTTTTAATCTTTCTTTATAAAAATTAAGAAATTTTTAAAAAATTGGGAAGAAAAAGTCAACTAAATTATGTTTTTTTGTTAAATGTATGTTGAATTATATGTTAAATTATGATTATCATGTTTAGAAACATAAATTTAGCTGAATAAAGTTGTTACATTTAATCTTTCTTTATAAAAATTAAGAAATTTTTCAAAAATTGCCAAAAAAGTTAACTAGATTATGTTTTTTTGTTAATTGTAATTTTAATTATATGTTAAATTATGACTAACATGTTTAGAAACATAGATTTAGCAGAATAAAAATTTTATTTTTAATTTTTCTTTATAAAAATTAAGAAATTTTTACAAAAATTGCCTAAAAGGTCAACTAAATTATGTTTTTTTTGTTAAATGTATGTTGAATTATATGTTAAATTATTACTAACATGTTTAGAAAAATAAATTTAGCTGAATAAAGTTGTTACTTTTTATCTTTCTTTATAAAAATTAAGTAATTTTTATAAAAAATTTCAAAAAAGTCAACTAAATTATGTTTTTTTTTGTTAAATGTATGTTGAATTATATGTTAAATTATTACTAACATGTTTAGAAACATAAATTTAGCTGAATAAAGTTGTTACTTTTTATCTTTCTTTATAAAAATTAAGTAATTTTTATAAAAAATTTCAAAAAAGTCAACTAAATTATGTTTTTTTGTTAAATGTATGTTTAATTAAATGTTAAATTATGACTGACATGTTTAGAAACATAAATTTAGCTGAATAAAGTTGTTACTTGTAATGTTTCTTTATAAAATTAAGAAATTTGTAAAAAATTGGAAAGAAAAAGTCAACTAAATTATGTTTTTTTGTTAATTGTAAGTATACTTATATGTTTAATGACTAACATGTTTAGAAACATAGATTTAGCAGAATAAAGTTTTTATTTTTAAATTTTCTTTATAAAAATTAAGAAATTTTTACAAAAATTGCTAAAAAGGTCAACTAAATTATGTTTTTTTGTTAAATGTATGTTGAATTATATGTTAAATTATGATTATCATGTTTAGAAACATAAATTTAGCTGAATAAAGTTGTTACATTTAATCTTTCTTTATAAAAATTAAGAAATTTTTCAAAAATTGCCAAAAAAGTTAACTAGATTATGTTTTTTTGTTAATTGTAATTTTAATTATATGTTAAATTATGACTAACATGTTTAGAAACATAGATTTAGCAGAATAAAGATTTTATTTTTAATTTTTCTTTATAAAAATTAAGAAATTTTTACAAAAATTGCCTAAAAGGTCAACTAAATTATGTTTTTTTTGTTAAATGTATGTTGAATTATATGTTAAATTATTACTAACATGTTTAGAAACATAAATTTAGCTGAATAAAGTTGTTACTTTTTATCTTTCTTTATAAAAATTAAGTAATTTTTATAAAAAATTTCAAAAAAGTTAACTAAATTATGTTTTTTTGTAAAATGTATGTTTAATTAAATGTTAAATTATGACTGACATGTTTAGAAACATAAATTTAGCTGAATAAAGTTGTTACTTGTAATGTTTCTTTATAAAATTAAGAAATTTGTAAAAAATTGGAAAGAAAAAGTCAACTAAATTATGTTTTTTTGTTAATTGTAAGTATACTTATATGTTTAATTATGACTAACATGTTTAGAAACATAGATTTAGCAGAATAAAGTTTTTATTTTTAAATTTTCTTTATAAAAATTAAGAAATTTTTACAAAAATTGCTAAAAAGGTCAACTAAATTATGTTTTTTTGTTAAATGTATGTTGAATTATATGTTAAACTATGATTATCATGTTTAGAAACATAAATTTAGCTGAATAAAGTTGTTACTTTTAATCTTTCTTTATAAAAATTAAGAAATTTTTCAAAAATTGACAAAAAAGTTAACTAAATTATGTTTTTTTGTTAATTGTAAGTTTAATTATATGTTAAATTATGATTAACATGTTTAGAAACATAGATTTAGCAGAATAAAGTTTTTATTTTTAATTTTTCTTTATAAAAATTAAGAAATTTTTACAAAAATTGCCTAAAAGTTCAACTAAATTTTTTTTTTTTTTGTTAAATGTATGTTGAATTATATGTTAAATTATTACTAACATGTTTAGAAACATAAATTTAGCTGAATAAAGTTGTTACTTTTAATCTTTCTTTATAAAAATTAAGTAATTTTTAAAAAAAAATCCAAAAAAGTCAACTAAATTAGGTTTTTTTGATAAATGTATGTTGAATTATATGTTAAATTATGATTATCATGTTTAGAAACATAAATTTAGCTGAATAAAGTTGTTACTTTTAATCTTTCTTTATAAAAATTAAGAAATTTTTCAAAAATTGACAAAAAAGTTAACTAAATTATGTTTTTTTGTTAATTGTAAGTTTAATTATATGTTAAATTATGATTAACATGTTTAGAAACATAGATTTAGCAGAATAAAGTTTTTATTTTTAATTTTTCTTTATAAAAATTAAGAAATTTTTACAAAAATTGCCTAAAAGTTCAACTAAATTATTTTTTTTTTGTTAAATGTATGTTGAATTATATGTTAAATTATTACTAACATGTTTAGAAACATAAATTTAGCTGATAAATTTGTTACTTTTAATCTTTCTTTATAAAAATTAAGAAATTTTTAAAAAATTGGGAAGAAAAAGTCAACTAAATTATGTTTTTTTGTTAAATGTATGTTGAATTATATGTTAAATTATGATTATCATGTTTAGAAACATAAATTTAGCTGAATAAAGTTGTTACATTTAATCTTTCTTTATAAAAATTAAGAAATTTTTCAAAAATTGCCAAAAAAGTTAACTAGATTATGTTTTTTTGTTAATTGTAATTTTAATTATATGTTAAATTATGACTAACATGTTTAGAAACATAGATTTAGCAGAATAAAAATTTTATTTTTAATTTTTCTTTATAAAAATTAAGAAATTTTTACAAAAATTGCCTAAAAGGTCAACTAAATTATGTTTTTTTTGTTAAATGTATGTTGAATTATATGTTAAATTATTACTAACATGTTTAGAAAAATAAATTTAGCTGAATAAATTGTTACTTTTTATCTTTCTTTATAAAAATTAAGTAATTTTTATAAAAAATTTCAAAAAAGTCAACTAAATTATGTTTTTTTTTGTTAAATGTATGTTGAATTATATGTTAAATTATTACTAACATGTTTAGAAACATAAATTTAGCTGAATAAAGTTGTTACTTTTTATCTTTCTTTATAAAAATTAAGTAATTTTTATAAAAAATTTCAAAAAAGTCAACTAAATTATGTTTTTTTGTTAAATGTATGTTTAATTAAATGTTAAATTATGACTGACATGTTTAGAAACATAAATTTAGCTGAATAAAGTTGTTACTTGTAATGTTTCTTTATAAAATTAAGAAATTTGTAAAAAATTGGAAAGAAAAAGTCAACTAAATTATGTTTTTTTGTTAATTGTAAGTATACTTATATGTTTAATTATGACTAACATGTTTAGAAACATAGATTTAGCAGAATAAAGTTTTTATTTTTAAATTTTCTTTATAAAAATTAAGAAATTTTTACAAAAATTGCTAAAAAGGTCAACTAAATTATGTTTTTTTGTTAAATGTATGTTGAATTATATGTTAAATTATGATTATCATGTTTAGAAACATAAATTTAGCTGAATAAAGTTGTTACTTTTAATCTTTCTTTATAAAAATTAAGAAATTTTTCAAAAATTGACAAAAAAGTTAACTAAATTATGTTTTTTTGTTAATTGTAAGTTTAATTATATGTTAAATTATGATTAACATGTTTAGAAACATAGATTTAGCAGAATAAAGTTTTTATTTTTAATTTTTCTTTATAAAAATTAAGAAATTTTTACAAAAATTGCCTAAAAGTTCAACTAAATTTTTTTTTTTTTTGTTAAATGTATGTTGAATTATATGTTAAATTATTACTAACATGTTTAGAAACATAAATTTAGCTGAATAAAGTTGTTACTTTTAATCTTTCTTTATAAAAATTAAGTAATTTTTAAAAAAAAATCCAAAAAAGTCAACTAAATTAGGTTTTTTTGATAAATGTATGTTGAATTATATGTTAAATTATGACTAACATGTTTAGAAATATAAATTTAGCTGAATAAAGTTTTTATTTTTAAATTTTCTTTATAAAAATTTAGAAATTTTTAAAATAGTTGCCAAAAAAAGTCAACTAAATTATGTTTTATTGTTAAATGTATGTTGAATTATATGTTTTAAATTATGATTATCATGTTTAGAAACATAAATTTAGCTGAATAAAGTTGTTAATTGTAATGTTTCTTTATAAAATTAAGAAATTTGTAAAAAATTGGAAAGAAAAACTCAACTAAATTATGTTTTTTTGTTAATTGTAAGTATACTTATATGTTTAATTATGACTAACATGTTTAGAAACATAGATTTAGCAGAATAAAGTTTTTATTTTTAATTTTTCTTTATAAAAATTAAGAAATTTTTAAAAAATTGGGAAGAAAAAGTCAACTAAATTATGTTTTTTTGTTAAATGTATGTTGAATTATATGTTAAATTATGATTATCATGTTTAGAAACATAAATTTAGCGGAATAAAGTTGTTACATTTAATCTTTCTTTATAAAAATTAAGAAATTTTTCAAAAATTGCCAAAAAAGTTAACTAGATTATGTTTTTTTGTTAATTGTAATTTTAATTATATGTTAAATTATGACTAACATGTTTAGAAACATAGATTTAGCAGAATAAAGATTTTATTTTTAATTTTTCTTTATAAAAATTAAGAAATTTTTACAAAAATTGCCTAAAAGGTCAACTAAATTATGTTTTTTTTGTTAAATGTATGTTGAATTATATGTTAAATTATTACTAACATGTTTAGAAACATAAATTTAGCTGAATAAAGTTGTTACTTTTTATCTTTCTTTATAAAAATTAAGTAATTTTTATAAAAAATTTCAAAAAAGTCAACTAAATTATGTTTTTTTGTTAAATGTATGTTTAATTAAATGTTAAATTATGACTGACATGTTTAGAAACATAAATTTAGCTGAATAAAGTTGTTACTTGTAATGTTTCTTTATAAAATTAAGAAATTTGTAAAAAATTGGAAAGAAAAAGTCAACTAAATTATGTTTTTTTGTTAATTGTAAGTATACTTATATGTTTAATTATGACTAACATGTTTAGAAACATAGATTTAGCAGAATAAAGTTTTTATTTTTAAATTTTCTTTATAAAAATTAAGAAATTTTTACAAAAATTGCTAAAAAGGTCAACTAAATTATGTTTTTTTGTTAAATGTATGTTGAATTATATGTTAAACTATGATTATCATGTTTAGAAACATAAATTTAGCTGAATAAAGTTGTTACTTTTAATCTTTCTTTATAAAAATTAAGAAATTTTTCAAAAATTGACAAAAAAGTTAACTAAATTATGTTTTTTTGTTAATTGTAAGTTTAATTATATGTTAAATTATGATTAACATGTTTAGAAACATAGATTTAGCAGAATAAAGTTTTTATTTTTAATTTTTCTTTATAAAAATTAAGAAATTTTTACAAAAATTGCCTAAAAGTTCAACTAAATTTTTTTTTTTTTTGTTAAATGTATGTTGAATTATATGTTAAATTATTACTAACATGTTTAGAAACATAAATTTAGCTGAATAAAGTTGTTACTTTTAATCTTTCTTTATAAAAATTAAGTAATTTTTAAAAAAAAATCCAAAAAAGTCAACTAAATTAGGTTTTTTTGATAAATGTATGTTGAATTATATGTTAAATTATGATTATCATGTTTAGAAACATAAATTTAGCTGAATAAAGTTGTTACTTTTAATCTTTCTTTATAAAAATTAAGAAATTTTTCAAAAATTGACAAAAAAGTTAACTAAATTATGTTTTTTTGTTAATTGTAAGTTTAATTATATGTTAAATTATGATTAACATGTTTAGAAACATAGATTTAGCAGAATAAAGTTTTTATTTTTAATTTTTCTTTATAAAAATTAAGAAATTTTTACAAAAATTGCCTAAAAGTTCAACTAAATTATTTTTTTTTTGTTAAATGTATGTTGAATTATATGTTAAATTATTACTAACATGTTTAGAAACATAAATTTAGCTGAATAAAGTTGTTACTTTTAATCTTTCTTTATAAAAATTAAGTAATTTTTAAAAAAAAATCGAAAAAAGTCAACTAAATTATGTTTTATTATTAAATGTATGTTGAATTATATGTTAAATTATTACTTACATGTTTAGAAACATAAACTTAGCTGATAAATTTGTTACTTTTAATTTTTCTTTATAAAAATTAAGAAATTTTGAAAAAATTGGGAAGAAAAAGTCAACTAAATTATGTTTTTTTGTTAAATGTATGTTGAATTATATGTTAAATTATGATTATCATGTTTAGAAACATAAATTTAGCTGAATAAAGTTGTTACATTTAATCTTTCTTTATAAAAATTAAGAAATTTTTCAAAAATTGCCAAAAAAGTTAACTAGATTATGTTTTTTTGTTAATTGTAATTTTAATTATATGTTAAATTATGACTAACATGTTTAGAAACATAGATTTAGCAGAATAAAAATTTTATTTTTAATTTTTCTTTATAAAAATTAAGAAATTTTTACAAAAATTGCCTAAAAGGTCAACTAAATTATGTTTTTTTTGTTAAATGTATGTTGAATTATATGTTAAATTATTACTAACATGTTTAGAAAAATAAATTTAGCTGAATAAAGTTGTTACTTTTTATCTTTCTTTATAAAAATTAAGTAATTTTTATAAAAAATTTCAAAAAAGTCAACTAAATTATGTTTTTTTGTTAAATGTATGTTTAATTAAATGTTAAATTATGACTGACATGTTTAGAAACATAAATTTAGCTGAATAAAGTTGTTACTTGTAATGTTTCTTTATAAAATTAAGAAATTTGTAAAAAATTGGAAAGAAAAAGTCAACTAAATTATGTTTTTTTGTTAATTGTAAGTATACTTATATGTTTAATTATGACTAACATGTTTAGAAACATAGATTTAGCAGAATAAAGTTTTTATTTTTAAATTTTCTTTATAAAAATTAAGAAATTTTTACAAAAATTGCTAAAAAGGTCAACTAAATTATGTTTTTTTGTTAAATGTATGTTGAATTATATGTTAAATTATGATTATCATGTTTAGAAACATAAATTTAGCTGAATAAAGTTTTTATTTTTAATTTTTCTTTATAAAAATTAAGAAATTTTTACAAAAATTGCCTAAAAGTTCAACTAAATTATTTTTTTTTTTGTTAAATATATGTTGAATTATATGTTAAATTATTACTAACATGTTTAGAAACATAAATTTAGCTGAATAAAGTTGTTACTTTTAATCTTTCTTTATAAAAATTAAGTAATTTTTAAAAAAAAATCCAAAAAAGTCAACTAAATTAGGTTTTTTTGATAAATGTATGTTGAATTATATGTTAAATTATGACTAACATGTTTAGAAATATAAATTTAGCTGAATAAAGTTTTTATTTTTAAATTTTCTTTATAAAAATTTAGAAATTTTTAAAATAGTTGCCAAAAAAAGTCAACTAAATTATGTTTTATTGTTAAATGTATGTTGAATTATATGTTAAATTATGATTATCATGTTTAGAAACATAAATTTAGCTGAATAAAGTTGTTACTTGTAATGTTTCTTTATAAAATTAAGAAATTTGTAAAAAATTGGAAAGAAAAAGTCAACTAAATTATGTTTTTTTGTTAATTGTAAGTATACTTATATGTTTAATTATGACTAACATGTTTAGAAACATAGATTTAGCAGAATAAAGTTTTTATTTTTAATTTTTCTTTATAAAAATTAAGAAATTTTTACAAAAATTGCCTAAAAGGTCAACTAAATTATGTTTTTTTTGTTAAATGTATGTTGAATTATATGTTAAATTATTACTTACATGTTTAGAAACATAAACTTAGCTGATAAATTTGTTACTTTTAATTTTTCTTTATAAAAATTAAGAAATTTTTAAAAAATTGGGAAGAAAAAGTCAACTAAATTATGTTTTTTTGTTAAATGTATGTTGAATTATATGTTAAATTATGATTATCATGTTTAGAAACATAAATTTAGCTGAATAAAGTTGTTACATTTAATCTTTCTTTATAAAAATTAAGAAATTTTTCAAAAATTGCCAAAAAAGTTAACTAGATTATGTTTTTTTGTTAATTGTAATTTTAATTATATGTTAAATTATGACTAACATGTTTAGAAACATAGATTTAGCAGAATAAAGATTTTATTTTTAATTTTTCTTTATAAAAATTAAGAAATTTTTACAAAAATTGCCTAAAAGGTCAACTAAATTATGTTTTTTTTGTTAAAGGTATGTTGAATTATATCTTAAATTATTACTAACATGTTTAGAAACATAAATTTAGCTGAATAAAGTTGTTACTTTTTATCTTTCTTTATAAAAATTAAGTAATTTTTATAAAAAATTTCAAAAAAGTCAACTAAATTATGTTTTTTTGTTAAATGTATGTTTAATTAAATGTTAAATTATGACTGACATGTTTAGAAACATAAATTTAGCTGAATAAAGTTGTTACTTGTAATGTTTCTTTATAAAATTAAGAAATTTGTAAAAAATTGGAAAGAAAAAGTCAACTAAATTATGTTTTTTTGTTAATTGTAAGTATACTTATATGTTTAATTATGACTAACATGTTTAGAAACATAGATTTAGCAGAATAAAGTTTTTATTTTTAAATTTTCTTTATAAAAATTAAGAACTTTTTACAAAAATTGCTAAAAAGGTCAACTAAATTATGTTTTTTTGTTAAATGTATGTTGAATTATATATTAAATTATGATTATCATGTTTAGAAACATAAATTTAGCTGAATAAAGTTGTTACTTTTAATCTTTCTTTATAAAAATTAAGAAATTTTTCAAAAATTGACAAAAAAGTTAACTAAATTATGTTTTTTTGTTAATTGTAAGTTTAATTATATGTTAAATTATGATTAACATGTTTAGAAACATAGATTTAGCAGAATAAAGTTTTTATTTTTAATTTTTCTTTATAAAAATTAAGAAATTTTTACAAAAATTGCCTAAAAGTTCAACTAAATTATTTTTTTTTTTGTTAAATGTATGTTGAATTATATGTTAAATTATTACTAATATGTTTAGAAACATAAATTTAGCTGAATAAAGTTGTTACTTTTAATCTTTCTTTATAAAAATTAAGTAATTTTTAAAAAAAAATCCAAAAAAGTCAACTAAATTAGGTTTTTTTGATAAATGTATGTTGAATTATATGTTAAATTATGATTATCATGTTTAGAAACATAAATTTAGCTGAATAAAGTTGTTACTTTTAATCTTTCTTTATAAAAATTAAGAAATTTTTCAAAAATTGACAAAAAAGTTAACTAAATTATGTTTTTTTGTTAATTGTAAGTTTAATTATATGTTAAATTATGATTAACATGTTTAGAAACATAGATTTAGCAGAATAAAGTTTTTATTTTTAATTTTTCTTTATAAAAATTAAGATATTTTTACAAAAATTGCCTAAAAGTTCAACTAAATTATTTTTTTTTGTTAAATGTATGTTGAATTATATGTTAAATTATTACTAACATGTTTAGAAACATAAATTTAGCTGAATAAAGTTGTTACTTTTAATCTTTCTTTATAAAAATTAAGTAATTTTTAAAAAAAAATCCAAAAAAGTCAACTAAATTATGTTTTATTATTAAATGTATGTTGAATTATATGTTAAATTATTACTTACATGTTTAGAAACATAAACTTAGCTGATAAATTTGTTACTTTTAATTTTTCTTTATAAAAATTAAGAAATTTTTAAAAAATTGGGAAGAAAAAGTCAACTAAATTATGTTTTTTTGTTAAATGTATGTTGAATTATATGTTAAATTATGATTATCATGTTTAGAAACATAAATTTAGCTGAATAAAGTTGTTACATTTAATCTTTCTTTATAAAAATTAAGAAATTTTTCAAAAATTGCCAAAAAAGTTAACTAGATTATGTTTTTTTGTTAATTGTAATTTTAATTATATGTTAAATTATGACTAACATGTTTAGAAACATAGATTTAGCAGAATAAAGATTTTATTTTTAATTTTTCTTTATAAAAATTAAGAAATTTTTACAAAAATTGCCTAAAAGGTCAACTAAATTATGTTTTTTTTGTTAAATGTATGTTGAATTATATGTTAAATTATTACTAACATGTTTAGAAACATAAATTTAGCTGAATAAAGTTGTTACTTTTTATCTTTCTTTATAAAAATTAAGTAATTTTTATAAAAAATTTCAAAAAAGTCAACTAAATTATGTTTTTTTGTTAAATGTATGTTTAATTAAATGTTAAATTATGACTGACATGTTTAGAAACATAAATTTAGCTGAATAAAGTTGTTACTTGTAATGTTTCTTTATAAAATTAAGAAATTTGTAAAAAACTGGAAAGAAAAAGTCAACTAAATTATGTTTTTTTGTTAATTGTAAGTATACTTATATGTTTAATTATGACTAACATGTTTAGAAACATAGATTTAGCAGAATAAAGTTTTTATTTTTAAATTTTCTTTATAAAAATTAAGAAATTTTTACAAAAATTGCTAAAAAGGTCAACTAAATTATGTTTTTTTGTTAAATGTATGTTGAATTATATGTTAAATTATGATTACCATGTTTAGAAACATAAATTTAGCTGAATAAAGTTGTTACTTTTAATCTTTCTTTATAAAAATTAAGAAATTTTTCAAAAATTGACAAAAAAGTTAACTAAATTATATTTTTTGTTAATTGTAAGTTTAATTATATGTTAAATTATGATTAACATGTTTAGAAACATAGATTTAGCAGAATAAAGTTTTTATTTTTAATTTTTCTTTATAAAAATTAAGAAATTTTTACAAAAATTGCCTAAAAGTTCAACTAAATTATTTTTTTTTTTGTTAAATGTATGTTAAATTATATGTTAAATTATTACTAACATGTTTAGACACATAAATTTAGCTGAATAAAGTTGTTACTTTTAATCTTTCTTTATAAAAATTAAGTAATTTAAAAAAAAAAATCCAAAAAAGTCAACTAAATTAGGTTTTTTTTATAAATGTATGTTGAATTATATGTTAAATTATGATTATCATGTTTAGAAACATAAATTTAGCTGAATAAAGTTGTTACTTTTAATCTTTCTTTATAAAAATTAAGAAATTTTTCAAAAATTGACAAAAAAGTTAACTAAATTATGTTTTTTTGTTAATTGTAAGTTTAATTATATGTTAAATTATGATTAACATGTTTAGAAACATAGATTTAGCAGAATAAAGTTTTTATTTTTAATTTTTCTTTATAAAAATTAAGATATTTTTACAAAAATTGCCTAAAAGTTCAACTAAATTATTTTTTTTTTTGTTAAATGTATGTTGAATTATATGTTAAATTATTACTAACATGTTTAGAAACATAAATTTAGCTGAATAAAGTTGTTACTTTTAATCTTTCTTTATAAAAATTAAGTAATTTTTAAAAAAAAATTCAAAAAAGTCAACTAAATTATGTTTTATTATTAAATGTATGTTGAATTATATGTTAAATTATTACTTACATGTTTAGAAACATAAACTTAGCTGATAAATTTGTTACTTTTAATTTTTCTTTATAAAAATTAAGAAATTTTTAAAAAATTGGGAAGAAAAAGTCAACTAAATTATGTTTTTTTGTTAAATGTATGTTGAATTATATGTTAAATTATGATTATCATGTTTAGAAACATAAATTTAGCTGAATAAAGTTGTTACATTCAATCTTTCTTTATAAAAATTAAAAAATTTTTCAAAAATTGCCAAAAAAGTTAACTATATTATGTTTTTTTGTTAATTGTAATTTTAATTATATGTTAAATTATGACTAACATGTTTAGAAACATAGATTTAGCAGAATAAAGATTTTATTTTTAATTTTTCTTTATAAAAATTAAGAAATTTTTACAAAAATTGCCTAAAAGGTCAACTAAATTATGTTTTTTTTGTTAAATGTATGTTGAATTATATGTTAAATTATTACTAACATGTTTAGAAACATAAATTTAGCTGAATAAAGTTGTTACTTTTTATCTTTCTTTATAAAAATTAAGTAATTTTTATAAAAAATTTCAAAAAAGTCAACTAAATTATGTTTTTTTGTTAAATGTATGTTTAATTAAATGTTAAATTATGACTGACATGTTTAGAAACATAAATTTAGCTGAATAAAGTTGTTACTTGTAATGTTTCTTTATAAAATTAAGAAATTTGTAAAAAATTGGAAAGAAAAATTCAACTAAATTATGTTTTTTTGTTAATTGTAAGTATACTTATATGTTTAATTATGACTAACATGTTTAGAAACATAGATTTAGCAGAATAAAGTTTTTATTTTTAAATTTTCTTTATAAAAATTAAGAAATTTTTACAAAAATTGCTAAAAAGGTCAACTAAATTATGTTTTTTTGTTAAATGTATGTTGAATTATATGTTAAATTATGATTATCATGTTTAGAAACATAAATTTAGCTGAATAAAGTTGTTACTTTTAATCTTTCTTTATAAAAATTAAGAAATTTTTCAAAAATTGACAAAAAAGTTAACTAAATTATGTTTTTTTGTTAATTGTAAGTTTAATTATATGTTAAATTATGATTAACATGTTTAGAAACATAGATTTAGCAGAATAAAGTTTTTATTTTTAATTTTTGTTTATAAAAATTAAGAAATTTTTACAAAAATTGCCTAAAAGTTCAACTAAATTATTTTTTTTTTTGTTAAATGTATGTTGAATTATATGTTAAATTATTACTAACATGTTTAGAAACATAAATTTAGCTGAATAAAGTTGTTACTTTTAATCTTTCTTTATAAAAATTAAGTAATTTTTAAAAAAAAATCCAAAAAAGTCAACTAAATTAGGTTTTTTTGATAAATGTATGTTGAATTATATGTTAAATTATGACTAACATGTTTAGAAATATAAATTTAGCTGAATAAAGTTTTTATTTTTAAATTTTCTTTATAAAAATTTAGAAAATTTTAAAATAGTTGCCAAAAAAAGTCAACTAAATTATGTTTTATTGTTAAATGTATGTTGAATTATATGTTAAATTATGATTATCATGTTTAGAAACATAAATTTAGCTGAATAAAGTTGTTACTTGTAATGTTTCTTTATAAAATTAAGAAATTTGTAAAAAATTGGAAAGAAAAAGTCAACTAAATTATGTTTTTTTGTTAATTGTAAGTATACTTATATGTTTAATTATGACTAACATGTTTAGAAACATAGATTTAGCAGAATAAAGTTTTTATTTTTAATTTTTCTTTATAAAAATTAAGAAATTTTTACAAAAATTGCCTAAAAGGTCAACTAAATTATGTTTTTTTTGTTAAATGTATGTTGAATTATATGTTAAATTATTACTTACATGTTTAGAAACATAAACTTAGCTGATAAATTTGTTACTTTTAATTTTTCTTTATAAAAATTAAGAAATTTTTAAAAAATTGGGAAGAAAAAGTCAACTAAATTATGTTTCTTTGTTAAATGTATGTTGAATTATATGTTAAATTATGATTATCATGTTTAGAAACATAAATTTAGCTGAATAAAGTTGTTACATTTAATCTTTCTTTATAAAAATTAAGAAATTTTTCAAAAATTGCCAAAAAAGTTAACTAGATTATGTTTTTTTGTTAATTGTAATTTTAATTATATGTTAAATTATGACTTACATGTTTAGAAACATAGATTTAGCAGAATAAAGATTTTATTTTTAATTTTTCTTTATAAAAATTAAGAAATTTTTACAAAAATTGCCTAAAAGGTCAACTAAATTATGTTTTTTTTGTTAAATGTATGTTGAATTATATGTTAAATTATTACTAACATGTTTAGAAAAATAAATTTAGCTGAATAAAGTTGTTACTTTTTATCTTTCTTTATAAAAATTAAGTAATTTTTATAAAAAATTTCAAAAAAGTCAACTAAATTATGTTTTTTTGTTAAATGTATGTTTAATTAAATGTTAAATTATGACTGACATGTTTAGAAACATAAATTTAGCTGAATAAAGTTGTTACTTGTAATGTTTCTTTATAAAATTAAGAAATTTGTAAAAAATTGGAAAGAAAAAGTCAACTAAATTATGTTTTTTTGTTAATTGTAAGTATACTTATATGTTTAATTATGACTAACATGTTTAGAAACATAGATTTAGCAGAATAAAGTTTTTATTTTTAAATTTTCTTTATAAAAATTAAGAAATTTTTACAAAAATTGCTAAAAAGGTCAACTAAATTATGTTTTTTTGTTAAATGTATGTTGAATTATATGTTAAATTATTACTTACATGTTTAGAAACATAAACTTAGCTGATAAATTTGTTACTTTTAATTTTTCTTTATAAAAATTAAGAAATTTTTAAAAAATTGGGAAGAAAAAGTCAACTAAATTATGTTTTTTTGTTAAATGTATGTTGAATTATATGTTAAATTATGATTATCATGTTTAGAAACATAAATTTAGCTGAATAAAGTTGTTACATTTAATCTTTCTTTATAAAAATTAAGAAATTTTTACAAAAATTGCCTAAAAGGTCAACTAAATTAGGTTTTTTTTGTTAAATGTATGTTGAATTATATGTTAAATTATTACTTACATGTTTAGAAACATAAACTTAGCTGATAAATTTGTTACTTTTAATTTTTCTTTATAAAAATTAAGAAATTTTGGGAAGAAAAAGTCAACTAAATTATGTTTTTTTGTTAAATGTATGTTGAATTATATGTTAAATTATGATTATCATGTTTAGAAACATAAATTTAGCTGAATAAAGTTGTTACATTTAATCTTTCTTTATAAAAATTAAGAAATTTTTCAAAAATTGCCAAAAAAGTTAACTAGATTATGTTTTTTTGTTAATTGTAATTTTAATTATATGTTAAATTATGACTTACATGTTTAGAAACATAGATTTAGCAGAATAAAGATTTTATTTTTAATTTTTCTTTATAAAAATTAAGAAATTTTTACAAAAATTGCCTAAAAGGTCAACTAAATTATGTTTTTTTTGTTAAATGTATGTTGAATTATATGTTAAATTATTACTAACATGTTTAGAAAAATAAATTTAGCTGAATAAAGTTGTTACTTTTTATCTTTCTTTATAAAAATTAAGTAATTTTTATAAAAAATTTCAAAAAAGTCAACTAAATTATGTTTTTTTGTTAAATGTATGTTTAATTAAATGTTAAATTATGACTGACATGTTTAGAAACATAAATTTAGCTGAATAAAGTTGTTACTTGTAATGTTTCTTTATAAAATTAAGAAATTTGTAAAAAATTGGAAAGAAAAAGTCAACTAAATTATGTTTTTTTGTTAATTGTAAGTATACTTATATGTTTAATTATGACTAACATGTTTAGAAACATAGATTTAGCAGAATAAAGTTTTTATTTTTAAATTTTCTTTATAAAAATTAAGAAATTTTTACAAAAATTGCTAAAAAGGTCAACTAAATTATGTTTTTTTGTTAAATGTATGTTGAATTATATGTTAAATTATGATTATCATGTTTAGAAACATAAATTTAGCTGAATAAAGTTGTTACTTTTAATCTTTCTTTATAAAAATTAAGAAATTTTTCAAAAATTGACAAAAAAGTTAACTAAATTATGTTTTTTTGTTAATTGTAAGTTTAATTATATGTTAAATTATGATTAACATGTTTAGAAACATAGATTTAGCAGAATAAAGTTTTTATTTTTAATTTTTCTTTATAAAAATTAAGAAATTTTTACAAAAATTGCCTAAAAGTTCAACTAAATTATTTTTTTTTTTGTTAAATGTATGTTGAATTATATGTTAAATTATTACTAACATGTTTAGAAACATAAATTTAGCTGAATAAAGTTGTTACTTTTAATCTTTCTTTATAAAAATTAAGTAATTTTTAAAAAAAAATCCAAAAAAGTCAACTAAATTAGGTTTTTTTGATAAATGTATGTTGAATATGTTAAATTATGATTATCATGTTTAGAAACATAAATTTAGCTGAATAAAGTTGTTACTTTTAATCTTTCTTTATAAAAATTAAGAAATTTTTCAAAAATTGACAAAAAAGTTAACTAAATTATGTTTTTTTGTTAATTGTAAGTTTAATTATATGTTAAATTATGATTAACATGTTTAGAAACATAGATTTAGCAGAATAAAGTTTTTATTTTTAATTTTTCTTTATAAAAATTAAGAAATTTTTACAAAAATTGCCTAAAAGTTCAACTAAATTATTTTTTTTTTTGTTAAATGTATGTTGAATTATATGTTAAATTATTACTAACATGTTTAGAAACATAAATTTAGCTGAATAAAGTTGTTACTTTTAATCTTTCTTTATAAAAATTAAGTAATTTTTAAAAAAAAATCCAAAAAAGTCAACTAAATTAGGTTTTTTTGATAAATGTATGTTGAATTATATGTTAAATTATGACTAACATGTTTAGAAATATAAATTTAGCTGAATAAAGTTGTTACTTTTAATCTTTCTTTATAAAAATTAAGAAATTTTTCAAAAATTGACAAAAAAGTTAACTAAATTATGTTTTTTTGTTAATTGTAAGTTTAATTATATGTTTAATTATGATTAACATGTTTAGAAACATAGATTTAGCAGAATAAAGTTTTTATTTTTAATTTTTCTTTATAAAAATTAAGAAATTTTTACAAAAATTCCCTAAAAGTTCAACTAAATTATTTTTTTTTTTGTTAAATGTATGTTGAATTATATGTTAAATTATTACTAACATGTTTAGAAACATAAATTTAGCTGAATAAAGTTGTTACTTTTAATCTTTCTTTATAAAAATTAAGTAATTTTTAAAAAAAAATCCAAAAAAGTCAACTAAATTAGGTTTTTTTGATAAATGTATGTTGAATTATATGTTAAATTATGATTATCATGTTTAGAAACATAAATTTAGCTGAATAAAGTTGTTACTTTTAATCTTTCTTTATAAAAATTAAGAAATTTTTCAAAAATTGACAAAAAAGTTAACTAAATTATGTTTTTTTGTTAATTGTAAGTTTAATTATATGTTAAATTATGATTAACATGTTTAGAAACATAGATTTAGCAGAATAAAGTTTTTATTTTTAATTTTTCTTTATAAAAATTAAGAAATTTTTACAAAAATTGCCTAAAAGTTCAACTAAATTATTTTTTTTTTTGTTAAATGTATGTTGAATTATATGTTAAATTATTACTAACATGTTTAGAAACATAAATTTAGCTGAATAAAGTTGTTACTTTTAATCTTTCTTTATAAAAATTAAGAAATTTTTACAAAAATTGCTAAAAAGGTCAACTAAATTATGTTTTTTTGTTAAATGTATGTTGAATTATATGTTAAATTATGATTATCATGTTTAGAAACATAAATTTAGCTGAATAAAGTTGTTACTTTTAATCTTTCTTTATAAAAATTAAGAAATTTTTCAAAAATTGACAAAAAAGTTAACTAAATTATGTTTTTTTGTTAATTGTAAGTTTAATTATATGTTAAATTATGATTAACATGTTTAGAAACATAGATTTAGCAGAATAAAGTTTTTATTTTTAATTTTTCTTTATAAAAATTAAGAAATTTTTACAAAAATTGCCTAAAAGTTCAACTAAATTATTTTTTTTTTTGTTAAATGTATGTTGAATTATATGTTAAATTATTACTAACATGTTTAGAAACATAAATTTAGCTGAATAAAGTTGTTACTTTTAATCTTTCTTTATAAAAATTAAGTAATTTTTAAAAAAAAATCCAAAAAAGTCAACTAAATTAGGTTTTTTTGATAAATGTATGTTTAATTAAATGTTAAATTATGACTGACATGTTTAGAAACATAAATTTAGCTGAATAAAGTTGTTACTTGTAATGTTTCTTTATAAAATTAAGAAATTTGTAAAAAATTGGAAAGAAAAAGTCAACTAAATTATGTTTTTTTGTTAATTGTAAGTATACTTATATGTTTAATTATGACTAACATGTTTAGAAACATAGATTTAGCAGAATAAAGTTTTTATTTTTAAATTTTCTTTATAAAAATTAAGAAATTTTTAGAAAAATTGCTAAAAAGGTCAACTAAATTATGTTTTTTTGTTAAATGTATGTTGAATTATATGTTAAATTATTACTTACATGTTTAGAAACATAAACTGAGCTGATAAATTTGTTACTTTTAATTTTTCTTTATAAAAATTAAGAAATTTTTAAAAAATTGGGAAGAAAAAGTCAACTAAATTATGTTTTTTTGTTAAATGTATGTTGAATTATATGTTAGATTATGATTATCATGTTTAGAAACATAAATTTAGCTGAATAAAGTTGTTACATTTAATCTTTCTTTATAAAAATTAAGAAATTTTTACAAAAATTGCCTAAAAGGTCAACTAAATTATGTTTTTTTTGTTAAATGTATGTTGAATTATATGTTAAATTATTACTTACATGTTTAGAAACATAAACTTAGCTGATAAATTTGTTACTTTTAATTTTTCTTTATAAAAATTAAGAAATTTTTAAAAAATTGGGAAGAAAAAGTCAACTAAATTATGTTTTTTTGTTAAATGTATGTTGAATTATATGTTAAATTATGATTATCATGTTTAGAAACATAAATTTAGCTGAATAAAGTTGTTACATTTAATCTTTCTTTATAAAAATTAAGAAATTTTTCAAAAATTGCCAAAAAAGTTAACTAGATTATGTTTTTTTGTTAATTGTAATTTTAATTATATGTTAAATTATGACTTACATGTTTAGAAACATAGATTTAGCAGAATAAAGATTTTATTTTTAATTTTTCTTTATAAAAATTAAGAAATTTTTACAAAAATTGCCTAAAAGGTCAACTAAATTATGTTTTTTTTGTTAAATGTATGTTGAATTATATGTTAAAGTATTACTAACATGTTTAGAAAAATAAATTTAGCTGAATAAAGTTGTTACTTTTTATCTTTCTTTATAAAAATTAAGTAATTTTTATAAAAAATTTCAAAAAAGTCAACTAAATTATGTTTTTTTGTTAAATGTATGTTTAATTAAATGTTAAATTATGACTGACATGTTTAGAAACATAAATTTAGCTGAATAAAGTTGTTACTTGTAATGTTTCTTTATAAAATTAAGAAATTTGTAAAAAATTGGAAAGAAAAAGTCAACTAAATTATGTTTTTTTGTTAATTGTAAGTATACTTATATGTTTAATTATGACTAACATGTTTAGAAACATAGATTTAGCAGAATAAAGTTTTTATTTTTAAATTTTCTTTATAAAAATTAAGAAATTTTTACAAAAATTGCTAAAAAGGTCAACTAAATTATGTTTTTTTGTTAAATGTATGTTGAATTATATGTTAAATTATGATTATCATGTTTAGAAACATAAATTTAGCTGAATAAAGTTGTTACTTTTAATCTTTCTTTATAAAAATTAAGAAATTTTTCAAAAATTGACAAAAAAGTTAACTAAATTATGTTTTTTTGTTAATTGTAAGTTTAATTATATGTTAAATTATGATTAACATGTTTAGAAACATAGATTTAGCAGAATAAAGTTTTTATTTTTAATTTTTCTTTATAAAAATACGATAAACAAACCCCGGGTTTGTCAAAAGCACATTTCCTCCAAATCGCCTCATGTAGAACTATGAGCTATTCTAAAACAATGGGAATTCCTATTTTTAGTAGTATTTTCAATGTACTATATACATAGGAAAGATAACAAATGATATAGTAAATATAGGTAAAAAATGTGTCACTGTTCGATTTTATTATTTTTTTTCCTTCCTAGGTTATTATCCTAGCAAAATATATATAAACTTATCATTTAAGTTTTCTGTAATTTTGCTTTTGATTGAATATAATGTGATATGAAATAATAACCAATATACTATTTATATAGCTCCTAAAAATATGCAAAATATTCGTTTTTTGCAAAATTTTATATGATTATGCATTTTGATTAATTATAAGTGTGAGGAAAATGATTATAATTTATTAATTAATGCACTTTAAAGAAATATGATTTTCGAAACTTTTCTCAATATTTGTTTTTAAAAATATTGCGCGGTTATAATTATACAAGTAAATTAAAAATGTAATTTTTTGAATTTCGAAGGGCCACAACGGAAAGGGGTGGGGAGATACGGATACAATTTCTTCAGAGACTCTAGTTATTTTTTAGATATCTCTTCGGTGCATAAATTTCAGCCTTCTATAATAAGCAGTTTGGGAAATACAGGGTGTTAAAAAAACTAAAAAAAGTTGTATGAAGATAACGGTATTTTTATACATCAAAGAATTAAATTTTAAAAAATTTGTTTATTTCACAAAAAAGATAAAAGATTTTCCTATCTTATGGCTTTTACAGACCTCAAAAATTTTTATTGGTTTAAAAGTTATTAGATGTTCAATATGGGCAATTTTCGAACTTAGAGGGGGAATAACTCAGAGGGGAAAAGAGATAGAAGAAAATTTTGTTCTACTGGTCCTATTATTTTATTACTCTCTATCTATGCTCAAAATTTTAATACTCTATCTTAATAGATGTAGAAGTTTGTGTAAACGGACGGACGGACAGACGGACAGACGGACAGACGGACAGACAGAGTGAAACTAATATACACATTTCTTCCAATTTGGTTGGAAATGTGCTAAAAATTAAGAAATTTTTACAAAAATTGCCTAAAAGTTCAACTAAATTATTTTTTTTTTGTTAAATGTATGTTGAATTATATGTTAAATTATTACTAACATGTTTAGAAACATAAATTTAGCTGAATAAAGTTGTTACTTTTAATCTTTCTTTATAAAAATTAAGTAATTTTTAAAAAAAAATCCAAAAAAGTCAACTAAATTAGGTTTTTTTGATAAATGTATGTTGAATTATATGTTAAATTATGATTATCATGTTTAGAAACATAAATTTAGCTGAATAAAGTTGTTACTTTTAATCTTTCTTTATAAAAATTAAGAAATTTTTCAAAAATTGACAAAAAAGTTAACTAAATTATGTGTTTTTGTTAATTGTAAGTTTAATTATATGTTAAATTATGATTAACATGTTTAGAAACATAGATTTAGCAGAATAAAGTTTTTATTTTTAATTTTTCTTTATAAAAATTAAGAAATTATTACAAAAATTGCCTAAAAGTTCAACTAAATTATTTTTTTTTTTGTTAAATGTATGTTGAATTATATGTTAAATTATTACTAACATGTTTAGAAACATAAATTTAGCTGAATAAAGTTGTTACTTTTAATCTTTCTTTATAAAAATTAAGTAATTTTTAAAAAAAAATCCAAAAAAGTCAACTAAATTATGTTTTATTATTAAATGTATGTTGAATTATATGTTAAATTATTACTTACATGTTTAGAAACATAAACTTAGCTGATAAATTTGTTACTTTTAATTTTTCTTTATAAAAATTAAGAAATTTTTAAAAAATTGGGAAGAAAAAGTCAACTAAATTATGTTTTTTTGTTAAATGTATGTTGAATTATATGTTAAATTATGATTATCATGTTTAGAAACATAAATTTAGCTGAATAAAGTTGTTACTTTTAATCTTTCTTTATAAAAATTAAGAAATTTTTCAAAAATTGACAAAAAAGTTAACTAAATTATGTTTTTTTGTTAATTGTAAGTTTAATTATATGTTAAATTATGATTAACATGTTTAGAAACATAGATTTAGCAGAATAAAGTTTTTATTTTTAATTTTTCTTTATAAAAATTAAGAAATTTTTACAAAAATTGCCTAAAAGTTCAACTAAATTATTTTTTTTTTTGTTAAATGTATGTTGAATTATATGTTAAATTATTACTAACATGTTTAGAAACATAAATTTAGCTGAATAAAGTTGTTACTTTTAATCTTTCTTTATAAAAATTAAGTAATTTTAAAAAAAAAATCCAAAAAAGTCAACTAAATTAGGTTTTTTTGATAAATGTATGTTGAATTATATGTTAAATTATGACTAACATGTTTAGAAATATAAATTTAGCTGAATAAAGTTTTTATTTTTAAATTTTCTTTATAAAAATTTAGAAATTTTTACAATAGTTGCCAAAAAAAGTCAACTAAATTATGTTTTATTGTTAAATGTATGTTGAATTATATGTTAAATTATGATTATCATGTTTAGAAACATAAATTTAGCTGAATAAAGTTGTTACTTGTAATGTTTCTTTATAAAATTAAGAAATTTGTAAAAAATTGGAAAGAAAAAGTCAACTAAATTATGTTTTTTTGTTAATTGTAAGTATACTTATATGTTTAATTATGACTAACATGTTTAGAAACATAGATTTAGCAGAATAAAGTTTTTATTTTTAATTTTTCTTTATAAAAATTAAGAAATTTTTACAAAAATTGCCTAAAAGTTCAACTAAATTATTTTTTTTTTTGTTAAATGTATGTTGAATTATATGTTAAATTATTACTAACATGTTTAGAAACATAAATTTAGCTGAATAAAGTTGTTACTTTTAATCTTTCTTTATAAAAATTAAGTAATTTTTAAAAAAAAATCCAAAAAAGTCAACTAAATTAGGTTTTTTTGATAAATGTATGTTGAATTATATGTTAGATTATGATTATCATGTTTAGAAACATAAATTTAGCTGAATAAAGTTGTTACTTTTAATCTTTCTTTATAAAAATTAAGAAATTTTTCAAAAATTGACAAAAAAGTTAACTAAATTATGTTTTTTTGTTAATTGTAAGTTTAATTATATGTTAAATTATGATTAACATGTTTAGAAACATAGATTTAGCAGAATAAAGTTTTTATTTTTAAATTTTCTTTATAAAAATTAAGAAATTTTTACAAAAATTGCTAAAAAGGTCAACTAAATTATGTTTTTTTGTTAAATGTATGTTGAATTATATGTTAAATTATTACTCACATGTTTAGAAACATAAACTTAGCTGATAAATTTGTTACTTTTAATTTTTCTTTATAAAAATTAAGAAATTTTTAAAAAATTGGGAAGAAAAAGTCAACTAAATTATGTTTTTTTGTTAAATGTATGTTGAATTATATGTTAAATTATGATTATCATGTTTAGAAACATAAATTTAGCTGAATAAAGTTGTTACTTTTAATTTTTCTTTATAAAAATTAAGAAATTTTTAAAAAATTGGGAAGAAAAAGTCAACTAAATTATGTTTTTTTGTTAAATGTATGTTGAATTATATGTTAAATTATGATTATCATGTTTAGAAACATAAATTTAGCTGAATAAAGTTGTTACATTTAATCTTTCTTTATAAAAATTAAGAAATTTTTCAAAAATTGCCAAAAAAGTTAACTAGATAATGTTTTTTTGTTAATTGTAATTTTAATTATATGTTAAATTATGACTAACATGTTTAGAAACATAGATTTAGCAGAATAAAGATTTTATTTTTAATTTTTCTTTATAAAAATTAAGAAATTTTTACAAAAATTGCCTAAAAGGTCAACTAAATTATGTTTTTTTTGTTAAATGTATGTTGAATTATATGTTAAATTATTACTAACATGTTTAGAAACATAAATTTAGCTGTATAAAGTTGTTACTTTTTATCTTTCTTTATAAAAATTAAGTAATTTTTATAAAAAATTTCAAAAAAGTCAACTAAATTATGTTTTTTTGTTAAATGTATGTTTAATTAAATGTTAAATTATGACTGACATGTTTAGAAACATAAATTTAGCTGAATAAAGTTGTTACTTGTAATGTTTCTTTATAAAATTAAGAAATTTGTAAAAAATTGGAAAGAAAAAGTCAACTAAATTATGTTTTTTTGTTAATTGTAAGTATACTTATATGTTTAATTATGACTAACATGTTTAGAAACATAGATTTAGCAGAATAAAGTTTTTATTTTTAAATTTTCTTTATAAAAATTAAGAAATTTTTACAAAAATTGCTAAAAAGGTCAACTAAATTATGTTTTTTTGTTAAATGTATGTTGAATTATATATTAAATTATGATTATCATGTTTAGAAACATAAATTTAGCTGAATAAAGTTGTTACTTTTAATCTTTCTTTATAAAAATTAAGAAATTTTTCAAAAATTGACAAAAAAGTTAACTAAATTATGTTTTTTTGTTAATTGTAAGTTTAATTATATGTTAAATTATGATTAACATGTTTAGAAACATAGATTTAGCAGAATAAAGTTTTTATTTTTAATTTTTCTTTATAAAAATTAAGAAATTTTTACAAAAATTGCCTAAAAGTTCAACTAAATTATTTTTTTTTTTGTTAAATGTATGTTGAATTATATGTTAAATTATTACTAACATGTTTAGAAACATAAATTTAGCTGAATAAAGTTGTTACTTTTAATCTTTCTTTATAAAAATTAAGTAATTTTTAAAAAAAAATCCAAAAAAGTCAACTAAATTAGGTTTTTTTGATAAATGTATGTTGAATTATATGTTAAATTATGACTAACATGTTTAGAAATATAAATTTAGCTGAATAAAGTTTTTATTTTTAAATTTTCTTTATAAAAATTTAGAAATTTTTAAAATAGTTGCCAAAAAAAGTCAACTAAATTATGTTTTATTGTTAAATGTATGTTGAATTATATGTTAAATTATGATTATCATGTTTAGAAACATAAATTTAGCTGAATAAAGTTGTTACTTGTAATGTTTCTTTATAAAATTAAGAAATTTGTAAAAAATTGGAAAGAAAAAGTCAACTAAATTATGTTTTTTTGTTAATTGTAAGTATACTTATATGTTTAATTATGACTAACATGTTTAGAAACATAGATTTAGCAGAATAAAGTTTTTATTTTTAATTTTTCTTTATAAAAATTAGGAAATTTTTACAAAAATTGCCTAAAAGGTCAACTAAATTATGTTTTTTTTGTTAAATGTATGTTGAATTATATGTTAAATTATTACTTACATGTTTAGAAACATAAACTTAGCTGATAAATTTGTTACTTTTAATTTTTCTTTATAAAAATTAAGAAATTTTTAAAAAATTGGGAAGAAAAAGTCAACTAAATTATGTTTTTTTGTTAAATGTATGTTGAATTATATGTTAAATTATGATTATCATGTTTAGAAACATAAATTTAGCTGAATAAAGTTGTTACTTTTAATCTTTCTTTATAAAAATTAAGAAATTTTTCAAAAATTGACAAAAAAGTTAACTAAATTATGTTTTTTTGTTAATTGTAAGTTTAATTATATGTTAAATTATGATTAACATGTTTAGAAACATAGATTTAGCAGAATAAAGTTTTTATTTTTAAATTTTCTTTATAAAAATTAAGAAATTTTTACAAAAATTGCTAAAAAGGTCAACTAAATTATGTTTTTTTGTTAAATGTATGTTGAATTATATGTTAAATTATTACTTACATGTTTAGAAACATAAACTTAGCTGATAAATTTGTTACTTTTAATTTTTCTTTATAAAAATTAAGAAATTTTTAAAAAATTGGGAAGAAAAAGTCAACTAAATTATGTTTTTTTGTTAAATGTATGTTGAATTATATGTTAAATTATGATTATCATGTTTAGAAACATAAATTTAGCTGAATAAAGTTGTTACTTTTAATTTTTCTTTATAAAAATTAAGAAATTTTTAAAAAATTGGGAAGAAAAAGTCAACTAAATTATGTTTTTTTGTTAAATGTATGTTGAATTATATGTTAAATTATGATTATCATGTTTAGAAACATAAATTTAGCTGAATAAAGTTGTTACATTTAATCTTTCTTTATAAAAATTAAGAAATTTTTCAAAAATTGCCAAAAAAGTTAACTAGATAATGTTTTTTTGTTAATTGTAATTTTAATTATATGTTAAATTATGACTAACATGTTTAGAAACATAGATTTAGCAGAATAAAGATTTTATTTTTAATTTTTCTTTATAAAAATTAAGAAATTTTTACAAAAATTGCCTAAAAGGTCAACTAAATTATGTTTTTTTTGTTAAATGTATGTTGAATTATATGTTAAATTATTACTAACATGTTTAGAAACATAAATTTAGCTGTATAAAGTTGTTACTTTTTATCTTTCTTTATAAAAATTAAGTAATTTTTATAAAAAATTTCAAAAAAGTCAACTAAATTATGTTTTTTTGTTAAATGTATGTTTAATTAAATGTTAAATTATGACTGACATGTTTAGAAACATAAATTTAGCTGAATAAAGTTGTTACTTGTAATGTTTCTTTATAAAATTAAGAAATTTGTAAAAAATTGGAAAGAAAAAGTCAACTAAATTATGTTTTTTTGTTAATTGTAAGTATACTTATATGTTTAATTATGACTAACATGTTTAGAAACATAGATTTAGCAGAATAAAGTTTTTATTTTTAAATTTTCTTTATAAAAATTAAGAAATTTTTACAAAAATTGCTAAAAAGGTCAACTAAATTATGTTTTTTTGTTAAATGTATGTTGAATTATATATTAAATTATGATTATCATGTTTAGAAACATAAATTTAGCTGAATAAAGTTGTTACTTTTAATCTTTCTTTATAAAAATTAAGACATTTTTCAAAAATTGACAAAAAAGTTAACTAAATTATGTTTTTTTGTTAATTGTAAGTTTAATTATATGTTAAATTATGATTAACATGTTTAGAAACATAGATTTAGCAGAATAAAGTTTTTATTTTTAATTTTTCTTTATAAAAATTAAGAAATTTTTACAAAAATTGCCTAAAAGTTCAACTAAATTATTTTTTTTTTTGTTAAATGTATGTTGAATTATATGTTAAATTATTACTAACATGTTTAGAAACATAAATTTAGCTGAATAAAGTTGTTACTTTTAATCTTTCTTTATAAAAATTAAGTAATTTTAAAAAAAAAATCCAAAAAAGTCAACTAAATTAGGTTTTTTTGATAAATGTATGTTGAATTATATGTTAAATTATGACTAACATGTTTAGAAATATAAATTTAGCTGAATAAAGTTTTTATTTTTAAATTTTCTTTATAAAAATTTAGAAATTTTTAAAATAGTTGCCAAAAAAAGTCAACTAAATTATGTTTTATTGTTAAATGTATGTTGAATTATATGTTAAATTATGATTATCATGTTTAGAAACATAAATTTAGCTGAATAAAGTTGTTACTTGTAATGTTTCTTTATAAAATTAAGAAATTTGTAAAAAATTGGAAAGAAAAAGTCAACTAAATTATGTTTTTTTGTTAATTGTAAGTATACT
This sequence comes from Empis stercorea, assembly GCA_949752835.1. Taxonomy (NCBI): domain Eukaryota; kingdom Metazoa; phylum Arthropoda; class Insecta; order Diptera; family Empididae; genus Empis; species Empis stercorea. The sequence continues at coordinate 39,861,798 of OX457088.1, forward strand.
TATATGTTTAATTATGACTAACATGTTTAGAAACATAGATTTAGCAGAATAAAGTTTTTATTTTTAATTTTTCTTTATAAAAATTAAGAAATTTTTACAAAAATTGCCTAAAAGGTCAACTAAATTATGTTTTTTTTGTTAAATGTATGTTGAATTATATGTTAAATTATTACTTACATGTTTAGAAACATAAACTTAGCTGATAAATTTGTTACTTTTAATTTTTCTTTATAAAAATTAAGAAATTTTTAAAAAATTGGGAAGAAAAAGTCAACTAAATTATGTTTTTTTGTTAAATGTATGTTGAATTATATGTTAAATTATGATTATCATGTTTAGAAACATAAATTTAGCTGAATAAACTTGTTACATTTAATCTTTCTTTATAAAAATTAAGAAATTTTTCAAAAATTGCCAAAAAAGTTAACTAGATTATGTTTTTTTGTTAATTGTAATTTTAATTATATGTTAAATTATGACTAACATGTTTAGAAACATAGATTTAGCAGAATAAAGATTTTATTTTTAATTTTTCTTTATAAAAATTAAGAAATTTTTACAAAAATTGCCTAAAAGGTCAACTAAATTATGTTTTTTTTTGTTAAATGTATGTTGAATTATATGTTAAATTATTACTAACATGTTTAGAAACATAAATTTAGCTGAATAAAGTTGTTACTTTTTATCTTTCTTTATAAAAATTAAGTAATTTTTATAAAAAAATTCAAAAAAGTCAACTAAATTATGTTTTTTTGTTAAATGTATGTTTAATTAAATGTTAAATTATGATTGACATGTTTAGAAACATAAATTTAGCTGAATAAAGTTGTTACTTGTAATGTTTCTTTATAAAATTAAGAAATTTGTAAAAAATTGGAAAGAAAAAGTCAACTAAATTATGTTTTTTTGTTAATTGTAAGTATACTTATATGTTTAATTATGACTAACATGTTTAGAAACATAGATTTAGCAGAATAAAGTTTTTATTTTTAAATTTTCTTTATAAAAATTAAGAAATTTTTACAAAAATTGCTATAAAGGTCAACTAAATTATGTTTTTTTGTTAAATGTATGTTGAATTATATGTTAAATTATGATTATCATGTTTAGAAACATAAATTTAGCTGAATAAAGTTGTTACTTTTAATCTTTCTTTATAAAAATTAAGAAATTTTTCAAAAATTGACAAAAAAGTTAACTAAATTATGTTTTTTTGTTAATTGTAAGTTTAATTATATGTTAAATTATGATTAACATGTTTAGAAACATAGATTTAGCAGAATAAAGTTTTTATTTTTAATTTTTCTTTATAAAAATTAAGAAATTTTTACAAAAATTGCCTAAAAGTTCAACTAAATTATTTTTTTTTTTGTTAAATGTATGTTGAATTATATTAAATTATTACTAACATGTTAAAAACATAAATTTAGCTGAATAAAGTTGTTACTTTTAATCTTTCTTTATAAAAATTAAGTAATTTTTAAAAAAAATCCAAAAAAGTCAACTAAATTAGGTTTTTTTGATAAATGTATGTTGAATTATATGTTAAATTATGATTATCATGTTTAGAAACATAAATTTAGCTGAATAAAGTTGTTACATTTAATCTCTCTTTATAAAAATTAAGAAATTTTTCAAAAATTGCCAAAAAAGTTAACTAGATTATGTTTTTTTGTTAATTGTCATTTTAATTATATGTTAAATTATGACTAACATGTTTAGAAACATAGATTTAGCAGAATAAAGATTTTATTTTTAATTTTTCTTTATAAAAATTAAGAAATTTTTACAAAAATTGCCTAAAAGGTCAACTAAATTATGTTTTTTTTGTTAAATGTATGTTGAATTATATGTTAAATTAGTACTAACATGTTTAGAAACATAAATTTAGCTGAATAAAGTTGTTACTTTTTATCTTTCTTTATAAAAATTAAGTAATTTTTATAAAAAATTTCAAAAAAGTCAACTAAATTATGTTTTTTTGTTAAATGTATGTTTAATTAAATGTTAAATTATGACTGACATGTTTAGAAACATAAATTTAGCTGAATAAAGTTGTTACTTGTAATGTTTCTTTATAAAATTAAGAAATTTGTAAAAAATTGGAAAGAAAAAGTCAACTAAATTATGTTTTTTTGTTAATTGTAAGTATACTTATATGTTTAATTATGACTAACATGTTTAGAAACATAGATTTAGCAGAATAAAGTTTTTATTTTTAAATTTTCTTTATAAAAATTAAGAAATTTTTACAAAAATTTGCTAAAAAGGTCAACTAAATTATGTTTTTTTGTTAAATGTATGTTGAATTATATGTTAAATTATGATTATCATGTTTAGAAACATAAATTTAGCTGAATAAAGTTGTTACTTTTAATCTTTCTTTATAAAAATTAAGAAATTTTTCAAAAATTGACAAAAAAGTTAACTAAATTATGTTTTTTTGTTAATTGTAAGTTTAATTATATGTTAAATTATGATTAACATGTTTAGAAACATAGATTTAGCAGAATAAAGTTTTTATTTTTAATTTTTCTTTATAAAAATTAAGAAATTTTTACAAAAATTGCCTAAAAGTTCAACTAAATTATTTTTTTTTTTGTTAAATGTATGTTGAATTATATGTTAAATTATTACTAACATGTTTAGAAACATAAATTTAGCTGAATAAAGTTGTTACTTTTAATCTTTCTTTATAAAAATTAAGTAATTTTTAAAAAAAAATCCAAAAAAGTCAACTAAATTAGGTTTTTTTGATAAATGTATGTTGAATTATATGTTAAATTATGACTAACATGTTTAGAAATATAAATTTAGCTGAATAAAGTTTTTATTTTTAAATTTTCTTTATAAAAATTTAGAAATTTTTAAAATAGTTGCCAAAAAAAGTCAACTAAATTATGTTTTATTGTTAAATGTATGTTGAATTATTGTTAAATTATGATTATCATGTTTAGAAACATAAATTTAGCTGAATAAAGTTGTTACTTGTAATGTTTCTTTATAAAATTAAGAAATTTGTAAAAAATTGGAAAGAAAAAGTCAACTAAATTATGTTTTTTTGTTAATTGTAAGTATACTTATATGTTTAATTATGACTAACATGTTTAGAAACATAGATTTAGCAGAATAAAGTTTTTATTTTTAATTTTTCTTTATAAAAATTAAGAAATTTTTACAAAAATTGCCTAAAAGGTCAACTAAATTATGTTTTTTTTGTTAAATGTATGTTGAATTATATGTTAAATTATTACTTACATGTTTAGAAACATAAACTTAGCTGATAAATTTGTTACTTTTAATTTTTCTTTATAAAAATTAAGAAATTTTTAAAAAATTGGGAAGAAAAAGTCAACTAAATTATGTTTTTTTGTTAAATGTATGTTGAATTATATGTTAAATTATGATTATCATGTTTAGAAACATAAATTTAGCTGAATAAAGTTGTTACATTTAATCTTTCTTTATAAAAATTAAGAAATTTTTCAAAAATTGCCAAAAAAGTTAACTAGATTATGTTTTTTTGTTAATTGTAATTTTAATTATATGTTAAATTATGACTAACATGTTTAGAAACATAGATTTAGCAGAATAAAGATTTTATTTTTAATTTTTCTTTATAAAAATTAAGAAATTTTTACAAAAATTGCCTAAAAGGTCAACTAAATTATGTTTTTTTTGTTAAATGTATGTTGAATTATATGTTAAATTATTACTAACATGTTTAGAAACATAAATTTAGCTGAATAAAGTTGTTACTTTTTATCTTTCTTTATAAAAATTAAGTAATTTTTATAAAAAATTTCAAAAAAGTCAACTAAATTATGTTTTTTTGTTAAATGTATGTTTAATTAAATGTTAAATTATGACTGACATGTTTAGAAACATAAATTTAGCTGAATAAAGTTGTTACTTGTAATGTTTCTTTATAAAATTAAGAAATTTGTAAAAAATTGGAAAGAAAAAGTCAACTAAATTATGTTTTTTTGTTAATTGTAAGTATACTTATATGTTTAATTATGACTAACATGTTTAGAAACATAGATTTAGCAGAATAAAGTTTTTATTTTTAAATTTTCTTTATAAAAATTAAGAAATTTTTACAAAAATTGCTAAAAAGGTCAACTAAATTATGTTTTTTTGTTAAATGTATGTTGAATTATATGTTAAATTATGATTATCATGTTTAGAAACATAAATTTAGCTGAATAAAGTTGTTACTTTTAATCTTTCTTTATAAAAATTAAGAAATTTTTCAAAAATTGACAAAAAAGTTAACTAAATTATGTTTTTTTGTTAATTGTAAGTATACTTATATGTTTAATTATGACTAACATGTTTAGAAACATAGATTTAGCAGAATAAAGTTTTTATTTTTAAATTTTCTTTATAAAAATTAAGAAATTTTTACAAAAATTGCTAAAAAGGTCAACTAAATTATGTTTTTTTGTTAAATGTATGTTGAATTATATGTTAAATTATGATTATCATGTTTAGAAACATAAATTTAGCAGAATAAAGTTTTTATTTTTAATTTTTCTTTATAAAAATTAAGAAATTTTTACAAAAATTGCCTAAAAGTTCAACTAAATTATTTTTTTTTTGTTAAATGTATGTTGAATTATATGTTAAATTATTACTAACATGTTTAGAAACATAAATTTAGCTGAATAAAGTTGTTACTTTTAATCTTGTTACTTAAATTAAGTAATTTTTAAAAAAAAATCCAAAAAAGTCAACTAAATTAGGTTTTTTTGATAAATGTATGTTGAATTATATGTTAAATTATGATTATCATGTTTAGAAACATAAATTTAGCTGAATAAAGTTGTTACTTTTAATCTTTCTTTATAAAAATTAAGAAATTTTTCAAAAATTGACAAAAAAGTTAACTAAATTATGTTTTTTTGTTAATTGTAAGTTTAATTATATGTTAAATTATGATTAACATGTTTAGAAACATAGATTTAGCAGAATAAAGTTTTTATTTTTAATTTTTCTTTATAAAAATTAAGAAATTTTTACAAAAATTGCCTAAAAGTTCAACTAAATTATTTTTTTTTTTGTTAAATGTATGTTGAATTATATGTTAAATTATTACTAACATGTTTAGAAACATAAATTTAGCTGAATAAAGTTGTTACTTTTAATCTTTCTTTATAAAAATTAAGTAATTTTTAAAAAAAAATCCAAAAAAGTCAACTAAATTATGTTTTATTATTAAATGTATGTTGAATTATATGTTAAATTATTACTTACATGTTTAGAAACATAAACTTAGCTGATAAATTTGTTACTTTTAATTTTTCTTTATAAAAATTAAGAAATTTTTAAAAAATTGGGAAGAAAAAGTCAACTAAATTATGTTTTTTTGTTAAATGTATGTTGAATTATATGTTAAATTATGATTATCATGTTTAGAAACATAAATTTAGCTGAATAAAGTTGTTACATTTAATCTTTCTTTATAAAAATTAAGAAATTTTTCAAAAATTGCCAAAAAAGTTAACTAGATTATGTTTTTTTGCTAATTGTAATTTTAATTATATGTTAAATTATGACTAACATGTTTAGAAACATAGATTTAGCAGAATAAAGATTTTATTTTTAATTTTTCTTTATAAAAATTAAGAAATTTTTACAAAAATTGCCTAAAAGGTCAACTAAATTATGTTTTTTTTGTTAAATGTATGTTGAATTATATGTTAAATTATTACTAACATGTTTAGAAACATAAATTTAGCTGAATAAAGTTGTTACTTTTTATCTTTCTTTATAAAAATTAAGTAATTTTTATAAAAAATTTCAAAAAAGTCAACTAAATTATGTTTTTTTGTTAAATGTATGTTTAATTAAATGTTAAATTATGACTGACATGTTTAGAAACATAAATTTAGCTGAATAAAGTTGTTACTTGTAATGTTTCTTTATAAAATTAAGAAATTTGTAAAAAATTGGAAAGAAAAAGTCAACTAAATTATGTTTTTTTGTTAATTGTAAGTATACTTATATGTTTAATTATGACTAACATGTTTAGAAACATAGATTTAGCAGAATAAAGTTTTTATTTTTAAATTTTCTTTATAAAAATTAAGAAATTTTTACAAAAATTGCTAAAAAGGTCAACTAAATTATGTTTTTTTGTTAAATGTATGTTGAATTATATGTTAAATTATGATTATCATGTTTAGAAACATAAATTTAGCTGAATAAAGTTGTTACTTTTAATCTTTCTTTATAAAAATTAAGAAATTTTTCAAAAATTGACAAAAAAGTTAACTAAATTATGTTTTTTTGTTAATTGTAAGTTTAATTATATGTTAAATTATGATTAAAATGTTTAGAAACATAGATTTAGCAGAATAAAGTTTTTATTTTTAATTTTTCTTTATAAAAATTAAGAAATTTTTACAAAAATTGCCTAAAAGTTCAACTAAATTATTTTTTTTTTTTGTTAAATGTATGTTGAATTATATGTTAAATTATTACTAACATGTTTAGAAACATAAATTTAGCTGAATAAAGTTGTTACTTTTAATCTTTCTTTATAAAAATTAAGTAATTTTTAAAAAAAAATCCAAAAAAGTCAACTAAATTAGGTTTTTTTGATAAATGTATGTTGAATTATATGTTAAATTATGACTAACATGTTTAGAAATATAAATTTAGCTGAATAAAGTTTTTATTTTTAAATTTTCTTTATAAAAATTTAGAAATTTTTAAAATAGTTGCCAAAAAAAGTCAACTAAATTATGTTTTATTGTTAAATGTATGTTGAATTATATGTTAAATTATGATTATCATGTTTAGAAACATAAATTTAGCTGAATAAAGTTGTTACTTGTAATGTTTCTTTATAAAATTAAGAAATTTGTAAAAAATTGGAAAGAAAAAGTCAACTAAATTATGTTTTTTTGTTAATTGTAAGTATACTTATATGTTTAATTATGACTAACATGTTTAGAAACATAGATTTAGCAGAATAAAGTTTTTATTTTTAATTTTTCTTTATAAAAATTAAGAAATTTTTACAAAAATTGCCTAAAAGGTCAACTAAATTATGTTTTTTTTGTTAAATGTATGTTGAATTATATGTTAAATTATTACTTACATGTTTAGAAACATAAACTTAGCTGATAAATTTGTTACTTTTAATTTTTCTTTATAAAAATTAAGAAATTTTTAAAAAATTGGGAAGAAAAAGTCAACTAAATTATGTTTTTTTGTTAAATGTATGTTGAATTATATGTTAAATTATGATTATCATGTTTAGAAACATAAATTTAGCTGAATAAAGTTGTTACATTTAATCTTTCTTTATAAAAATTAAGAAATTTTTCAAAAATTGCCAAAAAAGTTAACTAGATTATGTTTTTTTGTTAATTGTAATTTTAATTATATGTTAAATTATGACTAACATGTTTAGAAACATAGATTTAGCAGAATAAAGATTTTATTTTTAATTTTTCTTTATAAAAATTAAGAAATTTTTACAAAAATTGACTAAAAGGTCAACTAAATTATGTTTTTTTTGTTAAATGTATGTTGAATTATATGTTAAATTATTACTAACATGTTTAGAAACATAAATTTAGCTGAATAAAGTTGTTACTTTTTATCTTTCTTTATAAAAATTAAGTAATTTTTATAAAAAATTTCAAAAAAGTCAACTAAATTATGTTTTTTTGTTAAATGTATGTTTAATTAAATGTTAAATTATGACTGACATGTTTAGAAACATAAATTTAGCTGAATAAAGTTGTTACTTGTAATGTTTCTTTATAAAATTAAGAAATTTGTAAAAAATTGGAAAGAAAAAGTCAACTAAATTATGTTTTTTTGTTAATTGTAAGTATACTTATATGTTTAATTATGACTAACATGTTTAGAAACATAGATTTAGCAGAATAAAGTTTTTATTTTTAAATTTTCTTTATAAAAATTAAGAAATTTTTACAAAAATTGCTAAAAAGGTCAACTAAATTATGTTTTTTTGTTAAATGTATGTTGAATTATATGTTAAATTATGATTATCATGTTTAGAAACATAAATTTAGCTGAATAAAGTTGTTACTTTTAATCTTTCTTTATAAAAATTAAGAAATTTTTCAAAAATTGACAAAAAAGTTAACTAAATTATGTTTTTTTGTTAATTGTAAGTTTAATTATATGTTAAATTATGATTAACATGTTTAGGAACATAGATTTAGCAGAATAAAGTTTTTATTTTTAATTTTTCTTTATAAAAATTAAGAAATTTTTACAAAAATTGCCTAAAAGTTCAACTAAATTATTTTTTTTTTTGTTAAATGTATGTTGAATTATATGTTAAATTATTACTAACATGTTTAGAAACATAAATTTAGCTGAATAAAGTTGTTACTTTTAATCTTTCTTTATAAAAATTAAGTAATTTTAAAAAAAAATCCAAAAAAGTCAACTAAATTAGGTTTTTTTGATAAATGTATGTTGAATTATATGTTAAATTATGATTATCATGTTTAGAAACATAAATTTAGCTGAATAAAGTTGTTACTTTTAATCTTTCTTTATAAAAATTAAGAAATTTTTCAAAAATTGACAAAAAAGTTAACTAAATTATGTTTTTTTGTTAATTGTAAGTTTAATTATATGTTAAATTATGATTAACATGTTTAGAAACATAGATTTAGCAGAATAAAGTTTTTATTTTTAATTTTTCTTTATAAAAATTAAGAAATTTTTACAAAAATTGCCTAAAAGTTCAACTAAATTATTTTTTTTTTTGTTAAATGTATGTTGAATTATATGTTAAATTATTACTAACATGTTTAGAAACATAAATTTAGCTGAATAAAGTTGTTACTTTTAATCTTTCTTTATAAAAATTAAGTAATTTTTAAAAAAAAATCCAAAAAAGTCAACTAAATTATGTTTTATTATTAAATGTATGTTGAATTATATGTTAAATTATTACTTACATGTTTAGAAACATAAACTTAGCTGATAAATTTGTTACTTTTAATTTTTCTTTATAAAAATTAAGAAATTTTTAAAAAATTGGGAAGAAAAAGTCAACTAAATTATGTTTTTTTGTTAAATGTATGTTGAATTATATGTTAAATTATGATTATCATGTTTAGAAACATAAATTTAGCTGAATAAAGTTGTTACATTTAATCTTTCTTTATAAAAATTAAGAAATTTTTCAAAAATAAATTATGTTAATAACTAAATTAATAACTAAATTATGTTTTTTTGTTAAATGTATGTTGAATTATATGTTAAATTATGATTATCATGTTTAGAAACATAAATTTAGCTGAATAAAGTTGTTACTTTTAATCTTTCTTTATAAAAATTAAGAAATTTTTCAAAAATTGACAAAAAAGTTAACTAAATTATGTTTTTTTGTTAATTGTAAGTTTAATTATATGTTAAATTATGATTAACATGTTTAGAAACATAGATTTAGCAGAATAAAGTTTTTATTTTTAATTTTTCTTTATAAAAATTAAGAAATTTTTACAAAAATTGCCTAAAAGTTCAACTAAATTATTTTTTTTTTGTTAAATGTATGTTGAATTATATGTTAAATTATTACTAACATGTTTAGAAACATAAATTTAGCTGAATAAAGTTGTTACTTTTAATCTTTCTTTATAAAAATTAAGTAATTTTTAAAAAAAAATCCAAAAAAGTCAACTAAATTAGGTTTTTTTGAAAATGTATGTTGAATTATATGTTAAATTATGACTAACATGTTTAGAAATATAAATTTAGCTGAATAAAGTTTTTATTTTTAAATTTTCTTTATAAAAATTTAGAAATTTTTAAAATAGTTGCCAAAAAAAGTCAACTAAATTATGTTTTATTGTTAAATGTATGTTGAATTATATGTTAAATTATGATTATCATGTTTAGAAACATAAATTTAGCTGAATAAAGTTGTTACTTGTAATGTTTCTTTATAAAATTAAGAAATTTGTAAAAAATTGGAAAGAAAAAGTCAACTAAATTATGTTTTTTTGTTAATTGTAAGTATACTTATATGTTTAATTATGACTAACATGTTTAGAAACATAGATTTAGCAGAATAAAGTTTTTATTTTTAATTTTTCTTTATAAAAATTAAGAAATTTTTACAAAAATTGCCTAAAAGGTCAACTAAATTATGTTTTTTTTGTTAAATGTATGTTGAATTATATGTTAAATTATTACTTACATGTTTAGAAACATAAACTTAGCTGATAAATTTTTAAAAAATTGGGAAGAAAAAGTCAACTAAATTATGTTTTTTTGTTAAATGTATGTTGAATTATATGTTAAATTATGATTATCATGTTTAGAAACATAAATTTAGCTGAATAAAGTTGTTACATTTAATCTTTCTTTATAAAAATTAAGAAATTTTTCAAAAATTGCCAAAAAAGTTAACTAGATTATGTTTTTTTGTTAATTGTAATTTTAATTATATGTTAAATTATGACTAACATGTTTAGAAACATAGATTTAGCAGAATAAAGATTTTATTTTTAATTTTTCTTTATAAAAATTAAGAAATTTTTACAAAAATTGACTAAAAGGTCAACTAAATTATGTTTTTTTTGTTAAATGTATGTTGAATTATATGTTAAATTATTACTAACATGTTTAGAAACATAAATTTAGCTGAATAAAGTTGTTACTTTTTATCTTTCTTTATAAAAATTAAGTAATTTTTATAAAAAATTTCAAAAAAGTCAACTAAATTATGTTTTTTTGTTAAATGTATGTTTAATTAAATGTTAAATTATGACTGACATGTTTAGAAACATAAATTTAGCTGAATAAAGTTGTTACTTGTAATGTTTCATTATAAAATTAAGAAATTTGAAAAATATTGGAAAGAAAAAGTCAACTAAATTATGTTTTTTTGTTAATTGTAAGTATACTTATATGTTTAATTATGACTAACATGTTTAGAAACATAGATTTAGCAGAATAAAGTTTTTATTTTTAAATTTTCTTTATAAAAATTAAGAAATTTTTACAAAAATTGCTAAAAAGGTCAACTAAATTATGTTTTTTTGTTAAATGTATGTTGAATTATATGTTAAATTATGATTATCATGTTTAGAAACATAAATTTAGCTGAATAAAGTTGTTACTTTTAATCTTTCTTTATAAAAATTAAGAAATTTTTCAAAAATTGACAAAAAAGTTAACTAAATTATGTTTTTTTGTTAATTGTAAGTTTAATTATATGTTAAATTATGATTAACATGTTTAGAAACATAGATTTAGCAGAATAAAGTTTTTATTTTTAATTTTTCTTTATAAAAATTAAGAAATTTTTACAAAAATTGCCTAAAAGCTCAACTAAATTATTTTTTTTTTTGTTAAATGTATGTTGAATTATATGTTAAATTATTACTAACATGTTTAGAAACATAAATTTAGCTGAATAAAGTTGTTACTTTTAATCTTTCTTTATAAAAATTAAGTAATTTTAAAAAAAAAATCCAAAAAAGTCAACTAAATTAGGTTTTTTTGATAAATGTATGTTGAATTATATGTTAAATTATGATTATCATGTTTAGAAACATAAATTTAGCTGAATAAAGTTGTTACTTTTAATCTTTCTTTATAAAAATTAAGAAATTTTTCAAAAATTGACAAAAAAGTTAACTAAATTATGTTTTTTTGTTAATTGTAAGTTTAATTATATGTTAAATTATGATTAACATGTTTAGAAACATAGATTTAGCAGAATAAAGTTGTTACTTTTTATCTTTCTTTATAAAAATTAAGTAATTTTTATAAAAAATTTCAAAAAAGTCAACTAAATTATGTTTTTTTGTTAAATGTATGTTTAATTAAATGTTAAATTATGACTGACATGTTTAGAAACATAAATTTAGCTGAATAAAGTTGTTACTTGTAATGTTTCTTTATAAAATTAAGAAATTTGTAAAAAATTGGAAAGAAAAAGTCAACTAAATTATGTTTTTTTGTTAATTGTAAGTATACTTATATGTTTAATTATGACTAACATGTTTAGAAACATAGATTTAGCAGAATAAAGTTTTTATTTTTAAATTTTCTTTATAAAAATTAAGAAATTTTTACAAAAATTGCTAAAAAGGTCAACTAAATTATGTTTTTTTGTTAAATGTATGTTGAATTATATGTTAAATTATGATTATCATGTTTAGAAACATAAATTTAGCTGAATAAAGTTGTTACTTTTAATCTTTCTTTATAAAAATTAAGAAATTTTTCAAAAATTGACAAAAAAGTTAATTAAATTATGTTTTTTTGTTAATTGTAAGTTTAATTATATGTTAAATTATGATTAACATGTTTAGAAACATAGATTTAGCAGAATAAAGTTTTTATTTTTAATTTTTCTTTATAAAAATTAAGAAATTTTTACAAAAATTGCCTAAAAGTTCAACTAAATTATTTTTTTTTTTGTTAAATGTATGTTGAATTATATGTTAAATTATTACTAACATGTTTAGAAACATAAATTTAGCTGAATAAAGTTGTTACTTTTAATCTTTCTTTATAAAAATTAAGTAATTTTAAAAAAAAAATCCAAAAAAGTCAACTAAATTAGGTTTTTTTGATAAATGTATGTTGAATTATATGTTAAATTATGATTATCATGTTTAGAAACATAAATTTAGCTGAATAAAGTTGTTACTTTTAATCTTTCTTTATAAAAATTAAGAAATTTTTCAAAAATTGACAAAAAAGTTAACTAAATTATGTTTTTTTGTTAATTGTAAGTTTAATTATATGTTAAATTATGATTAACATGTTTAGAAACATAGATTTAGCAGAATAAAGTTTTTATTTTTAATTTTTCTTTATAAAAATTAAGAAATTTTTACAAAAATTGCCTAAAAGTTCAACTAAATTATTTTTTTTTTTGTTAAATGTATGTTGAATTATATGTTAAATTATTACTAACATGTTTAGAAACATAAATTTAGCTGAATAAAGTTGTTACTTTTAATCTTTCTTTATAAAAATTAAGTAATTTTTAAAAAAAAATCCAAAAAAGTCAACTAAATTATGTTTTATTATTAAATGTATGTTGAATTATATGTTAAATTATTACTTACATGTTTAGAAACATAAACTTAGCTGATAAATTTGTTACTTTTAATTTTTCTTTATAAAAATTAAGAAATTTTTAAAAAATTGGGAAGAAAAAGTCAACTAAATTATGTTTTTTTGTTAAATGTATGTTGAATTATATGTTAAATTATGATTATCATGTTTAGAAACATAAATTTAGCTGAATAAAGTTGTTACATTTAATCTTTCTTTATAAAAATTAAGAAATTTTTCAAAAATAAATTATGTTAATAACTAAATTAATAACTAAATTATGTTTTTTTGTTAAATGTATGTTGAATTATATGTTAAATTATGATTATCATGTTTAGAAACATAAATTTAGCTGAATAAAGTTGTTACTTTTAATCTTTCTTTATAAAAATTAAGAAATTTTTCAAAAATTGACAAAAAAGTTAACTAAATTATGTTTTTTTGTTAATTGTAAGTTTAATTATATGTTAAATTATGATTAACATGTTTAGAAACATAGATTTAGCAGAATAAAGTTTTTATTTTTAATTTTTCTTTATAAAAATTAAGAAATTTTTACAAAAATTGCCTAAAAGTTCAACTAAATTATTTTTTTTTTTGTTAAATGTATGTTGAATTATATGTTAAATTATTACTAACATGTTTAGAAACATAAATTTAGCTGAATAAAGTTGTTACTTTTAATCTTTCTTTATAAAAATTAAGTAATTTTTAAAAAAAAATCCAAAAAAGTCAACTAAATTAGGTTTTTTTGAAAATGTATGTTGAATTATATGTTAAATTATGACTAACATGTTTAGAAATATAAATTTAGCTGAATAAAGTTTTTATTTTTAAATTTTCTTTATAAAAATTTAGAAATTTTTAAAATAGTTGCCAAAAAAAGTCAACTAAATTATGTTTTATTGTTAAATGTATGTTGAATTATATGTTAAATTATGATTATCATGTTTAGAAACATAAATTTAGCTGAATAAAGTTGTTACTTGTAATGTTTCTTTATAAAATTAAGAAATTTGTAAAAAATTGGAAAGAAAAAGTCAACTAAATTATGTTTTTTTTGTTAATTGTAAGTATACTTATATGTTTAATTATGACTAACATGTTTAGAAACATAGATTTAGCAGAATAAAGTTTTTATTTTTAATTTTTCTTTATAAAAATTAAGAAATTTTTACAAAAATTGCCTAAAAGGTCAACTAAATTATGTTTTTTTTGTTAAATGTATGTTGAATTATATGTTAAATTATTACTTACATGTTTAGAAACATAAACTTAGCTGATAAATTTGTTACTTTTAATTTTTCTTTATAAAAATTAAGAAATTTTTAAAAAATTGGGAAGAAAAAGTCAACTAAATTATGTTTTTTTGTTAAATGTATGTTGAATTATATGTTAAATTATGATTATCATGTTTAGAAACATAAATTTAGCTGAATAAAGTTGTTACATTTAATCTTTCTTTATAAAAATTAAGAAATTTTTCAAAAATAAATTATGTTAATAACTAAATTAATAACTAAATTATGTTTTTTTGTTAAATGTATGTTGAATTATATGTTAAATTATGATTATCATGTTTAGAAACATAAATTTAGCTGAATAAAGTTGTTACTTTTAATCTTTCTTTATAAAAATTAAGAAATTTTTCAAAAATTGACAAAAAAGTTAACTAAATTATGTTTTTTTGTTAATTGTAAGTTTAATTATATGTTAAATTATGATTAACATGTTTAGAAACATAGATTTAGCAGAATAAAGTTTTTATTTTTAATTTTTCTTTATAAAAATTAAGAAATTTTTACAAAAATTGCCTAAAAGTTCAACTAAATTATTTTTTTTTTTGTTAAATGTATGTTGAATTATATGTTAAATTATTACTAACATGTTTAGAAACATAAATTTAGCTGAATAAAGTTGTTACTTTTAATCTTTCTTTATAAAAATTAAGTAATTTTTAAAAAAAAATCCAAAAAAGTCAACTAAATTATGTTTTATTATTAAATGTATGTTGAATTATATGTTAAATTATTACTTACATGTTTAGAAACATAAACTTAGCTGATAAATTTGTTACTTTTAATTTTTCTTTATAAAAATTAAGAAATTTTTAAAAAATTGGGAAGAAAAAGTCAACTAAATTATGTTTTTTTGTTAAATGTATGTTGAATTATATGTTAAATTATGATTATCATGTTTAGAAACATAAATTTAGCTGAATAAAGTTGTTACATTTAATCTTTCTTTATAAAAATTAAGAAATTTTTCAAAAATTGCCAAAAAAGTTAACTAGATTATGTTTTTTTGTTAATTGTAATTTTAATTATATGTTAAATTATGATTAACATGTTTAGAAACATAGATTTAGCAGAATAAAGTTTTTATTTTTAATTTTTCTTTATAAAAATTAAGAAATTTTTACAAAAATGGCCTAAAAGTTCAACTAAATTATTTTTTTTTTGTTAAATGTATGTTGAATTATATGTTAAATTATTACTAACATGTTTAGAAACATAAATTTAGCTGAATAAAGTTGTTACTTTTAATCTTTCTTTATAAAAATTAAGTAATTTTTATAAAAAATTTGAAAAAAGTCAACTAAATTATGTTTTTTTGTTAAATGTATGTTTAATTAAATGTTAAATTATGACTGACATGTTTAGAAACATAAATTTAGCTGAATAAAGTTGTTACTTGTAATGTTTCTTTATAAAATTAAGAAATTTGTAAAAAATTGGAAAGAAAAAGTCAACTAAATTATGTTTTTTTGTTAATTGTAAGTATACTTATATGTTTAATTATGACTAACA
Organism: Empis stercorea; assembly: GCA_949752835.1. Taxonomy (NCBI): domain Eukaryota; kingdom Metazoa; phylum Arthropoda; class Insecta; order Diptera; family Empididae; genus Empis; species Empis stercorea. Next base: position 39,877,691 of record OX457088.1, read on the forward strand.
TGTTTAGAAACATAGATTTAGCAGAATAAAGTTTTTATTTTTAAATTTTCTTTATAAAAATTAAGAAATTTTTACAAAAATTGCTAAAAAGGTCAACTAAATTATGTTTTTTTGTTAAATGTATGTTGAATTATATGTTAAATTATGATTATCATGTTTAGAAACATAAATTTAGCTGAATTAAGTTGTTACTTTTAATCTTTCTTTATAAAAATTAAGAAATTTTTCAAAAATTGACAAAAAAGTTAACTAAATTATGTTTTTTTGTTAATTGTAAGTTTAATTATATGTTAAATTATGATTAACATGTTTAGAAACATAGATTTAGCAGAATAAAGTTTTTATTTTTAATTTTTCTTTATAAAAATTAAGAAATTTTTACAAAAATTGCCTAAAAGTTCAACTAAATTATTTTTTTTTTTGTTAAATGTATGTTGAATTATATGTTAAATTATTACTAACATGTTTAGAAACATAAATTTAGCTGAATAAAGTTGTTACTTTTAATCTTTCTTTACAAAAATTAAGTAATTTTTAAAAAAAAATCCAAAAAAGTCAACTAAATTAGGTTTTTTTGATAAATGTATGTTGAATTATATGTTAAATTATGACTAACATGTTTAGAAATATAAATTTAGCTGAATAAAGTTTTTATTTTTAAATTTTCTTTATAAAAATTTAGAAATTTTTAAAATAGTTGCCAAAAAAAGTCAACTAAATTATGTTTTATTGTTAAATGTATGTTGAATTATATGTTAAATTATGATTATCATGTTTAGAAACATAAATTTAGCTGAATAAAGTTGTTACTTGTAATGTTTCTTTATAAAATTAAGAAATTTGTAAAAAATTGGAAAGAAAAAGTCAACTAAATTATGTTTTTTTGTTAATTGTAAGTATACTTATATGTTTAATTATGACTAACATGTTTAGAAACATAGATTTAGCAGAATAAAGTTTTTATTTTTAATTTTTCTTTATAAAAATTATGAAATTTTTACAAAAATTGCCTAAAAGGTCAACTAAATTATGTTTTTTTTGTTAAATGTATGTTGAATTATATGTTAAATTATTACTTACATGTTTAGAAACATAAACTTAGCTGATAAATTTGTTACTTTTAATTTTTCTTTATAAAAATTAAGAAATTTTTAAAAAATTGGGAAGAAAAAGTCAACTAAATTATGTTTTTTTGTTAAATGTATGTTGAATTATATGTTAAATTATGATTATCATGTTTAGAAACATAAATTTAGCTGAATAAAGTTGTTACATTTAATCTTTCTTTATAAAAATTAAGAAATTTTTCAAAAATTGCCAAAAAAGTTAACTAGATTATGTTTTTTTGTTAATTGTAATTTTAATTATATGTTAAATTATGACTAACATGTTTAGAAACATAGATTTAGCAGAATAAAGATTTTATTTTTAATTTTTCTTTATAAAAATTAAGAAATTTTTACAAAAATTGACTAAAAGGTCAACTAAATTATGTTTTTTTTGTTAAATGTATGTTGAATTATATGTTAAATTATTACTAACATGTTTAGAAACATAAATTTAGCTGAATAAAGTTGTTACTTTTTATCTTTCTTTATAAAAATTAAGTAATTTTTATAAAAAATTTCAAAAAAGTCAACTAAATTATGTTTTTTTGTTAAATGTATGTTTAATTAAATGTTAAATTATGACTGACATGTTTAGAAACATAAATTTAGCTGAATAAAGTTGTTACTTGTAATGTTTCTTTATAAAATTAAGAAATTTGTAAAAAATTGGAAAGAAAAAGTCAACTAAATTATGTTTTTTTGTTAATTGTAAGTATACTTATATGTTTAATTATGACTAACATGTTTAGAAACATAGATTTAGCAGAATAAAGTTTTTATTTTTAAATTTTCTTTATAAAAATTAAGAAATTTTTACAAAAATTGCTAAAAAGGTCAACTAAATTATGTTTTTTTGTTAAATGTATGTTGAATTATATGTTAAATTATGATTATCATGTTTAGAAACATAAATTTAGCTGAATAAAGTTGTTACTTTTAATCTTTCTTTATAAAAATTAAGAAATTTTTCAAAAATTGACAAAAAAGTTAACTAAATTATGTTTTTTTGTTAATTGTAAGTTTAATTATATGTTAAATTATGATTAACATGTTTAGAAACATAGATTTAGCAGAATAAAGTTTTTATTTTTAATTTTTCTTTATAAAAATTAAGAAATTTTTACAAAAATTGCCTAAAAGTTCAACTAAATTATTTTTTTTTTTGTTAAATGTATGTTGAATTATATGTTAAATTATTACTAACATGTTTAGAAACATAAATTTAGCTGAATAAAGTTGTTACTTTTAATCTTTCTTTATAAAAATTAAGTAATTTAAAAAAAAAAATCCAAAAAAGTCAACTAAATTAGGTTTTTTTGATAAATGTATGTTGAATTATATGTTAAATTATGATTATCATGTTTAGAAACATAAATTTAGCTGAATAAAGTTGTTACTTTTAATCTTTCTTTATAAAAATTAAGAAATTTTTCAAAAATTGACAAAAAAGTTAACTAAATTATGTTTTTTTGTTAATTGTAAGTTTAATTATATGTTAAATTATGATTAACATGTTTAGAAACATAGATTTAGCAGAATAAAGTTTTTATTTTTAATTTTTCTTTATAAAAATTAAGAAATTTTTACAAAAATTGCCTAAAAGTTCAACTAAATTATTTTTTTTTTTGTTAAATGTATGTTGAATTATATGTTAAATTATTACTAACATGTTTAGAAACATAAATTTAGCTGAATAAAGTTGTTACTTTTAATCTTTCTTTATAAAAATTAAGTAATTTTTAAAAAAAAATCCAAAAAAGTCAACTAAATTATGTTTTATTATTAAATGTATGTTGAATTATATGTTAAATTATTACTTACATGTTTAGAAACATAAACTTAGCTGATAAATTTGTTACTTTTAATTTTTCTTTATAAAAATTAAGAAATTTTTAAAAAATTGGGAAGAAAAAGTCAACTAAATTATGTTTTTTTGTTAAATGTATGTTGAATTATATGTTAAATTATGATTATCATGTTTAGAAACATAAATTTAGCTGAATAAAGTTGTTACATTTAATCTTTCTTTATAAAAATTAAGAAATTTTTCAAAAATTGCCAAAAAAGTTAACTAGATTATGTTTTTTTGTTAATTGTAATTTTAATTATATGTTAAATTATGATTAACATGTTTAGAAACATAGATTTAGCAGAATAAAGTTTTTATTTTTAATTTTTCTTTATAAAAATTAAGAAATTTTTACAAAAATGGCCTAAAAGTTCAACTAAATTATTTTTTTTTTGTTAAATGTATGTTGAATTATATGTTAAATTATTACTAACATGTTTAGAAACATAAATTTAGCTGAATAAAGTTGTTACTTTTAATCTTTCTTTATAAAAATTAAGTAATTTTTATAAAAAATTTCAAAAAAGTCAACTAAATTATGTTTTTTTGTTAAATGTATGTTTAATTAAATGTTAAATTATGACTGACATGTTTAGAAACATAAATTTAGCTGAATAAAGTTGTTACTTGTAATGTTTCTTTATAAAATTAAGCATTTGTAAAAAATTGGAAAGAAAAAGTCAACTAAATTATGTTTTTTTGTTAATTGTAAGTATACTTATATGTTTAATTATGACTAACATGTTTAGAAACATAGATTTAGCAGAATAAAGTTTTTATTTTTAAATTTTCTTTATAAAAATTAAGAAATTTTTACAAAAATTGCCAAAAAGGTCAACTAAATTATGTTTTTTTGTTAAATGTATGTTGAATTATATGTTAAATTATGATTATCATGTTTAGAAACATAAATTTAGCTGAATTAAGTTGTTACTTTTAATCTTTCTTTATAAAAATTAAGAAATTTTTCAAAAATTGACAAAAAAGTTAACTAAATTATGTTTTTTTGTTAATTGTAAGTTTAATTATATGTTAAATTATGATTAACATGTTTAGAAACATAGATTTAGCAGAATAAAGTTTTTATTTTTAATTTTTCTTTATAAAAATTAAGAAATTTTTACAAAAATTGCCTAAAAGTTCAACTAAATTATTTTTTTTTTGTTAAATGTATGTTGAATTATATGTTAAATTATTACTAACATGTTTAGAAACATAAATTTAGCTGAATAAAGTTGTTACTTTTAATCTTTATTTACAAAAATTAAGTAATTTTTAAAAAAAAATCCAAAAAAGTCAACTAAATTAGGTTTTTTTGATAAATGTATGTTGAATTATATGTTAAATTATGACTAACATGTTTAGAAATATAAATTTAGCTGAATAAAGTTTTTATTTTTAAATTTTCTTTATAAAAATTTAGAAATTTTTAAAATAGTTGCCAAAAAAAGTCAACTAAATTATGTTTTATTGTTAAATGTATGTTGAATTATATGTTAAATTATGATTATCATGTTTAGAAACATAAATTTAGCTGAATAAAGTTGTTACTTGTAATGTTTCTTTATAAAATTAAGAAATTTGTAAAAAATTGGAAAGAAAAAGTCAACTAAATTATGTTTTTTTGTTAATTGTAAGTATACTTATATGTTTAATTATGACTAACATGTTTAGAAACATAGATTTAGCAGAATAAAGTTTTTATTTTTAATTTTTCTTTATAAAAATTATGAAATTTTTACAAAAATTGCCTAAAAGGTCAACTAAATTATGTTTTTTTTGTTAAATGTATGTTGAATTATATGTTAAATTATTACTTACATGTTTAGAAACATAAACTTAGCTGATAAATTTGTTACTTTTAATTTTTCTTTATAAAAATTAAGAAATTTTTAAAAAATTGGGAAGAAAAAGTCAACTAAATTATGTTTTTTTGTTAAATGTATGTTGAATTATATGTTAAATTATGATTATCATGTTTAGAAACATAAATTTAGCTGAATAAAGTTGTTACATTTAATCTTTCTTTATAAAAATTAAGAAATTTTTCAAAAATTGCCAAAAAAGTTAACTAGATTATGTTTTTTTGTTAATTGTAATTTTAATTATATGTTAAATTATGACTAACATGTTTAGAAACATAGATTTAGCAGAATAAAGATTTTATTTTTAATTTTTCTTTATAAAAATTAAGAAATTTTTACAAAAATTGACTAAAAGGTCAACTAAATTATGTTTTTTTTGTTAAATGTATGTTGAATTATATGTTAAATTATTACTAACATGTTTAGAAACATAAATTTAGCTGAATAAAGTTGTTACTTTTTATCTTTCTTTATAAAAATTAAGTAATTTTTATAAAAAATTTCAAAAAAGTCAACTAAATTATGTTTTTTTGTTAAATGTATGTTTAATTAAATGTTAAATTATGACTGACATGTTTAGAAACATAAATTTAGCTGAATAAAGTTGTTACTTGTAATGTTTCTTTATAAAATTAAGAAATTTGTAAAAAATTGGAAAGAAAAAGTCAACTAAATTATGTTTTTTTGTTAATTGTAAGTATACTTATATGTTTAATTATGACTAACATGTTTAGAAACATAGATTTAGCAGAATAAAGTTTTTATTTTTAAATTTTCTTTATAAAAATTAAGAAATTTTTACAAAAATTGCTAAAAAGGTCAACTAAATTATGTTTTTTTGTTAAATGTATGTTGAATTATATGTTAAATTATGATTATCATGTTTAGAAACATAAATTTAGCTGAATAAAGTTGTTACTTTTAATCTTTCTTTATAAAAATTAAGAAATTTTTCAAAAATTGACAAAAAAGTTAACTAAATTATGTTTTTTTGTTAATTGTAAGTTTAATTATATGTTAAATTATGATTAACATGTTTAGAAACATAGATTTAGCAGAATAAAGTTTTTATTTTTAATTTTTCTTTATAAAAATTAAGAAATTTTTACAAAAATTGCCTAAAAGTTCAACTAAATTATTTTTTTTTTTGTTAAATGTATGTTGAATTATATGTTAAATTATTACTAACATGTTTAGAAACATAAATTTAGCTGAATAAAGTTGTTACTTTTAATCTTTCTTTATAAAAATTAAGTAATTTTAAAAAAAAAATCCAAAAAAGTCAACTAAATTAGGTTTTTTTGATAAATGTATGTTGAATTATATGTTAAATTATGATTATCATGTTTAGAAACATAAATTTAGCTGAATAAAGTTGTTACTTTTAATCTTTCTTTATAAAAATTAAGAAATTTTTCAAAAATTGACAAAAAAGTTAACTAAATTATGTTTTTTTGTTAATTGTAAGTTTAATTATATGTTAAATTATGATTAACATGTTTAGAAACATAGATTTAGCAGAATAAAGTTTTTATTTTTAATTTTTCTTTATAAAAATTAAGAAATTTTTACAAAAATTGCCTAAAAGTTCAACTAAATTATTTTTTTTTTTGTTAAATGTATGTTGAATTATATGTTAAATTATTACTAACATGTTTAGAAACATAAATTTAGCTGAATAAAGTTGTTACTTTTAATCTTTCTTTATAAAAATTAAGTAATTTTTAAAAAAAAATCCAAAAAAGTCAACTAAATTATGTTTTATTATTAAATGTATGTTGAATTATATGTTAAATTATTACTTACATGTTTAGAAACATAAACTTAGCTGATAAATTTGTTACTTTTAATTTTTCTTTATAAAAATTAAGAAATTTTTAAAAAATTGGGAAGAAAAAGTCAACTAAATTATGTTTTTTTGTTAAATGTATGTTGAATTATATGTTAAATTATGATTATCATGTTTAGAAACATAAATTTAGCTGAATAAAGTTGTTACATTTAATCTTTCTTTATAAAAATTAAGAAATTTTTCAAAAATTGCCAAAAAAGTTAACTAGATTATGTTTTTTTGTTAATTGTAATTGTAATTATATGTTAAATTATGACTAACATGTTTAGAAACATAGATTTAGCAGAATAAAGATTTTATTTTTAATTTTTCTTCATAAAAATTAAGAAATTTTTACAAAAATTGCCTAAAAGGTCAACTAAATTATGTTTTTTTTGTTAAATGTATGTTGAATTATATGTTAAATTATTAATAACATGTTTAGAAACATAAATTTAGCTGAATAAAGTTGTTACTTTTTATCTTTCTTTATAAAAATTAAGTAATTTTTATAAAAAATTTCAAAAAAGTCAAGTAAATTATGTTTTTTTGTTAAATGTATGTTTAATTAAATGTTAAATTATGACTGACATGTTTAGAAACATAAATTTAGCTGAATAAAGTTGTTACTTGTAATGTTTCTTTATAAAATTAAGAAATTTGTAAAAAATTGGAAAGAAAAAGTCAACTAAATTATGTTTTTTTGTTAATTGTAAGTATACTTATATGTTTAATTATGACTAACATGTTTAGAAACATAGATTTAGCAGAATAAAGTTTTTATTTTTAAATTTTCTTTATAAAAATTAAGAAATTTTTACAAAAATTGCTAAAAAGGTCAACTAAATTATGTTTTTTTGTTAAATGTATGTTGAATTATATGTTAAATTATGATTATCATGTTTAGAAACATAAATTTAGCTGAATAAAGTTGTTACTTTTAATCTTTCTTTATAAAAATTAAGAAATTTTTCAAAAATTGACAAAAAAGTTAACTAAATTATGTTTTTTTGTTAATTGTAAGTTTAATTATATGTTAAATTATGATTAACATGTTTAGAAACATAGATTTAGCAGAATAAAATTTTTATTTTTAATTTTTCTTTATAAAAATTAAGAAATTTTTACAAAAATTGCCTAAAAGTTCAACTAAATTATTTTTTTTTTTGTTAAATGTATGTTGAATTATATGTTAAATTATTACTAACATGTTTAGAAACATAAATTTAGCTGAATAAAGTTGTTACTTTTAATCTTTCTTTATAAAAATTAAGTAATTTTTAAAAAAAAATCCAAAAAAGTCAACTAAATTAGGTTTTTTTGATAAATGTATGTTGAATTATATGTTAAATTATGACTAACATGTTTAGAAATATAAATTTAGCTGAATAAAGTTTTTATTTTTAAATTTTCTTTATAAAAATTTAGAAATTTTTAAAATAGTTGCCAAAAAAAGTCAACTAAATTATGTTTTAATGTTAAATGTATGTTGAATTATATGTTAAATTATGATTATCATGTTTAGAAACATAAATTTAGCTGAATAAAGTTGTTACTTGTAATGTTTCTTTATAAAATTAAGAAATTTGTAAAAAATTGGAAAGAAAAAGTCAACTAAATTATGTTTTTTTGTTAATTGTAAGTATACTTATATGTTTAATTATGACTAACATGTTTAGAAACATAGATTTAGCAGAATAAAGTTTTTATTTTTAATTTTTCTTTATAAAAATTAAGAAATTTTTACAAAAATTGCCTAAAAGGTCAACTAAATTATGTTTTTTTTGTTAAATGTATGTTGAATTATATGTTAAATTATGATTATCATGTTTAGAAACATAAATTTAGCTGAATAAAGTTGTTACTTGTAATGTTTCTTTATAAAATTAAGAAATTTGTAAAAAATTGGAAAGAAAAAGTCAACTAAATTATGTTTTTTTGTTAATTGTAAGTATACTTATATGTTTAATTATGACTAACATGTTTAGAAACATAGATTTAGCAGAATAAAGTTTTTATTTTTAATTTTTCTTTATAAAAATTAAGAAATTTTTACAAAAATTGCCTAAAAGGTCAACTAAATTATGTTTTTTTTGTTAAATGTATGTTGAATTATATGTTAAATTATTACTTACATGTTTAGAAACATAAACTTAGCTGATAAATTTGTTACTTTTAATTTTTCTTTATAAAAATTAAGAAATTTTTAAAAAATTGGGAAGAAAAAGTCAACTAAATTATGTTTTTTTGTTAAATGTATGTTAAATTATGATTATCATGTTTAGAAACATAAATTTAGCTGAATAAAGTTGTTACATTTAATTTTTCTTTATAAAAATTAAGAAATTTTTCAAAAATTGCCAAAAAAGTTAACTAGATTATGTTTTTTTGTTAACTGTAATTTTAATTATATGTTAAATTATGACTAACATGTTTAGAAACATAGATTTAGCAGAATAAAGATTTTATTTTTAATTTTTCTTTATAAAAATTAAGAAATTTTTACAAAAATTGCCTAAAAGGTCAACTAAATTATGTTTTTTTTGTTAAATGTATGTTGAATTATATGTTAAATTATTACTAACATGTTTAGAAACATAAATTTAGCTGAATAAAGTTGTTACTTTTTATCTTTCTTTATAAAAATTAAGTAATTTTTATAAAAAATTTCAAAAAAGTCAACTAAATTATGTTTTTTTGTTAAATGTATGTTTAATTAAATGTTAAATTATGACTGACATATTTAGAAACATAAATTTAGCTGAATAAAGTTGTTACTTGTAATGTTTCTTTATAAAATTAAGAAATTTGTAAAAAATTGGAAAGAAAAAGTCAACTAAATTATGTTTTTTTGTTAATTGTAAGTATACTTATATGTTTAATTATGACTAACATGTTTAGAAACATAGATTTAGCAGAATAAAGTTTTTATTTTTAAATTTTCTTTATAAAAATTAAGAAATTTTTACAAAAATTGCTAAAAAGGTCAACTAAATTATGTGTTTTTGTTAAATGTATGTTGAATTATATGTTAAATTATGATTATCATGTTTAGAAACATAAATTTAGCTGAATAAAGTTGTTACTTTTAATCTTTCTTTATAAAAATTAAGAAATTTTTCAAAAATTGACAAAAAAGTTAACTAAATTATGTTTTTTTGTTAATTGTAAGTTTAATTATTATGACTAACATGTTTAGAAACATAGATTTAGCAGAATAAAGTTTTTATTTTTAATTTTTCTTTATAAAAATTAAGAAATTTTTACAAAAATTGCCTAAAAGTTCAACTAAATTATTTTTTTTTTTGTTAAATGTATATTGAATTATATGTTAAATTATTACTAACATGTTTAGAAACATAAATTTAGCTGAATAAAGTTGTTACTTTTAATCTTTCTTTATAAAAATTAAGTAATTTTTAAAAAAAATCCAAAAAAGTCAACTAAATTAGGTTTTTTTGATAAATGTATGTTGAATTATATGTTAAATTATGATTATCATGTTTAGAAACATAAATTTAGCTGAATAAAGTTGTTACTTTTAATCTTTCTTTATAAAAATTAAGAAATTTTTCAAAAATTGCCAAAAAAGTTAACTAAATTATGTTTTTTTGTTAATTGTAAGTTTAATTATATGTTAAATTATGATTAACATGTTTAGAAACATAGATTTAGCAGAATAAAGTTTTTATTTTTAATTTTTCTTTATAAAAATTAAGAAATTTTTACAAAAATTGCCTAAAAGTTCAACTAAATTATTTTTTTTTTTGTTAAATGTATGTTGAATTATATGTTAAATTATTACTAACATGTTTAGAAACATAAATTTAGCTGAATAAAGTTGTTACTTTTAATCTTTCTTTATAAAAATTAAGTAATTTTTAAAAAAAAATCCAAAAAAGTCAACTAAATTATGTTTTATTATTAAATGTATGTTGAATTATATGTTAAATTATTACTTACATGTTTAGAAACATAAACTTAGCTGATAAATTTGTTACTTTTAATTTTTCTTTATAAAAATTAAGAAATTTTTAAAAAATTGGGAAGAAAAAGTCAACTAAATTATGTTTTTTTGTTAAATGTATGTTGAATTATATGTTAAATTATGATTATCATGTTTAGAAACATAAATTTAGCTGAATAAAGTTGTTACATTTAATCTTTCTTTATAAAAATTAAGAAATTTTTCAAAAATTGCCAAAAAAGTTAACTAGATTATGTTTTTTTGTTAATTGTAATTTTAATTATATGTTAAATTATGACTAACATGTTTAGAAACATAGATTTAGCAGAATAAAGATTTTATTTTTAATTTTTCTTTATAAAAATTAAGAAATTTTTACAAAAATTGCCTAAAAGGTCAACTAAATTATGTTTTTTTTGTTAAATGTATGTTGAATTATATGTTAAATTATTACTAACATGTTTAGAAACATAAATTTAGCTGAATAAAGTTGTTACTTTTTATGTTTCTTTATAAAAATTAAGTAATTTTTATAAAAAATTTCAAAAAAGTCAACTTAATTATGTTTTTTTGTTAAATGTATGTTTAATTAAATGTTAAATTATGACTGACATGTTTAGAAACATAAATTTAGCTGAATAAAGTTGTTACTTGTAATGTTTCTTTATAAAATTAAGAAATTTGTAAAAAATTGGAAAGAAAAAGTCAACTAAATTATGTTTTTTTGTTAATTGTAAGTATACTTATATGTTTAATTATGACTAACATGTTTAGAAACATAGATTTAGCAGAATAAAGTTTTTATTTTTAAATTTTCTTTATAAAAATTAAGAAATTTTTACAAAAATTGCTAAAAAGGTCAACTAAATTATGTTTTTTTGTTAAATGTATGTTGAATTATATGTTTAATTATGATTATCATGTTTAGAAACATAAATTTAGCTGAATAAAGTTGTTACTTTTAATCTTTCTTTATAAAAATTAAGAAATTTTTCAAAAATTGACAAAAAAGTTAACTAAATTATGTTTTTTTGTTAATTGTAAGTTTAATTATATGTTAAATTATGATTAACATGTTTAGAAACATAGATTTAGCAGAATAAAGTTTTTATTTTTAATTTTTCTTTATAAAAATTAAGAAATTTTTACAAAAATTGCCTAAAAGTTCAACTAAATTATTTTTTTTTTTGTTAAATGTATGTTGAATTATATGTTAAATTATTACTAACATGTTTAGAAACATAAATTTAGCTGAATAAAGTTGTTACTTTTAATCTTTCTTTATAAAAATTAAGTAATTTTTAAAAAAAAATCCAAAAAAGTCAACTAAATTAGGTTTTTTTGATAAATGTATGTTGAATTATATGTTAAATTATGACTAACATGTTTAGAAATATAAATTTAGCTGAATAAAGTTTTTATTTTTAAATTTTCTTTATAAAAATTTAGAAATTTTTAAAATAGTTGCCAAAAAAAGTCAACTAAATTATGTTTTATTGTTAAATGTATGTTGAATTATATGTTAAATTATGATTATCATGTTTAGAAACATAAATTTAGCTGAATAAAGTTGTTACTTGTAATGTTTCTTTATAAAATTAAGAAATTTGTAAAAAATTGGAAAGAGAAAGTCAACTAAATTATGTTTTTTTGTTAATTGTAAGTATACTTATATGTTTAATTATGACTAACATGTTTAGAAACATAGATTTAGCAGAATAAAGTTTTTATTTTTAATTTTTCTTTATAAAAATTAAGAAATTTTTACAAAAATTGCCTAAAAGGTCAACTAAATTATGTTTTTTTTGTTAAATGTATGTTGAATTATATGTTAAATTATTACTTACATGTTTAGAAACATAAACTTAGCTGATAAATTTGTTACTTTTAATTTTTCTTTATAAAAATTAAGAAATTTTTAAAAAATTGGGAAGAAAAAGTCAACTAAATTATGTTTTTTTGTTAAATGTATGTTGAATTATATGTTAAATTATGATTATCATGTTTAGAAACATAAATTTAGCTGAATAAAGTTGTTACATTTAATCTTTCTTTATAAAAATTAAGAAATTTTTCAAAAATTGCCAAAAAAGTTAACTAGATTATGTTTTTTTGTTAATTGTAATTTTAATTATATGTTAAATTATGACTAACATGTTTAGAAACATAGATTTAGCAGAATAAAGATTTTATTTTTAATTTTTCTTTATAAAAATTAAGAAATTTTTACAAAAATTGCCTAAAAGGTCAACTAAATTATGTTTTTTTTGTTAAATGTATGTTGAATTATATGTTAAATTATTACTAACATGTTTAGAAACATAAATTTAGCTGAATAAAGTTGTTACTTTTTATCTTTCTTTATAAAAATTAAGTAATTTTTATAAAAAATTTCAAAAAAGTCAACTAAATTATGTTTTTTTGTTAAATGTATGTTTAATTAAATGTTAAATTATGACTGACATGTTTAGAAACATAAATTTAGCTGAATAAAGTTGTTACTTGTAATGTTTCTTTATAAAATTAAGAAATTTGTAAAAAATTGGAAAGAAAAAGTCAACTAAATTATGTTTTTTTGTTAATTGTAAGTATACTTATATGTTTAATTATGACTAACATGTTTAGAAACATAGATTTAGCAGAATAAAGTTTTTATTTTTAAATTTTCTTTATAAAAATTAAGAAATTTTTACAAAAATTGCTAAAAAGGTCAACTAAATTATGTTTTTTTGTTAAATGTATGTTGAATTATATGTTAAATTATGATTATCATGTTTAGAAACAAAAATTTAGCTGAATAAAGTTGTTACTTTTAATCTTTCTTTATAAAAATTAAGAAATTTTTCAAAAATTGACAAAAAAGTTAACTTAATTATGTTTTTTTGTTAATTGTAAGTTTAATTATATGTTAAATTATGATTAACATGTTTAGAAACATAGATTTAGCAGAATAAAGTTTTTATTTTTAATTTTTCTTTATAAAAATTAAGAAATTTTTACAAAAAGTTCAACTAAAAGTTCAACTAAATTATTTTTTTTTTTGTTAAATGTATGTTGAATTATATGTTAAATTATTACTAACATGTTTAGAAACATAAATTTAGCTGAATAAAGTTGTTACTTTTAATCTTTCTTTATAAAAATTAAGTAATTTTTAAAAAAAAATCCAAAAAAGTCAACTAAATTAGGTTTTTTTGATAAATGTATGTTGAATTATATGTTAAATTATGATTATCATGTTTAGAAACATAAATTTAGCTGAATAAAGTTGTTACTTTTAATCTTTCTTTATAAAAATTAAGTAATTTTTAAAAAAAAATCCAAAAAAGTCAACTAAATTAGGTTTTTTTGATAAATGTATGTTGAATTATATGTTAAATTATGACTAACATGTTTAGAAATATAAATTTAGCTGAATAAAGTTTTTATTTTTAAATTTTCTTTATAAAAATTTAGAAATTTTTAAAATAGTTGCCAAAAAAAGTCAACTAAATTATGTTTTATTGTTAAATGTATGTTGAATTATATGTTAAATTATGATTATCATGTTTAGAAACATAAATTTAGCTGAATAAAGTTGTTACTTGTAATGTTTCTTTATAAAATTAAGAAATTTGTAAAAAATTGGAAAGAGAAAGTCAACTAAATTATGTTTTTTTGTTAATTGTAAGTATACTTATATGTTTAATTATGACTAACATGTTTAGAAACATAGATTTAGCAGAATAAAGTTTTTATTTTTAATTTTTCTTTATAAAAATTAAGAAATTTTTACAAAAATTGCCTAAAAGGTCAACTAAATTATGTTTTTTTTGTTAAATGTATGTTGAATTATATGTTAAATTATTACTTACATGTTTAGAAACATAAACTTAGCTGATAAATTTGTTACTTTTAATTTTTCTTTATAAAAATTAAGAAATTTTTAAAAAATTGGGAAGAAAAAGTCAACTAAATTATGTTTTTTTGTTAAATTTATGTTGAATTATATGTTAAATTATGATTATCATGTTTAGAAACATAAATTTAGCTGAATAAAGTTGTTACATTTAATCTTTCTTTATAAAAATTAAGAAATTTTTCAAAAATTGCCAAAAAAGTTAACTAGATTATGTTTTTTTGTTAATTGTAATTTTAATTATATGTTAAATTATGACTAACATGTTTAGAAACATAGATTTAGCAGAATAAAGATTTTATTTTTAATTTTTCTTTATAAAAATTAAGAAATTTTTACAAAAATTGCCTAAAAGGTCAACTAAATTATGTTTTTTTTGTTAAATGTATGTTGAATTATATGTTAAATTATTACTAACATGTTTAGAAACATAAATTTAGCTGAATAAAGTTGTTACTTTTTATCTTTCTTTATAAAAATTAAGTAATTTTTATAAAAAATTTCAAAAAAGTCAACTAAATTATGTTTTTTTGTTAAATGTATGTTTAATTAAATGTTAAATTATGACTGACATGTTTAGAAACATAAATTTAGCTGAATAAAGTTGTTACTTGTAATGTTTCTTTATAAAATTAAGAAATTTGTAAAAAATTGGAAAGAAAAAGTCAACTAAATTATGTTTTTTTGTTAATTGTAAGTATACTTATATGTTTAATTATGACTAACATGTTTAGAAACATAGATTTAGCAGAATAAAGTTTTTATTTTTAAATTTTCTTTATAAAAATTAAGAAATTTTTACAAAAATTGCTAAAAAGGTCAACTAAATTATGTTTTTTTGTTAAATGTATGTTGAATTATATGTTAAATTATGATTATCATGTTTAGAAACAAAAATTTAGCTGAATAAAGTTGTTACTTTTAATCTTTCTTTATAAAAATTAAGAAATTTTTCAAAAATTGACAAAAAAGTTAACTAAATTATGTTTTTTTGTTAATTGTAAGTTTAATTATATGTTAAATTATGATTAACATGTTTAGAAACATAGATTTAGCAGAATAAAGTTTTTATTTTTAATTTTTCTTTATAAAAATTAAGAAATTTTTACAAAAAGTTCAACTAAAAGTTCAACTAAATTATTTTTTTTTTTGTTAAATGTATGTTGAATTATATGTTAAATTATTACTAACATGTTTAGAAACATAAATTTAGCTGAATAAAGTTGTTACTTTTAATCTTTCTTTATAAAAATTAAGTAATTTTTAAAAAAAATCCAAAAAAGTCAACTAAATTAGGTTTTTTTGATAAATGTATGTTGAATTATATGTTAAATTATGATTATCATGTTTAGAAACATAAATTTAGCTGAATAAAGTTGTTACTTTTAATCTTTCTTTATAAAAATTAAGAAATTTTTCAAAAATTGACAAAAAAGTTAACTAAATTATGTTTTTTTGTTAATTGTAAGTTTAATTATATGTTAAATTATGATTAACATGTTTAGAAACATAGATTTAGCAGAATAAAGTTTTTATTTTTAATTTTTCTTTATAAAAATTAAGAAATTTTTACAAAAATTGCCTAAAAGTTCAACTAAATTATTTTTTTTTTGTTAAATGTATGTTGAATTATATGTTAAATTATTACTAACATGTTTAGAAACAAAAATTTAGCTGAATAAAGTTGTTACTTTTAATCTTTCTTTATAAAAATTAAGTAATTTTTAAAAAAAAATCCAAAAAAGTCAACTAAATTATGTTTTATTATTAAATGTATGTTGAATTATATGTTAAATTGTTACTTACATGTTTAGAAACATAAACTTAGCTGATAAATTTGTTACTTTTAATTTTTCTTTATAAAAATTAAGAAATTTTTAAAAAATTGGGAAGAAAAAGTCAACTAAACTATGTTTTTTTGTTAAATGTATGTTGAATTATATGTTAAATTATGATTATCATGTTTAGAAACATAAATTTAGCTGAATAAAGTTGTTACATTTAATCTTTCTTTATAAAAATTAAGAAATTTTTCAAAAATTGCCAAAAAAGTTAACTAGATTATGTTTTTTTGTTAATTGTAATTTTAATTATATGTTAAATTATGACTAACATGTTTAGAAACATAGATTTAGCAGAATAAAGATTTTATTTTTAATTTTTCTTTATAAAAATTAAGAAATTTTTACAAAAATTGCCTAAAAGGTCAACTAAATTATGTTTTTTTTGTTAAATGTATGTTGAATTATATGTTAAATTATTACTAACATGTTTAGAAACATAAATTTAGCTGAATAAAGTTGTTACTTTTTATCTTTCTTTATAAAAATTAAGTAATTTTTATAAAAAATTTCAAAAAAGTCAACTAAATTATGTTTTTTTGTTAAATGTATGTTTAATTAAATGTTAAATTATGACTGACATGTTTAGAAACATAAATTTAGCTGAATAAAGTTGTTACTTGTAATGTTTCTTTATAAAATTAAGAAATTTGTAAAAAATTGGAAAGAAAAAGTCAACTAAATTATGTTTTTTTGTTAATTGTAAGTATACTTATATGTTTAATTATGACTAACATGTTTAGAAACATAGATTTAGCAGAATAAAGTTTTTATTTTTAAATTTTCTTTATAAAAATTAATAAATTTTTACAAAAATTGCTAAAAAGGTCAACTAAATTATGTGTTTTTGTTAAATGTATGTTGAATTATATGTTAAATTATGATTATCATGTTTAGAAACATAAATTTAGCTGAATAAAGTTGTTACTTTTAATCTTTCTTTATAAAAATTAAGAAATTTTTCAAAAATTGACAAAAAAGTTAACTAAATTATGTTTTTTTGTTAATTGTAAGTTTAATTATATGTTAAATTATGATTAACATGTTTAGAAACATAGATTTAGCAGAATAAAGTTTTTATTTTTAATTTTTCTTTATAAAAATTAAGAAATTTTTACAAAAATTGCCTAAAAGTTCAACTAAATTATTTTTTTTTTTGTTAAATGTATGTTGAATTATATGTTAAATTATTACTAACATGTTTAGAAACATAAATTTAGCTGAATAAAGTTGTTACTTTTAATCTTTCTTTATAAAAATTAAGTAATTTTTAAAAAAAAATCCAAAATAGTCAACTAAATTAGGTTTTTTTGATAAATGTATGTTGAATTATATGTTAAATTATGACTAACATGTTTAGAAATATAAATTTAGCTGAATAAAGTTTTTATTTTTAAATTTTCTTTATAAAAATTTAGAAATTTGTAAAAAATTGAAAAGAAAAAGTCAACTAAATTATGTTTTATTGTTAAATGTATGTTGAATTATATGTTAAATTATGATTATCATGTTTAGAAACATAAATTTAGCTGAATAAAGTTGTTACTTGTAATGTTTCTTTATAAAATTAAGAAATTTGTAAAAAATTGGAAAGAGAAAGTCAACTAAATTATGTTTTTTTGTTAATTGTAAGTATACTTATATGTTTAATTATGACTAACATGTTTAGAAACATAGATTTAGCAGAATAAAGTTTTTATTTTTAATTTTTCTTTATAAAAATTAAGAAATTTTTACAAAAATTGCCTAAAAGGTCAACTAAATTATGTTTTTTTTGTTAAATGTATGTTGAATTATATGTTAAATTATTACTTACATGTTTAGAAACATAAACTTAGCTGATAAATTTGTTACTTTTAATTTTTCTTTATAAAAATTAAGAAATTTTTAAAAAATTGGGAAGAAAAAGTCAACTAAATTATGTTTTTTTGTTAAATGTATGTAGAATTATATGTTAAATTATGATTATCATGTTTAGAAACATAAATTTAGCTGAATAAAGTTGTTACATTTAATCTTTCTTTATAAAAATTAAGAAATTTTTCAAAAATTGCCAAAAAAGTTAACTAGATTATGTTTTTTTGTTAATTGTAATTTTAATTATATGTTAAATTATGACTAACATGTTTAGAAACATAGATTTAGCAGAATAAAGATTTTATTTTTAATTTTTCTTTATAAAAATTAAGAAATTTTTACAAAAATTGCCTAAAAGGTCAACTAAATTATGTTTTTTTTGTTAAATGTATGTTGAATTATATGTTAAATTATTACTAACATGTTTAGAAACATAAATTTAGCTGAATAAAGTTGTTACTTTTTATCTTTCTTTATAAAAATTAAGTAATTTTTATAAAAAATTTCAAAAAAGTCAACTAAATTATGTTTTTTTGTTAAATGTATGTTTAATTAAATGTTAAATTATGACTGACATGTTTAGAAACATAAATTTAGCAGAATAAAGTTGTTACTTGTAATGTTTCTTTATAAAATTAAGAAATTTGTAAAAAATTGGAAAGAAAAAGTCAACTAAATTATGTTTTTTTGTTAATTGTAAGTATACTTATATGTTTAATTATGACTAACATGTTTAGAAACATAGATTTAGCAGAATAAAGTTTTTATTTTTAAATTTTCTTTATAAAAATTAAGAAATTTTTACAAAAATTGCTAAAAAGGTCAACTAAATTATGTTTTTTTGTTAAATGTATGTTGAATTATATGTTAAATTATGATTATCATGTTTAGAAACAAAAATTTAGCTGAATAAAGTTGTTACTTTTAATCTTTCTTTATAAAAATTAAGAAATTTTTCAAAAATTGACAAAAAAGTTAACTAAATTATGTTTTTTTGTTAATTGTAAGTTTAATTATATGTTAAATTATGATTAACATGTTTAGAAACATAGATTTAGCAGAATAAAGTTTTTATTTTTAATTTTTCTTTATAAAAATTAAGAAATTTTTACAAAAAGTTCAACTAAAAGTTCAACTAAATTATTTTTTTTTTTGTTAAATGTATGTTGAATTATATGTTAAATTATTACTAACATGTTTAGAAACATAAATTTAGCTGAATAAAGTTGTTACTTTTAATCTTTCTTTATAAAAATTAAGTAATTTTTAAAAAAAAATCCAAAAAAGTCAACTAAATTAGGTTTTTTTGATAAATGTATGTTGAATTATATGTTAAATTATGATTATCATGTTTAGAAACATAAATTTAGCTGAATAAAGTTGTTACTTTTAATCTTTCTTTATAAAAATTAAGAAATTTTTCAAAAATTGACAAAAAAGTTAACTAAATTATGTTTTTTTGTTAATTGTAAGTTTAATTATATGTTAAATTATGATTAACATGTTTAGAAACATAGATTTAGCAGAATAAAGTTTTTATTTTTAATTTTTCTTTATAAAAATTAAGAAATTTTTACAAAAATTGCCTAAAAGTTCAACTAAATTATTTTTTTTTTGTTAAATGTATGTTGAATTATATGTTAAATTATTACTAACATGTTTAGAAACAAAAATTTAGCTGAATAAAGTTGTTACTTTTAATCTTTCTTTATAAAAATTAAGTAATTTTTAAAAAAAAATTCAAAAAAGTCAACTAAATTATGTTTTATTATTAAATGTATGTTGAATTATATGTTAAATTGTTACTTACATGTTTAGAAACATAAACTTAGCTGATAAATTTGTTACTTTTAATTTTTCTTTATAAAAATTAAGAAATTTTTAAAAAATTGGGAAGAAAAAGTCAACTAAACTATGTTTTTTTGTTAAATGTATGTTGAATTATATGTTAAATTATGATTATCATGTTTAGAAACATAAATTTATCTGAATAAAGTTGTTACTTTCAATCTTTCTTTATAAAAATTAAGTAATTTTTAAAAAAAAATCCAAAATAGTCAACTAAATTAGGTTTTTTTGTTAATTGTAAGTATACTTATATGTTTAATTATGACTAACATGTTTAGAAACATAGATTTAGCAGAATAAAGTTGTTACTTTTAATCTTTCTTTATAAAAATTAAGAAATTTTTCAAAAATTGACAAAAAAGTTAACTAAATTATGTTTTTTTGTTAATTGTAAGTTTAATTATATGTTAAATTATGATTAACATGTTTAGAAACATAGATTTAGCAGAATAAAGTTTTTATTTTTAATTTTTCTTTATAAAAATTAAGAAATTTTTACAAAAATTGCCTAAAAGTTCAACTAAATTATGTTTTTTTGTTAAATGTATGTTGAATTATATGTTAAATTATGATTATCATGTTTAGAAACATAAATTTAGCTGAATCAAGTTGTTACATTTAATCTTTCTTTATAAAAATTAAGAAATTTTTCAAAAATTGCCAAAAAAGTTAACTAGATTATGTTTTTTTGTTAATTGTAATTTTAATTATATGTTAAATTATGACTAACATGTTTAGAAACATAGATTTAGCAGAATAAAGATTTTATTTTTAATTTTTCTTTATAAAAATTAAGAAATTTTTACAAAAATTGCCTAAAAGGTCAACTAAATTATGTTTTTTTTGTTAAATGTATGTTGAATTATATGTTAAATTATTACTAACATGTTTAGAAACATAAATTTAGCTGAATAAAGTTGTTACTTTTTATCTTTCTTTATAAAAATTAAGTAATTTTTATAAAAAATTTCAAAAAAGTCAACTAAATTATGTTTTTTTGTTAAATGTATGTTTAATTAAATGTTAAATTATGACTGACATGTTTAGAAACATAAATTTAGCTGAATAAAGTTGTTACTTGTAATGTTTCTTTATAAAATTAAGAAATTTGTAAAAAATTGGAAAGAAAAAGTCAACTAAATTATGTTTTTTTGTTAATTGTAAGTATACTTATATGTTTAATTATGACTAACATGTTTAGAAACATAGATTTAGCAGAATAAAGTTTTTATTTTTAAATTTTCTTTATAAAAATTAATAAATTTTTACAAAAATTGCTAAAAAGGTCAACTAAATTATGTTTTTTTGTTAAATGTATGTTGAATTATATGTTAAATTATGATTATCATGTTTAGAAACATAAATTTAGCTGAATAAAGTTGTTACTTTTAATCTTTCTTTATAAAAATTAAGAAATTTTTCAAAAATTGACAAAAAAGTTAACTAAATTATGTTTTTTTGTTAATTGTAAGTTTAATTATATGTTAAATTATGATTAACATGTTTAGAAACATAGATTTAGCAGAATAAAGTTTTTATTTTTAATTTTTCTTTATAAAAATTAAGAAATTTTTACAAAAATTGCCTAAAAGTTCAACTAAATTATTTTTTTTTTTGTTAAATGTATGTTGAATTATATGTTAAATTATTACTAACATGTTTAGAAACATAAATTTAGCTGAATAAAGTTGTTACTTTTAATCTTTCTTTATAAAAATTAAGTAATTTTTAAAAAAAAATCCAAAATAGTCAACTAAATTAGGTTTTTTTGATAAATGTATGTTGAATTATATGTTAAATTATGACTAACATGTTTAGAAATATAAATTTAGCTGAATAAAGTTTTTATTTTTAAATTTTCTTTATAAAAATTTAGAAATTTGTAAAAAATTGAAAAGAAAAAGTCAACTAAATTATGTTTTATTGTTAAATGTATGTTGAATTATATGTTAAATTATGATTATCATGTTTAGAAACATAAATTTAGCTGAATAAAGTTGTTACTTGTAATGTTTCTTTATAAAATTAAGAAATTTGTAAAAAATTGGAAAGAAAAAGTCAACTAAATTATGTTTTTTTGTTAATTGTAAGTATACTTATATGTTTAATTATGACTAATATGTTTCGAAACATAGATTTAGCAGAATAAAGTTTTTATTTTTAATTTTTCTTTATAAAAATTAAGAAATTTTTACAAAAATTGCCTAAAAGGTCAACTAAATTATGTTTTTTTTGTTAAATGTATGTTGAATTATATGTTAAATTATTACTTACATGTTTAGAAACATAAACTTAGCTGATAAATTTGTTACTTTTAATTTTTCTTTATAAAAATTAAGAAATTT
The DNA here is from genome assembly GCA_949752835.1 of Empis stercorea. Classification (NCBI taxonomy): domain Eukaryota; kingdom Metazoa; phylum Arthropoda; class Insecta; order Diptera; family Empididae; genus Empis; species Empis stercorea. Next base: position 39,900,101 of record OX457088.1, read on the forward strand.
TTAAAAAATTGGGAAGAAAAAGTCAACTAAATTATGTTTTTTTGTTAAAATGTATGTTGAATTATATGTTAAATTATGATTATCATGTTTAGAAACATAAATTTAGCTGAATAAAGTTGTTACATTTAATCTTTCTTTATAAAAATTAAGAAATTTTTAAAAAATTGCCAAAAAAGTTAACTAGATTATGTTTTTTTGTTAATTGTAATTTTAATTATATGTTAAATTATGACTAACATGTTTAGAAACATAGATTTAGCAGAATAAAGATTTTATTTTTAATTTTTCTTTATAAAAATTAAGAAATTTTTACAAAAATTGCCTAAAAGGTCAACTAAATTATGTTTTTTTTGTTAAATGTATGTTGAATTATATGTTAAATTATTACTAACATGTTAAGAAACATAAATTTAGCTGAATAAAGTTGTTACTTTTTATCTTTCTTTATAAAAATTAAGTAATTTTTATAAAAAATTTCAAAAAAGTCAACTAAATTATGTTTTTTTGTTAAATGTATGTTTAATTAAATGTTAAATTATGACTGACATGTTTAGAAACATAAATTTAGCTGAATAAAGTTGTTACTTGTAATGTTTCTTTATAAAATTAAGAAATTTGTAAAAAATTGGAAAGAAAAAGTCAACTAAATTATGTTTTTTTGTTAATTGTAAGTATACTTATATGTTTAATTATGACTAACATGTTTAGAAACATAGATTTAGCAGAATAAAGTTTTTATTTTTAAATTTTCTTTATAAAAATTAAGAAATTTTTACAAAAATTGCTAAAAAGGTCAACTAAATTATGTTTTTTTGTTAAATGTATGTTGAATTATATGTTAAATTATGATTATCATGTTTAGAAACATAAATTTAGTTGAATAAAGTTGTTACTTTTAATCTTTCTTTATAAAAATTAAGAAATTTTTCAAAAATTGACAAAAAAGTTAACTAAATTATGTTTTTTTGTTAATTGTAAGTTTAATTATATGTTAAATTATGATTAACATGTTTAGAAACATAGATTTAGCAGAATAAAGTTTTTATTTTTAATTTTTCTTTATAAAAATTAAGAAATTTTTACAAAAATTGCCTAAAAGTTCAACTAAATTATTTTTTTTTTTGTTAAATGTATTTTGAATTATATGTTAAATTATTACTAACATGTTTAGAAACATAAATTTAGCTGAATAAAGTTGTTACTTTTAATCTTTCTTTATAAAAATTAAGTAATTTTTAAAAAAAAATCCAAGAAAGTCAACTAAATTAGGTTTTTTTGATAAATGTATGTTGAATTATATGTTAAATTATGATTATCATGTTTAGAAACATAAATTTAGCTGAATAAAGTTGTTACTTTTAATCTTTCTTTATAAAAATTAAGAAATTTTTCAAAAATTGACAAAAAAGTTAACTAAATTATGTTTTTTTGTTAATTGTAAGTTTGGTTATATGTTAAATTATGATTAACATGTTTAGAGATATAGATTTAGCAGAATAAAGTTTTAAATTTTAATTTTTCTTTATAAAAATTAAGAAATTTTTAAAAAAATTGCCTAAAAGTTCAACTAAATTATTTTTTTTTTTGTTAAATGTATGTTGAATTATATGTTAAATTATTACTAACATGTTTAGAAACATAAATTTAGCTGAATAAAGTTGTTACTTTTAATCTTTCTTTATAAAAATTAAGTAATTAAAAAAAAATCCAAAAAAGTCAACTAAATTATGTTTTATTATTAAATGTATGTTGCATTATATGTTAAATTATTACTTACATGTTTAGAAACATAAACTTAGCTGATAAATTTGTTACTTTTAATTTTTCTTTATAAAAATTAAGAAATTTTTAAAAAATTGGGAAGAAAAAGTCAACTAAATTATGTTTTTTTGTTAAATGTATGTTGAATTATATGTTAAATTATGATTATCATGTTTAGAAACATAAATTTAGCTGAATAAAGTTGTTACATTTAATCTTTCTTTATAAAAATTAAGAAATTTTTCAAAAATTGCCAAAAAAGTTAACTAGATTATGTTTTTTTGTTAATTGTAATTTTAATTATATGTTAAATTATGACTAACATGTTTAGAAACATAGATTTAGCAGAATAAAGATTTTATTTTTAATTTTTCTTTATAAAAATTAAGAAATTTTTACAAAAATTGCCTAAAAGGTCAACTAAATTATGTTTTTTTTGTTAAATGTATGTTGAATTATATGTTAAATTATTACTAACATGTTTAGAAACATAAATTTAGCTGAATAAAGTTGTTACTTTTTATCTTTCTTTATAAAAATTAAGTAATTTTTATAAAAAAATTCAAAAAAGTCAACTAAATTATGTTTTTTTGTTAAATGTATGTTTAATTAAATGTTAAATTATGACTGACATGTTTAGAAACATAAATTTAGCTGAATAAAGTTGTTACTTGTAATGTTTCTTTATAAAATTAAGAAATTTGTAAAAAATTGGAAAGAAAAAGTCAACTAAATTATGTTTTTTTGTTAATTGTAAGTATACTTATATGTTTAATTATGACTAACATGTTTAGAAACATAGATTTAGCAGAATAAAGTTTTTATTTTTAAATTTTCTTTATAAAAATTAAGAAATTTTTACAAAAATTGCTAAAAAGGTCAACTAAATTATGTTTTTTTGTTAAATGTATGTTGAATTATATGTTAAATTATGATTATCATGTTTAGAAACATAAATTTAGCTGAATAAAGTTGTTACTTTTAATCTTTCTTTATAAAAATTAAGAAATTTTTCAAAAATTGACAAAAAAGTTAACTAAATTATGTTTTTTTGTTAATTTTAAGTTTAATTATATGTTAAATTATGATTAACATGTTTAGAAACATAGATTTAGCAGAATAAAGTTTTTATTTTTAATTTTTCTTTATAAAAATTAAGAAATTTTTACAAAAATTGCCTAAAAGTTCAACTAAATTATTTTTTTTTTGTTAAATGTATGTTGAATTATATGTTAAATTATTACTAACATGTTTAGAAACATAAATTTAGCTGAATAAAGTTGTTACTTTTAATCTTTCTTTATAAAAATTAAGTAATTTTTAAAAAAAAATCCAAAAAAGTCAACTAAATTAGGTTTTTTTGATAAATGTATGTTGAATTATATGTTAAATTATGACTAACATGTTTAGAAATATAAATTTAGCTGAATAAAGTTTTTATTTTTAAATTTTCTTTATAAAAATTTAGAAATTTTTAAAATAGTTGCCAAAAAAAGTCAACTAAATTATGTTTTATTGTTAAATGTATGTTGAATTATATGTTAAATTATGATTATCATGTTTAGAAACATAAATTTAGCTGAATAAAGTTGTTACTTGTAATGTTTCTTTATAAAATTAAGAAATTTGTAAAAAATTGGAAAGAAAAAGTCAACTAAATTATGTTTTTTTGTTAATTGTAAGTATACTTATATGTTTAATTATGACTAACATGTTTAGAAACATAGATTTAGCAGAATAAAGTTTTTATTTTTAATTTTTCTTTATAAAAATTAAGAAATTTTTACAAAAATTGCCTAAAAGGTCAACTAAATTATGTTTTTTTTGTTAAATGTATGTTGAATTATATGTTAAATTATTACTTACATGTTTAGAAACATAAACTTAGCTGATAAATTTGTTACTTTTAATTTTTCTTTATAAAAATTAAGAAATTTTTAAAAAATTGGGAAGAAAAAGTCAACTAAATTATGTTTTTTTGTTAAATGTATGTTGAATTATATGTTAAATTATGATTATCATGTTTAGAAACATAAATTTAGCTGAATAAAGTTGTTACATTTAATCTTTCTTTATAAAAATTAAGAAATTTTTCAAAAATTGCCAAAAAAGTTAACTAGATTATGTTTTTTTGTTAATTGTAATTTTAATTATATGTTAAATTATGACTAACATGTTTAGAAACATAGATTTAGCAGAATAAAGATTTTATTTTTAATTTTTCTTTATAAAAATTAAGAAATTTTTACAAAAATTGCCTAAAAGGTCAACTAAATTATGTTTTTTTTGTTAAATGTATGTTGAATTATATGTTAAATTATTACTAACATGTTTAGAAACATAAATTTAGCTGAATAAAGTTGTTACTTTTTATCTTTCTTTATAAAAATTAAGTAATTTTTATAAAAAATTTCAAAAAAGTCAACTAAATTATGTTTTTTTTGTTAAATGTATGTTTAATTAAATGTTAAATTATGACTGACATGTTTAGAAACATAAATTTAGCTGAATAAAGTTGTTACTTGTAATGTTTCTTTATAAAATTAAGAAATTTGTAAAAAATTGGAAAGAAAAAGTCAACTAAATTATGTTTTTTTGTTAATTGTAAGTATACTTATATGTTTAATTATGACTAACATGTTTAGAAACATAGATTTAGCAGAATAAAGTTTTTATTTTTAAATTTTCTTTATAAAATTAAGAAATTTTTACAAAAATTGCTAAAAAGGTCAACTAAATTATGTTTTTTTGTTAAATGTATGTTGAATTATATGTTAAATTATGATTATCATGTTTAGAAACATAAATTTAGCTGAATAAAGTTGTTACTTTTAATCTTTCTTTATAAAAATTAAGAAATTTTTCAAAAATTGACAAAAAAGTTAACTAAATTATGTTTTTTTGTTAATTGTAAGTTTAATTATATGTTAAATTATGATTAACATGTTTAGAAACATAGATTTAGCAGAATAAAGTTTTTATTTTTAATTTCTCTTTATAAAAATTAAGAAATTTTTACAAAAATTGCCTAAAAGTTCAACTAAATTATTTTTTTTTTGTTAAATGTATGTTGAATTATATGTTAAATTATTACTAACATGTTTAGAAACATAAATTTAGCTGAATAAAGTTGTTACTTTTAATCTTTCTTTATAAAAATTAAGTAATTTTTAAAAAAAAATCCAAAAAAGTCAACTAAATTAGGTTTTTTAGATAAATGTATGTTGAATTATATGTTAAATTATGATTATCATGTTTAGAAACATAAATTTAGCTGAATAAAGTTGTTACTTTTAATCTTTCTTTATAAAAATTAAGAAATTTTTCAAAAATTGACAAAAAAGTTAACTAAATTATGTTTTTTTGTTAATTGTAAGTTTAATTATATGTTAAATTATGATTAACATGTTTAGAAACATAGATTTAGCAGAATAAAGTTTTTATTTTTAATTTTTCTTTATAAAAATTAAGAAATTTTTACAAAAATTGCCTAAAAGTTCAACTAAATTATTTATTTTTTTGTTAAATGTATGTTGAATTATATGTTAAATTATTACTAACATGTTTAGAAACATAAATTTAGCTGAATAAAGTTGTTACTTTTAATCTTTCTTTATAAAAATTAAGTAATTTTTAAAAAAAAATCCAAAAAAGTCAACTAAATTATGTTTTATTATTAAATGTATGTTGAATTATATGTTAAATTATTACTTACATGTTTAGAAACATAAACTTAGCTGATAAATTTGTTACTTTTAATTTTTCTTTATAAAAATTAAGAAATTTTTAAAAAATTGGGAAGAAAAAGTCAACTAAATTATGTTTTTTTGTTAAATGTATGTTGAATTATATGTTAAATTATGATTATCATGTTCAGAAACATAAATTTAGCTGAATAAAGTTGTTACATTTAATCTTTCTTTATAAAAATTAAGAAATTTTTCAAAAATTGCCAAAAAAGTTAACTAGATTATGTTTTTTTGTTAATTGTAATTTTAATTATATGTTAAATTATGACTAACATGTTTAGAAACATAGATTTAGCAGAATAAAGATTTTATTTTTAATTTTTCTTTATAAAAATTAAGTAATTTTTACAAAAATTGCCTAAAAGGTCAACTAAATTATGTTTTTTTGTTAAATGTATGTTGAATTATATGTTAAATTATTACTAACATGTTTAGAAACATAAATTTAGCTGAATAAAGTTGTTACTTTTTATCTTTCTTTATAAAAATTAAGTAATTTTTATAAAAAATTTCAAAAAAGTCAACTAAATTATGTTTTTTTGTTAAATGTATGTTTAATTAAATGTTAAATTATGACTGACATGTTTAGAAACATAAATTTAGCTGAATAAAGTTGTTACTTGTAATGTTTCTTTATAAAATTAAGAAATTTGTAAAAAATTGGAAAGAAAAAGTCAACTAAATTATGTTTTTTTGTTAATTGTAAGTATACTTATATGTTTAATTATGACTAACACGTTTAGAAACATAGATTTAGCAGAATAAAGTTTTTATTTTTAAATTTTCTTTATAAAAATTAAGAAATTTTTACAAAAATTGCTAAAAAGGTCAACTAAATTATGTTTTTTTGTTAAATGTATGTTGAATTATATGTTAAATTATGATTATCATGTTTAGAAACATAAATTTAGCTGAATAAAGTTGTTACTTTTAATCTTTCTTTATAAAAATTAAGAAATTTTTCAAAAATTGACAAAAAAGTTAACTAAATTATGTTTTTTTGTTAATTGTAAGTTTAATTATATGTTAAATTATGATTAACATGTTTAGAAACATAGATTTAGCAGAATAAAGTTTTTATTTTTAATTTTTCTTTATAAAAATTAAGAAATTTTTACAAAAATTGCCTAAAAGTTCAACTAAATTATTTTTTTTTTGTTAAATGTATGTTGAATTATATGTTAAATTATTACTAACATGTTTAGAAACATAAATTTAGCTGAATAAAGTTGTTACTTTTAATCTTTCTTTATAAAAATTAAGTAATTTTTAAAAAAAAATCCAAAAAAGTCAACTAAATTAGGTTTTTTTGATAAATGTATGTTGAATTATATGTTAAATTATGACTAACATGTTTAGAAATATAAATTTAGCTGAATAAAGTTTTTATTTTTAAATTTTCTTTATAAAAATTTAGAAATTTTTAAAATAGTTGCCAAAAAAAGTCAACTAAATTATGTTTTATTGTTAAATGTATGTTGAATTATATGTTAAATTATGATTATCATGTTTAGAAACATAAATTTAGCTGAATAAAGTTGTTACTTGTAATGTTTCTTTATAAAATTAAGAAATTTGTAAAAAATTGGAAAGAAAAAGTCAACTAAATTATGTTTTTTTGTTAATTGTAAGTATACTTATATGTTTAATTATGACTTTAGCGCAATCTATTTTATTACTTTAGCGCAATCTATTTTAACATGATTAGAAACATAGATTTAGCAGAATAAAGTTTTTATTTTTAATTTTTCTTTATAAAAATTAAGAAATTTTTACAAAAATTGCCTAAAAGGTCAACTAAATTATGTTTTTTTTGTTAAATGTATGTTGAATTATATGTTAAATTATTACTTACATGTTTAGAAACATAAACTTAGCTGATAAATTTGTTACTTTTAATTTTTCTTTATAAAAATTAAGAAATTTTTAAAAAATTGGGAAGAAAAAGTCAACTAAATTATGTTTTTTTGTTAAATATATGTTGAATTATATGTTAAATTATGATTATCATGTTTAGAAACATAAATTTAGCTGAATAAAGTTGTTACATTTAATCTTTCTTTATAAAAATTAAGAAATTTTTCAAAAATTGCCAAAAAAGTTAACTAGATTATGTTTTTTTGTTAATTGTAATTTTAATTATATGTTAAATTATGACTAACATGTTTAGAAACATAGATTTAGCAGAATAAAGATTTTATTTTTAATTTTTCTTTATAAAAATTAAGAAATTTTAACAAAAATTGCCTAAAAGGTCAACTAAATTATGTTTTTTTTATTAAATGTATGTTGAATTATATGTTAAATTATTACTAACATGTTTAGAAAAATAAATTTAGCTGAATAAAGTTGTTACTTTTTATCTTTCTTTATAAAAATTAAGTAATTTTTATAAAAAATTTCAAAAAAGTCAACTAAATTATGTTTTTTTGTTAAATGTATGTTTAATTAAATGTTAAATTATGACTGACATGTTTAGAAACATAAATTTAGCTGAATAAAGTTGTTACTTTTAATCTTTCTTTATAAAAATTAAGAAATTTTTCAAAAATTGACAAAAAAGTTAACTAAATTATGTTTTTTTGTTAATTGTAAGTTTAATTATATGTTAAATTATTACTAACATGTTTAGAAACATAAATTTAGCTGAATAAAGTTGTTACTTTTAATCTTTCTTTATAAAAATTAAGTAATTTTTAAAAAAAAATCCAAAAAAGTCAACTAAATTAGGTTTTTTTGATAAATGTATGTTGAATTATATGTTAAATTATGACTAACATGTTTAGAAATATAAATTTAGCTGAATAAAGTTTTTATTTTTAAATTTTCTTTATAAAAATTTAGAAATTTTTAAAATAGTTGCCAAAAAAAGTCAACTAAATTATGTTTTATTGTTAAATGTATGTTGAATTATATGTTAAATTATGATTATCATGTTTAGAAACATAAATTTAGCTGAATAAAGTTGTTACTTGTAATGTTTCTTTATAAAATTAAGAAATTTGTAAAAAATTGGAAAGAAAAAGTCAACTAAATTATGTTTTTTTGTTAATTGTAAGTATACTTATATGTTTAATTATGACTAACATGATTAGAAACATAGATTTAGCAGAATAAAGTTTTTATTTTTAATTTTTCTTTATAAAAATTAAGAAATTTTTACAAAAATTGCCTAAAAGGTCAACTAAATTATGTTTTTTTTTGTTAAATGTATGTTGAATTATATGTTAAATTATTACTTACATGTTTAGAAACATAAACTTAGCTGATAAATTTGTTACTTTTAATTTTTCTTTATAAAAATTAAGAAATTTTTAAAAAATTGGGAAGAAAAAGTCAACTAAATTATGTTTTTTTGTTAAATATATGTTGAATTATATGTTAAATTATGATTATCATGTTTAGAAACATAAATTTAGCTGAATAAAGTTTTTATTTTTAAATTTTCTTTATAAAAATTTAGAAATTTTTAAAATAGTTGCCAAAAAAAGTCAACTAAATTATGTTTTATTGTTAAATGTATGTTGAATTATATGTTAAATTATGATTATCATGTTTAGAAACATAAATTTAGCTGAATAAAGTTGTTACTTGTAATGTTTCTTTATAAAATTAAGAAATTTGTAAAAAATTGGAAAGAAAAAGTCAACTAAATTATGTTTTTTTGTTAATTGTAAGTATACTTATATGTTTAATTATGACTAACATGATTAGAAACATAGATTTAGCAGAATAAAGTTTTTATTTTTAATTTTTCTTTATAAAAATTAAGAAATTTTTACAAAAATTGCCTAAAAGGTCAACTAAATTATGTTTTTTTTTGTTAAATGTATGTTGAATTATATGTTAAATTATTACTTACATGTTTAGAAACATAAACTTAGCTGATAAATTTGTTACTTTTAATTTTTCTTTATAAAAATTAAGAAATTTTTAAAAAATTGGGAAGAAAAAGTCAACTAAATTATGTTTTTTTGTTAAATATATGTTGAATTATATGTTAAATTATGATTATCATGTTTAGAAACATAAATTTAGCTGAATAAAGTTGTTACATTTAATCTTTCTTTATAAAAATTAAGAAATTTTTCAAAAATTGCCAAAAAAGTTAACTAGATTATGTTTTTTTGTTAATTGTAATTTTAATTATATGTTAAATTATGACTAACATGTTTAGAAACATAGATTTAGCAGAATAAAGATTTTATTTTTAATTTTTCTTTATAAAAATTAAGAAATTTTAACAAAAATTGCCTAAAAGGTCAACTAAATTATGTTTTTTTTGTTAAATGTATGTTGAATTATATGTTAAATTATTACTAACATGTTTAGAAAAATAAATTTAGCTGAATAAAGTTGTTACTTTTTATCTTTCTTTATAAAAATTAAGTAATTTTTATAAAAAATTTCAAAAAAGTCAACTAAATTATGTTTTTTTGTTAAATGTATGTTTAATTAAATGTTAAATTATGACTGACATGTTTAGAAACATAAATTTAGCTGAATAAAGTTGTTACTTGTAATGTTTCTTTATAAAATTAAGAAATTTGTAAAAAATTGGAAAGAAAAAGTCAACTAAATTATGTTTTTTTGTTAATTGTAAGTATACTTATATGTTTAATTATGACTAACATGTTTAGAAACATAGATTTAGCAGAACAAAGTTTTTATTTTTAAATTTTCTTTATAAAAATTAAGAAATTTTTACAAAAATTGCTAAAAAGGTCAACTAAATTATGTTTTTTTGTTAAATGTATGTTGAATTATATGTTAAATTATGATTATCATGTTTAGAAACATAAATTTAGCTGAATAAAGTTGTTACTTTTAATCTTTCTTTATAAAAATTAAGAAATTTTTCAAAAATTGACAAAAAAGTTAACTAAATTATGTTTTTTTGTTAATTGTAAGTTTAATTATATGTTAAATTATGATTAACATGTTTAGAAACATAGATTTAGCAGAATAAAGTTTTTATTTTTAATTTTTCATTATAAAAATTAAGAAATTTTTACAAAAATTGCCTAAAAGTTCAACTAAATTATTTTTTTTTTTGTTAAATGTATGTTGAATTATATGTTAAATTATTACTAACATGTTTAGAAACATAAATTTAGCTGAATAAAGTTGTTACTTTTAATCTTTCTTTATAAAAATTAAGTAATTTTTAAAAAAAAATCCAAAAAAGTCAACTAAATTAGGTTTTTTTGATAAATGTATGTTGAATTATATGTTAAATTATGATTATCATGTTTAGAAACATAAATTTAGCTGAATAAAGTTGTTACATTTAATCTTTCTTTATAAAAATTAAGAAATTTTTAAAAAATTGGGAAGAAAAAGTCAACTAAATTATGTTTTTTTGTTAAATGTATGTTGAATTATATGTTAAATTATGATTATCATGTTTAGAAACATAAATTTAGCTGAATAAAGTTGTTACATTTAATCTTTCTTTATAAAAATTAAGAAATTTTTCAAAAATTGCCAAAAAAGTTAACTAGATTATGTTTTTTTGTTAATTGTAATTTTAATTATATGTTAAATTATGACTAACATGTTTAGAAACATAGATTTAGCAGAATAAAGATTTTATTTTTAATTTTTCTTTATAAAAATTAAGAAATTTTTACAAAAATTGCCTAAAAGGTCAACTAAATTATGTTTTTTTTGTTAAATGTATGTTGAATTATATGTTAAATTATTACTAACATGTTTAGAAACATAAATTTAGCTGAATAAAGTTGTTACTTTTTATCTTTCTTTATAAAAATTAAGTAATTTTTATAAAAAATTTCAAAAAAGTGAACTAAATTATGTTTTTTTGTTAAATGTATGTTTAATTAAATGTTAAATTATGACTGACATGTTTAGAAACATAAATTTAGCTGAATAAAGTGGTTACTTGTAATGTTTCTTTATAAAATTAAGAAATTTGTAAAAAATTGGAAAGAAAAAGTCAACTAAATTATGTTTTTTTGTTAATTGTAAGTATACTTATATGTTTAATTATGACTTACATGTTTAGAAACATAGATTTAGCAGAATAAAGTTTTTATTTTTAAATTTTCTTTATAAAAATTAAGAAATTTTTACAAAAATTGCTAAAAAGGTCAACTAAATTATGTTTTTTTGTTAAATGTATGTTGAATTATATGTTAAATTATGATTATCATGTTTAGAAACATAAATTTAGCTGAATAAAGTTGTTACTTTTAATATTTCTTTATAAAAATTAAGAAATTTTTCAAAAATTGACAAAAAAGTTAACTAAATTATGTTTTTTTGTTAATTGTAAGTTTAATTATATGTTAAATTATGATTAACATGTTTAGAAACATAGATTTAGCAGAATAAAGTTTTTATTTTTAATTTTGCTTTATAAAAATTAAGAAATTTTTACAAAAATTGCCTAAAAGTTCAACTAAATTATTTTTTTTTTGTTAAATGTATGTTGAATTATATGTTAAATTATTACTAACATGTTTAGAAACATAAATTTAGCTGAATAAAGTTGTAACTTTTAATCTTTCTTTATAAAAATTAAGTAATTTTTAAAAAAAAATCCAAAAAAGTCAACTAAATTAGGTTTTTTTGATAAATGTATGTTGAATTATATGTTAAATCATGACTAACATGTTTAGAAATATAAATTTAGCTGAATAAAGTTTTTATTTTTAAATTTTCTTTATAAAAATTTAGAAATTTTTAAAATAGTTGCCAAAAAAAGTCAACTAAATTATGTTTTATTGTTAAATGTATGTTGAATTATATGTTAAATTATGATTATCATGTTTAGAAACATAAATTTAGCTGAATAAATTTGTTACTTGTAATGTTTCTTTATAAAATTAAGAAATTTGTAAAAAATTGGAAAGAAAAAGTCAACTTAATTATGTTTTTTTGTTAATTGTAAGTATACTTATATGTTTAATTATGACTTACATGTTTAGAAACATAGATTTAGCAGAATAAAGTTTTTATTTTTAATTTTTCTTTATAAAAATTAAGAAATTTTTACAAAAATTGCCTAAAAGGTCAACTAAATTATGTTTTTTTTGTTAAATGTATGTTGAATTATATGTTAAATTATTACTTACATGTTTAGAAACATAAACTTAGCTGATAAATTTGTTACTTTTAATTTTTCTTTATAAAAATTAAGAAATTTTTAAAAAATTGGGAAGAAAAAGTCAACTAAATTATGTTTTTTTGTTAAATGTATGTTGAATTATATGTTAAATTATGATTAACATGTTTAGAAACATAGATTTAGCAGAATAAAGTTTTTATTTTTAAATTTTCTTTATAAAAATTAAGAAATTTTTACAAAAATTGCTAAAAAGGTCAACTAAATTATGTTTTTTTGTTAAATGTATGTTGAATTATATGTTAAATTATGATTATCATGTTTAGAAACATAAATTTAGCTGAATAAAGTTGTTACTTTTAATCTTTCTTTATAAAAATTAAGAAATTTTTCAAAAATTGACAAAAAAGTTAACTAAATTATGTTTTTTTGTTAATCGTAAGTTTAATTATATGTTAAATTATGATTAACATGTTTAGAAACATAGATTTAGCAGAATAAAGTTTTTATTTTTAATTTTTCTTTATAAAAATTAAGAAATTTTTACAAAAATTGCCTAAAAGTTCAACTAAATTATTTTTTTTTTTGTTAAATGTATGTTGAATTATATGTTAAATTATTACTAACATGTTTAGAAACATAAATTTAGCTGAATAAAGTTGTTACTTTTAATCTTTCTTTATAAAAATTAAGTAATTTTTAAAAAAAAATCCAAAAAAGTCAACTAAATTAGGTTTTTTTGATAAATGTATGTTGAATTATATGTTAAATTATGACTAACATGTTTAGAAATATAAATTTAGCTGAATAAAGTTTTTATTTTTAAATTTTCTTTATAAAAATTTAGAAATTTTTAAAATAGTTGCCAAAAAAAGTCAACTAAATTATGTTTTATTGTTAAATGTATGTTGAATTATATGTTAAATTATGATTATCATGTTTAGAAACATAAATTTAGCTGAATAAAGTTGTTACTTGTAATGTTTCTTTATAAAATTAAGAAATTTGTAAAAAATTGGGAAGAAAAAGTCAACTAAATTATGTTTTTTTGTTAAATGTATGTTGAATTATATGTTAAATTATGATTATCATGTTTAGAAACATAAATTTAGCTGAATAAAGTTGTTACATTTAATCTTTCTTTATAAAAATTAAGAAATTTTTCAAAACTTGCCAAAAAAGGTAACTAGATTATGTTTTTTTGTTAATTGTAATTTTAATTATATGTTAAATTATGACAAACATGTTTAGAAACATAGATTTAGCAGAATAAAGATTTTATTTTTAATTTTTCTTTATAAAAATTAAGAAATTTTTACAAAAATTGCCTAAAAGGTCAACTAAATTATGTTTTTTTTGTTAAATGTATGTTGAATTATATGTTAAATTATTACTAACATGTTTAGAAACATAAATTTAGCTGAATAAAGTTGTTACTTTTTATCTTTCTTTATAAAAATTAAGTAATTTTTATAAAAAATTTCAAAAAAGTCAACTAAATTATGTTTTTTTGTTAAATGTATGTTTAATTAAATGTTAAATTATGACTGACATGTTTAGAAACATAAATTTAGCTGAATAAAGTTGTTACTTGTAATGTTTCTTTATAAAATTAAGAAATTTGTAAAAAATTGGAAAGAAAAAGTCAACTAAATTATGTTTTTTTGTTAATTGTAAGTATACTTATATGTTTAATTATGACTTACATGTTTAGAAACATAGATTTAGCAGAATAAAGTTTTTATTTTTAAATTTTCTTTATAAAAATTAAGAAATTTTTACAAAAATTGCTAAAAAGGTCAACTAAATTATGTTTTTTTGTTAAATGTATGTTGAATTATATGTTAAATTATGATTATCATGTTTAGAAACATAAATTTAGCTGAATAAAGTTGTTACTTTTAATTTTTCTTTATAAAAATTAAGAAATTTTTCAAAAATTGACAAAAAAGTTAACTAAATTATGTTTTTTTGTTAATTGTAAGTTTAATTATATGTTAAATTATGATTAACATGTTTAGAAACATAGATTTAGCAGAATAAAGTTTTTATTTTTAATTTTTCTTTATAAAAATTAAGAAATTTTTACAAAAATTGCCTAAAAGTTCAACTAAATTATTTTTTTTTTGTTAAATGTATGTTGAATTATATGTTAAATTATTACTAACATGTTTAGAAACATAAATTTAGCTGAATAAAGTTGTTACTTTTAATCTTTCTTTATAAAAATTAAGTAATTTTAAAAAAAAAATCCAAAAAAGTCAACTAAATTAGGTTTTTTTGATAAATGTATGTTGAATTATATGTTAAATTATGATTATCATGTTTAGAAACATAAATTTAGCTGAATAAAGTTGTTACTTTTAATCTTTCTTTATAAAAATTAAGAAATTTTTCAAAAATTGACAAAAAAGTTAACTAAATTATGTTTTTTTGTTAATTGTAAGTTTAATTATATGTTAAATTATGATTAACATGTTTAGAAACATAGATTTAGCAGAATAAAGTTTTTATTTTTAATTTTTCTTTATAAAAATTAAGAAATTTTTACAAAAATTGCCTAAAAGTTCAACTAAATTATTTTTTTTTTGTTAAATGTATGTTGAATTATATGTTAAATTATTATTAACATGTTTAGAAACATAAATTTAGCTGAATAAAGTTGTTACTTTTAATCTTTCTTTATAAAAATTAAGTAATTTTTAAAAAAAAATCCAAAAAAGTCAACTAAATTATGTTTTATTATTAAATGTATGTTGAATTATATGTTAAATTATTACTTACATGTTTAGAAACATAAACTTAGCTGATAAATTTGTTACTTTTAATTTTTCTTTATAAAAATTAAGAAATTTTTAAAAAAGTGGGAAGAAAAAGTCAACAAAATTATGTTTTTTTGTTAAATGTATGTTGAATTATATGTTAAATTATGATTATCATGTTTAGAAACATAAATTTAGCTGAATAAAGTTGTTACATTTAATCTTTCTTTATAAAAATTAAGAAATTTTTCAAAAATTGCCAAAAAAGTTAACTAGATTATGTTTTTTTGTTAATTGTAATTTTAATTATATGTTAAATTATGACTAACATGTTTAGAAACATAGATTTAGCAGAATAAATATTTTATTTTTAATTTTTCTTTATAAAAATTAAGAAATTTTTACAAAAATTGCCTAAAAGGTCAACTAAATTATGTTTTTTTTGTTAAATGTATGTTGAATTATATGTTAAATTATTACTAACATGTTTAGAAACATAAATTTAGCTGAATAAAGTTGTTACTTTTTATCTTTCTTTATAAAAATTAAGTAATTTTTATAAAAAATTTCAAAAAAGTCAACTAAATTATGTTTTTTTGTTAAATGTATGTTTAATTAAATGTTAAATTATGACTGACATGTTTAGAAACATAAATTTAGCTGAATAAAGTTGTTACTTGTAATGTTTCTTTATAAAATTAAGAAATTTGTAAAAAATTGGAAAGAAAAAGTCAACTAAATTATGTTTTTTTGTTAATTGTAAGTATACTTATATGTTTAATTATGACTTACATGTTTAGAAACATAGATTTAGCAGAATAAAGTTTTTATTTTTAAATTTTCTTTATAAAAATTAAGAAATTTTTACAAAAATTGCTAAAAAGGTCAACTAAATTATGTTTTTTTGTTAAATGTATGTTGAATTATATGTTAAATTATGATTATCATGTTTAGAAACATAAATTTAGCTGAATAAAGTTGTTACTTTTAATCTTTCTTTATAAAAATTAAGAAATTTTTCAAAAATTGACAAAAAAGTTAACTAAATTATTTTGTTAATTGTAAGTTTAATTATATGTTAAATTATGATTAACATGTTTAGAAACATAGATTTAGCAGAATAAAGTTTTTATTTTTAATTTTTCTTTATAAAAATTAAGAAATTTTTACAAAAATTGCCTAAAAGTTCAACTAAATTATTTTTTTTTTGTTAAATGTATGTTGAATTATATGTTAAATTATTACTAACATGTTTAGAAACATAACTTTAGCTGAATAAAGTTGTTACTTTTAATCTTTCTTTATAAAAATTAAGTAATTTTTAAAAAAAAATCCAAAAAAGTCAACTAAATTAGGTTTTTTTGATAAATGTATGTTGAATTATATGTTAAATTATGACTAACATGTTTAGAAATATAAATTTAGCTGAATAAAGTTTTTATTTTTAAATTTTATTTATAAAAATTTAGAAATTTTTAAAATAGTTGCCAAAAAAAGTCAACTAAATTATGTTTTATTGTTAAATGTATGTTGAATTATATGTTAAATTATGATTATCATGTTTAGAAACATAAATTTAGCTGAATAAAGTTGTTACTTGTAATGTTTCTTTATAAAATTAAGAAATTTGTAAAAAATTGGAAAGAAAAAGTCAACTAAATTATGTTTTTTTGTTAATTGTAAGTATACTTATATGTTTAATTATGACTAACATGTTTAGAAACATAGATTTAGCAGAATAAAGTTTTTATTTTTAATTTTTCTTTATAAAAATTAAGAAATTTTTACAAAAATTGCCTAAAAGGTCAACTAAATTATGTTTTTTTTGTTAAATGTATGTTGAATTATATGTTAAATTATTACTTACATGTTTAGAAACATAAACTTAGCTGATAAATTTGTTACTTTTAATTTTTCTTTATAAAAATTAAGAAATTTTTAAAAAATTGGGAAGAAAAAGTCAACTAAATTATGTTTTTTTGTTAAATGTATGTTGAATTATATGTTAAATTATGATTATCATGTTTAGAAACATAAATTTAGCTGAATAAAGTTGTTACATTTAATCTTTCTTTATAAAAATCAAGCAATTTTTCAAAAATTGCCAAAAAAGTTAACTAGATTATGTTTTTTTGTTAATTGTAATTTTAATTATATGTTAAATTATGACTTACATGTTTAGAAACATAGATTTAGCAGAATAAAGATTTTATTTTTAATTTTTCTTTATAAAAATTAAGAAATTTTTACAAAAATTGCCTAAAAGGTCAACTAAATTATGTTTTTTTTGTTAAATGTATGTTGAATTATATGTTAAATTATTACTAACATGTTTAGAAACATAAATTTAGCTGAATAAAGTTGTTACTTTTTATCTTTCTTTATAAAAATTAAGTAATTTTTATAAAAAAATTCAAAAAAGTCAACTAAATTATGTTTTTTTGTTAAATGTATGTTTAATTAAATGTTAAATTATGACTGACATGTTTAGAAACATAAATTTAGCTGAATAAAGTTGTTACTTGTAATGTTTCTTTATAAAATTAAGAAATTTGTAAAAAATTGGAAAGAAAAAGTCAACTAAATTATGTTTTTTTGTTAATTGTAAGTATACTTATATGCTTAATTATGACTAACATGTTTAGAAACATAGATTTAACAGAATAAAGTTTTTATTTTTAAATTTTCTTTATAAAAATTAAGAAATTTTTACAAAAATTGCTAAAAAGGTCAAGTAAATTATGTTTTTTTGTTAAATGTATGTTGAATTATATGTTAAATTATGATTATCATGTTTATAAACATAAATTTAGCTGAATAAAGTTGTTACTTTTAATCTTTCTTTATAAAAATTAAGAAATTTTTACAAAAATTGCTAAAAAGGTCAAGTAAATTATGTTTTTTTTGTTAAATGTATGTTGAATTATATGTTAAATTATGATTAACATGTTTAGAAACATAGATTTAGCAGAATAAAGTTTTTATTTTTAATTTTTCTTTATAAAAATTAAGAAATTTTTACAAAAATTGCCTAAAAGTTCAACTAAATTATTTTTTTTTTTGTTAAATGTATGTTGAATTATATGTTAAATTATTACTAACATGTTTAGAAACATAAATTTAGCTGAATAAAGTTGTTACTTTTAATCTTTCTTTATAAAAATTAAGTAATTTTTAAAAAAAAATCCAAAAAAGTCAACTAAATTAGGTTTTTTTGATAAATGTATGTTGAATTATATGTTAAATTATGATTATCATGTTTAGAAACATAAATTTAGCTGAATAAAGTTGTTACTTTTAATCTTTCTTTATAAAAATTAAGAAATTTTTCAAAAATTGACAAAAAAGTTAACTAAATTATGTTTTTTTGTTAATTGTAAGTTTAATTATATGTTAAATTATGATTAACATGTTTAGAAACATAGATTTAGCAGAATAAAGTTTTTATTTTTAATTTTTCTTTATAAAAATTAAGAAATTTTTACAAAAATTGCCTAAAAGTTCAACTAAATTATTTTTTTTTTTGTTAAATGTATGTTGAATTATATGTTAAATTATTACTAACATGTTTAGAAACATAAATTTAGCTGAATAAAGTTGTTACTTTTAATCTTTCTTTATAAAAATTAAGTAATTTTTAAAAAAAAATCCAAAAAAGTCAACTAAATTATGTTTTATTATTTAATGTATGTTGAATTATATGTTAAATTATTACTTACATGTTTAGAAACATAAACTTAGCTGATAAATTTGTTACTTTTAATTTTTCTTTATAAAAATTAAGAAATTTTTAAAAAATTGGGAAGAAAAAGTCAACTAAATTATGTTTTTTTGTTAAATGTATGTTGAATTATATGTTAAATTATGATTATCATGTTTAGAAACATAAATTTAGCTGAATAAAGTTGTTACATTTAATCTTTCTTTATAAAAATTAAGAAATTTTTCAAAAATTGCCAAAAAAGTTAACTAGATTATGTTTTTTTGTTAATTGTAATTTTAATTATATGTTAAATTATGACTAACATGTTTAGAAACATAGATTTAGCAGAATAAAGATTTTATTTTTAATTTTTCTTTATAAAAATTAAGAAATTTTTACAAAAATTGCCTAAAAGGTCAACTAAATTATGTTTTTTTTGTTAAATGTATGTTGAATTATATGTTAAATTATTACTAACATGTTTAGAAACATAAATTTAGCTGAACTAAGTTTTTATTTTTAATTTTTCTTTATAAAAATTAAGAAATTTTTAAAAAAATTGGCAAAAAAAGTCAACTAAATTATGTTTTTTGTTAAATTTATGTTGAATTATATGTTAAATTATGATTAACATATTTAGAAACATAAATTTAGCTGAACTAAGTTTTTATTTTTAATTTTTCTTTATAAAAATTAAGTAATTTTTAAAAAAAAATCCAAAAAAGTCAACTAAATTAGGTTTTTTTGATAAATGTATGTTGAATTATATGTTAAATTATGACTAACATGTTTAGAAATATAAATTTAGCTGAATAAAGTTTTTATTTTTAAATTTTCTTTATAAAAATTTAGAAATTTTTAAAATAGTTGCCAAAAAAAGTCAACTAAATTATGTTTTATTGTTAAATGTATGTTGAATTATATGTTAAATTATGATTATCATGTTTAGAAACATAAATTTAGCTGAATAAAGTTGTTACTTGTAATGTTTCTTTATAAAATTAAGAAATTTGTAAAAAATTGGAAAGAAAAAGTCAACTAAATTATGTTCTTTTGTTAATTGTAAGTATACTTATATGTTTAATTATGACTTACATGTTTAGAAACATAGATTTAGCAGAATAAAGTTTTTATTTTTAATTTTTCTTTATAAAAATTAAGAAATATTTACAAAAATTGCCTAAAAGGTCAACTAAATTATGTTTTTTTTGTTAAATGTATGTTGAATTATATGTTAAATTATTACTTACATGTTTAGAAACATAAACTTAGCTGATAAATTTGTTACTTTTAATTTTTCTTTATAAAAATTAAGAAATTTTTAAAAAATTGGGAAGAAAAAGTCAACTAAATTATGTTTTTTTGTTAAATGTATGTTGAATTATATGTTAAATTATGATTATCATGTTTAGAAACATAAATTTAGCTGAATAAAGTTGTTACATTTAATCTTTCTTTATAAAAATCAAGAAATTTTTCAAAAATTGCCAAAAAAGTTAACTAGATTATGTTTTTTTGTTAATTGTAATTTTAATTATATGTTAAATTATGACTAACATGTTTAGAAACATAGATTTAGCAGAATAAAGATTTTATTTTTAATTTTTCTTTATAAAAATTAAGAAATTTTTACAAAAATTGCCTAAAAGGTAAACTAAATTATGTTTTTTTTGTTAAATGTATGTTGAATTATATGTTAAATTATTACTAACATGTTTAGAAACATAAATTTAGCTGAATAAAGTTGTTACTTTTTATCTTTCTTTATAAAAATTAAGTAATTTTTATAAAAAATTTCAAAAAAGTCAACTAAATTATGTTTTTTTGTTAAATGTATGTTTAATTAAATGTTAAATTATGACTGACATGTTTAGAAACATAAATTTAGCTGAATAAAGTTGTTACTTGTAATGTTTCTTTATAAAATTAAGAAATTTGTAAAAAATTGGAAAGAAAAAGTCAACTAAATTATGTTTTTTTGTTAATTGTAAGTATACTTATATGTTTAATTATGACTAACATGTTTAGAAACATAGATTTAGCAGAATAAAGTTTTTATTTTTAAATTTTCTTTATAAAAATTAAGTAATTTTTAAAAAAAAATCCAAAAAAGTCAACTAAATTAGGTTTTTTTGATAAATGTATGTTGAATTATATGTTAAATTATGATTATCATGTTTAGAAACATAAATTTAGCTGAATAAAGTTGTTACTTTTAATCTTTCTTTATAAAAATTAAGAAATTTTTCAAAAATTGACAAAAAAGTTAACTAAATTATGTTTTTTTGTTAATTGTAAGTTTAATTATATGTTAAATTATGATTAACATGTTTAGAAACATAGATTTAGCAGAATAAAGTTTTTATTTTTAATTTTTCTTTATAAAAATTAAGAAATTTTTACAAAAATTGCCTAAAAGTTCAACTAAATTATTTTTTTTTTTGTTAAATGTATGTTGAATTATATGTTAAATTATTACTAACATGTTTAGAAACATAAATTTAGCTGAATAAAGTTGTTACTTTTAATCTTTCTTTATAAAAATTAAGTAATTTTAAAAAAAAAATCCAAAAAAGTCAACTAAATTATGTTTTATTATTAAATGTATGTTGAATTATATGTTAAATTATTACTTACATGTTTAGAAACATAAACTTAGCTGATAAATTTGTTACTTTTAATTTTTCTTTATAAAAATTAAGAAATTTTTAAAAAATTGGGAAGAAAAAGTCAACTAAATTATGTTTTTTTGTTAAATGTATGTTGAATTATATGTTAAATTATGATTATCATGTTTAGAAACATAAATTTAGCTGAATAAAGTTGTTACATTTAATCTTTCTTTATAAAAATTAAGAAATTTTTCAAAAATTGCCAAAAAAGTTAACTAGATTATGTTTTTTTGTTAATTGTAATTTTAATTATATGTTAAATTATGACTAACATGTTTAGAAACATAGATTTAGCAGAATAAAGATTTTATTTTTAATTTTTCTTTATAAAAATTAAGAAATTTTTACAAAAATTGCCTAAAAGGTCAACTAAATTATGTTTTTTTTGTTAAATGTATGTTGAATTATATGTTAAATTATTACTAACATGTTTAGAAACATAAATTTAGCTGAATAAAGTTGTTACTTTTTATCTTTCTTTATAAAAATTAAGTAATTTTTATAAAAAATTTCAAAAAAGTCAACTAAATTATGTTTTTTTGTTAAATGTATGTTTAATTAAATGTTAAATTATGACTGACATGTTTAGAAACATAAATTTAGCTGAATAAAGTTGTTACTTGTAATGTTTCTTTATAAAATTAAGAAATTTGTAAAAAATTGGAAAGAAAAAGTCAACTAAATTATGTTTTTTTGTTAATTGTAAGTATACTTATATGTTTAATTATGACTAACATGTTTAGAAACATAGATTTAGCAGAATAAAGTTTTTATTTTTAAATTTTCTTTATAAAAATTTGTTAAATGTATGTTGAATTATATGTTAAATTATGATTATCATGTTTAGAAACATAAATTTAGCTGAATAAAGTTGTTACTTTTAATCTTTCTTTATAAAAATTAAGAAATTTTTCAAAAATTGACAAAAAAGTTAACTAAATTATGTTTTTTTGTTAATTGTAAGTTTAATTATATGTTAAATTATGATTAACATGTTTAGAAACATAGATTTAGCAGAATAAAGTTTTTATTTTTAATTTTTCTTTATAAAAATTAAGAAATTTTTACAAAAATTGCCTAAAAGTTCAACTAAATTATTTATTTTTTTTGTTAAATGTATGTTGAATTATATGTTAAATTATTACTAACATGTTTAGAAACATAAATTTAGCTGAATAAAGTTGTTACTTTTAATCTTTCTTTATAAAAATTAAGTAATTTTTAAAAAAAAATCCAAAAAAGTCAACTAAATTAGGTTTTTTTGATAAATGTATGTTGAATTATATGTTAAATTATGACTAACATGTTTAGAAATATAAATTTAGCTGAATAAAGTTTTTATTTTTAAATTTTCTTTATAAAAATTTAGAAATTTTTAAAATAGTTGCCAAAAAAATTCAACTAAATTATGTTTTATTGTTAAATGTATGTTGAATTATATGTTAAATTATGATTATCATGTTTAGAAACATAAATTTAGCTGAATAAAGTTGTTACTTGTAATGTTTCTTTATAAAATTAAGAAATTTGTAAAAAATTGGAAAGAAAAAGTCAACTAAATTATGTTTTTTTGTTAATTGTAAGTATACTTATATGTTTAATTATGACTAACATGTTTAGAAACATAGATTTAGCAGAATAAAGTTTTTATTTTTTATTTTTCTTTATAAAAATTAAGAAATTTTTAAAAAATTGGGAAGAAAAAGTCAACTAAATTATGTTTTTTTGTTAAATGTATGTTGAATTATATGTTAAATTATGATTATCATGTTTAGAAACATAAATTTAGCTGAATAAAGTTGTTATATTTAATCTTTCTTTATAAAAATTAAGAAATTTTTCAAAAATTGCCAAAAAAGTTAACTAGATTATGTTTTTTTGTTAATTGTAATTTTAATTATATGTTAAATTATGACTAACATGTTTAGAAACATAGATTTAGCAGAATAAAGATTTTATTTTTAATTTTTCTTTATAAAAATTAAGAAATTTTTACAAAAATTGCCTAAAAGGTCAACTAAATTATGTTTTTTTTGTTAAATGTATGTTGAATTATATGTTAAATTATTACTAACATGTTTAGAAACATAAATTTAGCTGAATAAAGTTGTTACTTTTTATCTTTCTTTATAAAAATTAAGTAATTTTTATAAAAAATTTCAAAAAAGTCAACTAAATTATGTTTTTTTGTTAAATGTATGTTTAATTAAATGTTAAATTATGACTGACATGTTTAGAAACATAAATTTAGCTGAATAAAGTTGTTACTTGTAATGTTTCTTTATAAAATTAAGAAATTTGTAAAAAATTGGAAAGAAAAAGTCAACTAAATTATGTTTTTTTGTTAATTGTAAGTATACTTATATGTTTAATTATGACTAACATGTTTAGAAACATAGATTTAGCAGAATAAAGTTTTTATTTTTAAATTTTCTTTATAAAAATTAAGAAATTTTTACAAAAATTGCTAAAAAGGTCAACTAAATTATGTTTTTTTGTTAAATGTATGTTGAATTATATGTTAAATTATGATTATCATGTTTAGAAACATAAATTTAGCTGAATAAAGTTGTTACTTTTAATCTTTCTTTATAAAAATTAAGAAATTTTTCAAAAATTGACAAAAAAGTTAACTAAATTATGTTTTTTTGTTAATTGTAAGTTTAATTATATGTTAAATTATGATTAACATGTTTAGAAACATAGATTTAGCAGAATAAAGTTTTTATTTTTAATTTTTCTTTATAAAAATTAAGAAATTTTTACAAAAATTGCCTAAAAGTTCAACTAAATTATTTTTTTTTTGTTAAATGTATGTTGAATTATATGTTAAATTATTACTAACATGTTTAGAAACATAAATTTAGCTGAATAAAGTTGTTACTTTTAATCTTTCTTTATAAAAATTAAGTAATTTTTAAAAAAAAATCCAAAAAAGTCAACTAAATTAGGTTTTTTTGATAAATGTATGTTGAATTATATGTTAAATTATGATTATCATGTTTAGAAACATAAATTTAGCTGAATAAAGTTGTTACTTTTTATCTTTCTTTATAAAAATTAAGTAATTTTTATAAAAAATTTCAAAAAAGTCAACTAAATTATGTTTTTTTGTTAAATGTATGTTTAATTAAATGTTAAATTATGACTGACATGTTTAGAAACATAAATTTAGCTGAATAAAGTTGTTACTTGTAATGTTTCTTTATAAAATTAAGAAATTTGTAAAAAATTGGAAAGAAAAAGTCAACTAAATTATGTTTTTTTGTTAATTGTAAGTATACTTATATGTTTAATTATGACTAACATGTTTAGAAACATAGATTTAGCAGAATAAAGTTTTTATTTTTAAATTTTCTTTATAAAAATTAAGAAATTTTTACAAAAATTGCTAAAAAGGTCAACTAAATTATGTTTTTTTGTTAAATGTATGTTGAATTATATGTTAAATTATGATTATCATGTTTAGAAACATAAATTTAGCTGAATAAAGTTGTTACATTTAATCTTTCTTTATAAAAATTAAGAAATTTTTCAAAAATTGCCAAAAAAGTTAACTAGATTATGTTTTTTTGTTAATTGTAATTTTAATTATATGTTAAATTATGACTAACATGTTTAGAAACATAGATTTAGCAGAATAAAGATTTTATTTTTAATTTTTCTTTATAAAAATTAAGAAATTTTTACAAAAATTACCTAAAAGGTCAACTAAATTATGTTTTTTTTGTTAAATGTATGTTGAATTATATGTTAAATTATTACTAACATGTTTAGAAACATAAATTTAGCTGAATAAAGTTGTTACTTTTTATCTTTCTTTATAAAAATTAAGTAATTTTTATAAAAAATTTCAAAAAAGTCAACTAAATTATGTTTTTTTGTTAAATGTATGTTTAATTAAATGTTCAATTATGACTGACATGTTTAGAAACATAAATTTAGCTGAATAAAGTTGTTACTTGTAATGTTTCTTTATAAAATTAAGAAATTTGTAAAAAATTGGAAAGAAAAAGTCAACTAAATTATGTTTTTTTGTTAATTGTAAGTATACTTATATGTTTAATTATGACTAACATGTTTAGAAACATAGATTTAGCAGAATAAAGTTTTTATTTTTAAATTTTCTTTATAAAAATTAAGAAATTTTTACAAAAATTGCTAAAAAGGTCAACTAAATTATGTTTTTTTGTTAAATGTATGTTGAATTATATGTTAAATTATGATTATCATGTTTAGAAACATAAATTTAGCTGAATAAAGTTGTTACTTTTAATCTTTCTTTATAAAAATTAAGAAATTTTTCAAAAATTGACAAAAAAGTTAACTAAATTATGTTTTTTTGTTAATTGTAAGTTTAATTATATGTTAAATTATGATTAACATGTTTAGAAACATAGATTTAGCAGAATAAAGTTTTTATTTTTAATTTTTCTTTATAAAAATTAAGAAATTTTTACAAAAATTGCCTAAAAGTTCAACTAAATTATTTTTTTTTTTGTTAAATGTATGTTGAATTATATGTTAAATAATTACTAACATGTTTAGAAACATAAATTTAGCTGAATAAAGTTGTTACTTTTAATCTTTCTTTATAAAAATTAAGTAATTTTTAAAAAAAAATCCAAAAAAGTCAACTAAATTAGGTTTTTTTGATAAATGTATGTTGAATTATATGTTAAATTATGATTATCATGTTTAGAAACATAAACTTTGCTGATAAATTTGTTACTTTTAATTTTTCTTTATAAAAATTAAGAAATATTTAAAAAATTGGGAAGAAAAAGTCAACTAAATTATGTTTTTTTGTTAAATGTATGTTGAATTATATGTTAAATTATGATTATCATGTTTAGAAACATAAATTTAGTTGAATAAAGTTGTTACATTTAATCTTTCTTTATAAAAATTAAGAAATTTTTCAAAAATTGCCAAAAAAGTTAACTAGATTATGTTTTTTTGTTAATTGTAATTTTAATTATATGTTAAATTATGACTAACATGTTTAGAAACATAGATTTAGCAGAATAAAGATTTTATTTTTAATTTTTCTTTATAAAAATTAAGAAATTTTTACAAAAATTGCCTAAAAGGTCAACTAAATTATGTTTTTTTTGTTAAATGTATGTTGAATTATATGTTAAATTATTACTAACATGTTTAGAAACATAAATTTAGCTGAATAAAGTTTTTACTTTTTATCTTTCTTTATAAAAATTAAGTAATTTTTATAAAAAAATTTCAAAAAAGTCAACTAAATTATGTTTTTTTGTTAAATGTATGTTTAATTAAATGTTAAATTATGACTGACATGTTTAGAAACATAAATTTAGCTGAATAAAGTTGTTACTTGTAATGTTTCTTTATAAAATTAAGAAATTTGTAAAAAATTGGAAAGAAAAAGTCAACTAAATTATGTTTTTTTGTTAATTGTAAGTATACTTATATGTTTAATTATGACTAACATGTTTAGAAACATAGATTTAGCAGAATAAAGTTTTTATTTTTAAATTTTCTTTATAAAAATTAAGAAATTTTTCAAAAATTGACAAAAAAGTTAACTAAATTATGTTTTTTTGTTAATTGTAAGTTTAATTATATGTTAAATTATGATTAACATGTTTAGAAACATAGATTTAGCAGAATAAAGTTTTTATTTTTAATTTTTCTTTATAAAAATTAAGAAATTTTTACAAAAATTGCCTAAAAGTTCAACTAAATTATTTTTTTTTTTGTTAAATGTATGTTGAATTATATGTTAAATTATTACTAACATGTTTAGAAACATAAATTTAGCTGAATAAAGTTGTTACTTTTAATCTTTCTTTATAAAAATTAAGTAATTTTTAAAAAAAAATCCAAAAAAGTCAACTAAATTAGGTTTTTTTGATAAATGTATGTTGAATTATATGTTAAATTATGACTAACATGTTTAGAAATATAAATTTAGCTGAATAAAGTTTTTATTTTTAAATTTTCTTTATAAAAATTTAGAAATTTTTAAAATAGTTGCCAAAAAAAGTCAACTAAATTATGTTTTATTGTTAAATGTATGTTGAATTATATGTTAAATTATGATTATCATGTTTAGAAACATAAATTTAGCTAAATAAAGTTGTTACTTGTAATGTTTCTTTATAAAATTAAGAAATTTGTAAAAAATTGGAAAGAAAAAGTCAACTAAATTATGTTTTTTTGTTAATTGTAAGTATACTTATATGTTTAATTATGACTAACATGTTTAGAAACATAGATTTAGCAGAATAAAGTTTTTATTTTTAATTTTTCTTTATAAAAATTAAGAAATTTTTACAAAAATTGCCTAAAAGGTCAACTAAATTATGTTTTTTTTGTTAAATGTATGTTGAATTATATGTTAAATTATTACTTACATGTTTAGAAACATAAACTTAGCTGATAAATTTGTTACTTTTAATTTTTCTTTATAAAAATTAAGAAATTTTTAAAAAATTGGGAAGAAAAAGTCAACTAAATTATGTTTTTTTGTTAAATGTATGTTGAATTATATGTTAAATTATGATTATCATGTTTAGAAACATAAATTTAGCTGAATAAAGTTGTTATATTTAATCTTTCTTTATAAAAATTAAGAAATTTTTCAAAAATTGCCAAAAAAGTTAACTAGATTATGTTTTTTTTGTTAATTGTAATTTTAATTATATGTTAAATTATGACTAACATGTTTAGAAACATAGATTTAGCAGAATAAAGATTTTACTTTTAATTTTTCTTTATAAAAATTAAGAAATTTTTACAAAAATTGCCTAAAAGGTCAACTAAATTATGTTTTTTTTGTTAAATGTATGTTGAATTATATGTTAAATTATTACTAACATGTTTAGAAACATAAATTTAGCTGAATAAAGTTGTTACTTTTTATCTTTCTTTATAAAAATTAAGTAATTTTTATAAAAAATTTCAAAAAAGTCAACTAAATTATGTTTTTTTGTTAAATGTATGTTTAATTAAATGTTAAATTATGACTGACATGTTTAGAAACATAAATTTAGCTGAATAAAGTTGTTACTTGTAATGTTTCTTTATAAAATTAAGAAATTTATAAAAAATTGGAAAGAAAAAGTCAACTAAATTATGTTTTTTTGTTAATTGTAAGTATACTTATATGTTTAATTATGACTAACATGTTTAGAAACATAGATTTAGCAGAATAAAGTTTTTATTTTTAAATTTTCTTTATAAAAATTAAGAAATTTTTACAAAAATTGCTAAAAAGGTCAACTAAATTATGTTTTTTTGTTAAATGTATGTTGAATTATATGTTAAATTATGATTATCATGTTTAGAAACATAAATTTAGCTGAATAAAGTTGTTACTTTTAATCTTTCTTTATAAAAATTAAGAAATTTTTCAAAAATTGACAAAAAAGTTAACTAAATTATGTTTTTTTGTTAATTGTAAGTTTAATTATATGTTAAATTATGACTAACATGTTTAGAAACATAGATTTAGCAGAATAAAGTTTTTATTTTTAATTTTTCTTTATAAAAATTAAGAAATTTTTACAAAAATTGCCTAAAAGTTCAACTAAATTTTTTTTTTTTTTGTTAAATGTATGTTGAATTATATGTTAAATTATTACTAACATCTTTAGAAACATAAATTTAGCTGAATAAAGTTGTTACTTTTAATCTTTCTTTATAAAAATTAAGTAATTTTTAAAAAAAAATCCAAAAAAGTCAACTAAATTATGTTTTATTATTAAATGTATGTTGAATTATATGTTAAATTATTACTTACATGTTTAGAAACATAAACTTAGCTGATAAATTTGTTACTTTTAATTTTTCTTTATAAAAATTAAGAAATTTTTAAAAAATTGGGAAGAAAAAGTCAACTAAATTATGTTTTTTTGTTAAATGTATGTTGAATTATATGTTAAATTATGATTATCATGTTTAGAAACATAAATTTAGCTGAATAAAGTTGTTACATTTAATCTTTCTTTATAAAAATTAAGAAATTTTTCAAAAATTGCCAAAAAAGTTAACTAGATTATGTTTTTTTGTTAATTGTAATTTTAATTATATGTTAAATTATGACTAACATGTTTAGAAACATAGATTTAGCAGAATAAAGATTTTATTTTTAATTTTTCTTTATAAAAATTAAGAAATTTTTACAAAAATTGCCTAAAAGGTCAACTAAATTATGTTTTTTTTGTTAAATGTATGTTGAATTATATGTTAAATTATTACTAACATGTTTAGAAACATAAATTTAGCTGAATAAAGTTGTTACTTTTTATCTTTCTTTATAAAAATTAAGTAATTTTTATAAAAAATTTCAAAAAAGTCAACTAAATTATGTTTTTTTGTTAAATGTATGTTTAATTAAATGTTAAATTATGATTAACATGTTTAGAAACATAGATTTAGCAGAATAAAGTTTTTATTTTTAATTTTTCTTTATAAAAATTAAGAAATTTTTACAAAAATTGCCTAAAAGTTCAACTAAATTATTTTTTTTTTTGTTAAATGTATGTTGAATTATATGTTAAATTATTACTAACATGTTTAGAAACATAAATTTAGCTGAATAAAGTTGTTACTTGTAATGTTTCTTTATAAAATTAAGAAATTTGTAAAAAATTGGAAAGAAAAAGTCAACTAAATTATGTTTTTTTGTTAATTGTAATTTTAATTATATGTTAAATTATGACTAACATGTTTAGAAACATAGATTTAGCAGAATAAAGATTTTATTTTTAATTTTTCTTTATAAAAATTAAGAAATTTTTACAAAAATTGCCTAAAAGGTCAACTAAATTATGTTTTTTTTGTTAAATGTATGTTGAATTATATGTTAAATTATTACTAACATGTTTAGAAACATAAATTTAGCTGAATAAAGTTGTTACTTTTTATCTTTCTTTATAAAAATTAAGTAATTTTTATAAAAAATTTCAAAAAAGTCAACTAAATTATGTTTTTTTGTTAAATGTATGTTTAATTAAATGTTAAATTATGACTGACATGTTTAGAAACATAAATTTAGCTGAATAAAGTTGTTACTTGTAATGTTTCTTTATAAAATTAAGAAATTTGTAAAAAATTGGAAAGAAAAAGTCAACTAAATTATGTTTTTTTGTTAATTGTAAGTATACTTATATGTTTAATTATGACTAACATGTTTAGAAACATAGATTTAGCAGAATAAAGATTTTATTTTTAAATTTTCTTTATAAAAATTAAGAAATTTTTACAAAAATTGCTAAAAAGGTTAACTAAATTATGTTTTTTTGTTAATTGTAAGTTTAATTATATGTTAAATTATGATTAACATGTTTAGAAACATAGATTTAGCAGAATAAAGTTTTTATTTTTAATTTTTCTTTATAAAAATTAAGAAATTTTTACAAAAATTGCCTAAAAGTTCAACTAAATTATTTTTTTTTTGTTAAATGTATGTTGAATTATATGTTAAATTATTACTAACATGTTTAGAAACATAAATTTAGCTGAATAAAGTTGTTACTTTTAATCTTTCTTTATAAAAATTAAGTAATTTTTAAAAAAAAATCCAAAAAAGTCAACTAAATTAGGTTTTTTTGATAAATGTATGTTGAATTATATGTTAAATTATGATTATCATGTTTAGAAACATAAATTTAGCTGAATAAAGTTGTTACTTTTAATCTTTCTTTATAAAAATTAAGAAATTTTTCAAAAATTGACAAAAAAGTTAACTAAATTATGTTTTTTTGTTAATTGTAAGTTTAATTATATGTTAAATTATGATTAACATGTTTAGAAACATAGATTTAGCAGAATAAAGTTTTTATTTTTAATTTTTCTTTATAAAAATTAAGAAATTTTTACAAAAATGGCCTAAAAGTTCAACTAAATTTTTTTTTTTTTGTTAAATGTATGTTGAATTATATGTTAAATTATTACTAACATGTTTAGAAACATAAATTTAGCTGAATAAAGTTGTTACTTTTAATCTTTCTTTATAAAAATTAAGTAATTTTTATAAAAAATTTCAAAAAAGTCAACTAAATTATGTTTTTTTGTTAAATGTATGTTTAATTAAATGTTAAATTATGACTGACATGTTTAGAAACATAAATTTAGCTGAATAAAGTTGTTACTTGTAATGTTTCTTTATAAAATTAAGAAATTTGTAAAAAATTGGAAAGAAAAAGTCAACTAAATTATGTTTTTTTGTTAATTGTAAGTATACTTATATGTTTAATTATGACTAACATGTTTAGAAACATAGATTTAGCAGAATAAAGTTTTTATTTTTAAATTTTCTTTATAAAAATTAAGAAATTTTTACAAAAATTGCTAAAAAGGTCAACTAAATTATGTTTTTTTGTTAAATGTATGTTGAATTATATGTTAAATTATGATTATCATGTTTAGAAACATAAATTTAGCTGAATTAAGTTGTTACTTTTAATCTTTCTTTATAAAAATTAAGAAATTTTTCAAAAATTGACAAAAAAGTTAACTAAATTATGTTTTTTTGTTAATTGTAAGTTTAATTATATGTTAAATTATGATTAACATGTTTAGAAACATAGATTTAGCAGAATAAAGTTTTTATTTTTAATTTTTCTTTATAAAAATTAAGAAATTTTTACAAAAATTGCCTAAAAGTTCAACTAAATTATTTTTTTTTTTGTTAAATGTATGTTGAATTATATGTTAAATTATTACTAACATGTTTAGAAACATAAATTTAGCTGAATAAAGTTGTTACTTTTAATCTTTCTTTACAAAAATTAAGTAATTTTTAAAAAAAAATCCAAAAAAGTCAACTAAATTAGGTTTTTTTGATAAATGTATGTTGAATTATATGTTAAATTATGACTAACATGTTTAGAAATATAAATTTAGCTGAATAAAGTTTTTATTTTTAAATTTTCTTTATAAAAATTTAGAAATTTTTAAAATAGTTGCCAAAAAAAGTCAACTAAATTATGTTTTATTGTTAAATGTATGTTGAATTATATGTTAAATTATGATTATCATGTTTAGAAACATAAATTTAGCTGAATAAAGTTGTTACTTGTAATGTTTCTTTATAAAATTAAGAAATTTGTAAAAAATTGGAAAGAAAAAGTCAACTAAATTATGTTTTTTTGTTAATTGTAAGTATACTTATATGTTTAATTATGACTAACATGTTTAGAAACATAGATTTAGCAGAATAAAGTTTTTATTTTTAATTTTTCTTTATAAAAATTAAGAAATTTTTACAAAAATTGCCTAAAAGGTCAACTAAATTATGTTTTTTTTGTTAAATGTATGTTGAATTATATGTTAAATTATTACTTACATGTTTAGAAACATAAACTTAGCTGATAAATTTGTTACTTTTAATTTTTCTTTATAAAAATTAAGAAATTTTTAAAAAATTGGGAAGAAAAAGTCAACTAAATTATGTTTTTTTGTTAAATGTATGTTGAATTATATGTTAAATTATGATTATCATGTTTAGAAACATAAATTTAGCTGAATAAAGTTGTTACATTTAATCTTTCTTTATAAAAATTAAGAAATTTTTCAAAAATTGCCAAAAAAGTTAACTAGATTATGTTTTTTTGTTAATTGTAATTTTAATTATATGTTAAATTATGACTAACATGTTTAGAAACATAGATTTAGCAGAATAAAGATTTTATTTTTAATTTTTCTTTATAAAAATTAAGAAATTTTTACAAAAATTGCCTAAAAGGTCAACTAAATTATGTTTTTTTTGTTAAATGTATGTTGAATTATATGTTAAATTATTACTAACATGTTTAGAAACATAAATTTAGCTGAATAAAGTTGTTACTTTTTATCTTTCTTTATAAAAATTAAGTAATTTTTATAAAAAATTTCAAAAAAGTCAACTAAATTATGTTTTTTTGTTAAATGTATGTTTAATTAAATGTTAAATTATGACTGACATGTTTAGAAACATAAATTTAGCTGAATAAAGTTGTTACTTGTAATGTTTTTTTATAAAATTAAGAGATTTGTAAAAAATTGGAAAGAAAAAGTCAACTAAATTATGTTTTTTTGTTAATTGTAAGTATACTTATATGTTTAATTATGACTAACATGTTTAGAAACATAGATTTAGCAGAATAAAGTTTTTATTTTTAAATTTTCTTTATAAAAATTAAGAAATTTTTACAAAAATTGCTAAAAAGGTCAACTAAATTATGTTTTTTTGTTAAATGTATGTTGAATTATATGTTAAATTATAATTATCATGTTTAGAAACATAAATTTAGCTGAATAAAGTTGTTACTTTTAATCTTTCTTTATAAAAATTAAGAAATTTTTCAAAAATTGACAAAAAAGTTAACTAAATTATGTTTTTTTGTTAATTGTAAGTTTAATTATATGTTAAATTATGATTAACATGTTTAGAAACATAGATTTAGCAGAATAAAGTTTTTATTTTTAATTTTTCTTTATAAAAATTAAGAAATTTTTACAAAAATTGCCTAAAAGTTCAACTAAATTATTTTTTTTTTGTTAAATGTATGTTGAATTATATGTTAAATTATTACTTACATGTTTAGAAACATAAACTTAGCTGATAAATTTGTTACTTTTAATTTTTCTTTATAAAAATTAAGAAATTTTTAAAAAATTGGGAAGAAAAAGTCAACTAAATTATGTTTTTTTGTTAAATGTATGTTGAATTATATGTTAAATTATGATTATCATGTTTAGAAACATAAATTTAGCTGAATAAAGTTGTTACATTTAATCTTTCTTTATAAAAATTAAGAAATTTTTCAAAAATTGCCAAAAAAGTTAACTAGATTATGTTTTTTTGTTAATTGTAATTTTAATTATATGTTAAATTATGACTAACATGTTTAGAAACATAGATTTAGCAGAATAAAGATTTAATTTTTAATTTTTCTTTATAAAAATTAAGAAATTTTTACAAAAATTGCCTAAAAGGTCAACTAAATTATGTTTTTTTTGTTAAATGTATGTTGAATTATATGTTAAATTATTACTAACATGTTTAGAAACATAAATTTAGCTGAATAAAGTTGTTACTTTTTATCTTTCTTTATAAAAATTAAGTAATTTTTATAAAAAATTTCAAAAAAGTCAACTAAATTATGTTTTTTTGTTAAATGTATGTTTAATTAAATGTTAAATTATGACTGACATGTTTAGAAACATAAATTTAGCTGAATAAAGTTGTTACTTGTAATGTTTCTTTATAAAATTAAGAAATTTGTAAAAAATTGGAAAGAAAAAGTCAACTAAATTATGTTTTTTTGTTAATTGTAAGTATACTTATATGTTTAATTATGACTAACATGTTTAGAAACATAGATTTAGCAGAATAAAGTTTTTATTTTTAAATTTTCTTTATAAAAATTAAGAAATTTTTACAAAAATTGCTAAAAAGGTCAACTAAATTATGTTTTTTTGTTAAATGTATGTTGAATTATATGTTAAATTATGATTATCATGTTTAGAAACATAAATTTAGCTGAATAAAGTTGTTACTTTTAATCTTTCTTTATAAAAATTAAGAAATTTTTCAAAAATTGACAAAAAAGTTAACTAAATTATGTTTTTTTGTTAATTGTAAGTTTAATTATATGTTAAATTATGATTAACATGTTTAGAAACATAGATTTAGCAGAATAAAGTTTTTATTTTTAATTTTTCTTTATAAAAATTAAGAAATTTTTACAAAAATTGCCTAAAAGTTCAACTAAATTATTTTTTTTTTGTTAAATGTATGTTGAATTATATGTTAAATTATTACTAACATGTTTAGAAACATAAATTTAGCTGAATAAAGTTGTTACTTTTAATCTTTCTTTATAAAAATTAAGTAATTTTAAAAAAAAAATCCAAAAAAGTCAACTAAATTATGTTTTTTGATAAATGTATGTTGAATTATATGTTAAATTATTACTTACATGTTTAGAAACATAAACTTAGCTGATAAATTTGTTACTTTTAATTTTTCTTTATAAAAATTAAGAAATTTTTAAAAAATTGGGAAGAAAAAGTCAACTAAATTATGTTTTTTTGTTAAATGTATGTTGAATTATATGTTAAATTATGATTATCATGTTTAGAAACATAAATTTAGCTGAATAAAGTTGTTACATTTAATCTTTCTTTATAAAAATTAAGAAATTTTTCAAAAATTGCCAAAAAAGTTAACTAGATTATGTTTTTTTGTTAATTGTAATTTTAATTATATGTTAAATTATGACTAACATGTTTAGAAACATAGATTTAGCAGAATAAAGATTTTATTTTTAATTTTTCTTTATAAAAATTAAGAAATTTTTACAAAAATTGCCTAAAAGGTCAACTAAATTATGTTTTTTTTGTTAAATGTATGTTGAATTATATGTTAAATTATTACTAACATGTTTAGAAACATAAATTTAGCTGAATAAAGTTGTTACTTTTTATCTTTCTTTATAAAAATTAAGTAATTTTTATAAAAAATTTCAAAAAAGTCAACTAAATTATGTTTTTTTGTTAAATGTATGTTTAATTAAATGTTAAATTATGACTGACATGTTTAGAAACATAAATTTAGCTGAATAAAGTTGTTACTTGTAATGTTTCTTTATAAAATTAAGAAATTTGTAAAAAATTGGAAAGAAAAAGTCAACTAAATTATGTTTTTTTGTTAATTGTAAGTATACTTATATGTTTAATTATGACTAACATGTTTAGAAACATAGATTTAGCAGAATAAAGTTTTTATTTTTAAATTTTCTTTATAAAAATTAAGAAATTTTTACAAAAATTGCTAAAAAGGTCAACTAAATTATGTTTTTTTGTTAAATGTATGTTGAATTATATGTTAAATTATGATTATCATGTTTAGAAACATAAATTTAGCTGAATAAAGTTGTTACTTTTAATCTTTCTTTATAAAAATTAAGAAATTTTTCAAAAATTGACAAAAAAGTTAACTAAATTATGTTTTTTTGTTAATTGTAAGTTTAATTATATGTTAAATTATGATTAACATGTTTAGAAACATAGATTTAGCAGAATAAAGTTTTTATTTTTAATTTTTCTTTATAAAAATTAAGAAATTTTTACAAAAATTGCCTAAAAGTTCAACTAAATTATTTTTTTTTTTGTTAAATGTATGTTGAATTATATGTTAAATTATTACTAACATGTTTAGAAACATAAATTTAGCTGAATAAAGTTGTTACTTTTAATATTTCTTTATAAAAATTAAGTAATTTTTAAAAAAAAATCCAAAAAAGTCAACTAAATTAGGTTTTTTTGATAAATGTATGTTGAATTATATGTTAAATTATGACTAACATGTTTAGAAATATAAATTTAGCTGAATAAAGTTTTTATTTTTAAATTTTCTTTATAAAAATTTAGAAATTTTTAAAATAGTTGCCAAAAAAAGTCAACTAAATTATGTTTTATTGTTAAATGTATGTTGAATTATATGTTAAATTATGATTATCATGTTTAGAAACATAAATTTAGCTGAATAAAGTTGTTACTTGTAATGTTTCTTTATAAAATTAAGAAATTTGTAAAAAATTGGAAAGAAAAAGTCAACTAAATTATGTTTTTTTGTTAATTGTAAGTATACTTATATGTTTAATTATGACTAACATGTTTAGAAACATAGATTTAGCAGAATAAAGTTTTTATTTTTAATTTTTCTTTATAAAAATTAAGAAATTTTTACAAAAATTGCCTAAAAGGTCAACTAAATTATGTTTTTTTTGTTAAATGTATGTTGAATTATATGTTAAATTATTACTTACATGTTTAGAAACATAAACTTAGCTGATAAATTTGTTACTTTTAATTTTTCTTTATAAAAATTAAGAAATTTTTAAAAAATTGGGAAGAAAAAGTCAACTAAATTATGTTTTTTTGTTAAATGTATGTTGAATTATATGTTAAATTATGATTATCATGTTTAGAAACATAAATTTAGCTGAATAAAGTTGTTACATTTAATCTTTCTTTATAAAAATTAAGAAATTTTTCAAAAATTGCCAAAAAAGTTAACTAGATTATGTTTTTTTGTTAATTGTAATTTTAATTATATGTTAAATTATGACTAACATGTTTAGAAACATAGATTTAGCAGAATAAAGATTTTATTTTTAATTTTTCTTTATAAAAATTAAGAAATTTTTACAAAAATTGCCTAAAAGGTCAACTAAATTATGTTTTTTTTGTTAAATGTATGTTGAATTATATGTTAAATTATTACTAACATGTTTAGAAACATAAATTTAGCTGAATAAAGTTGTTACTTTTTATCTTTCTTTATAAAAATTAAGTAATTTTTATAAAAAAATTCAAAAAAGTCAACTAAATTATGTTTTTTTGTTAAATGTATGTTTAATTAAATGTTAAATTATGACTGACATGTTTAGAAACATAAATTTAGCTGAATAAAGTTGTTACTTGTAATGTTTCTTTATAAAATTAAGAAATTTGTAAAAAATTGGAAAGAAAAAGTCAACTAAATTATGTTTTTTTGTTAATTGTAAGTATACTTATATGTTTAATTATGACTAACATGTTTAGAAACATAGATTTAGCAGAATAAAGTTTTTATTTTTAAATTTTCTTTATAAAAATTAAGAAATTTTTACAAAAATTGCGAAAAAGGTCAACTAAATTATGTTTTTTTGTTAAATGTATGTTGAATTATATGTTAAATTATGATTATCATGTTTAGAAACATAAATTTAGCTGAATAAAGTTGTTACTTTTAATCTTTCTTTATAAAAATTAAGAAATTTTTCAAAAATTGACAAAAAAGTTAACTAAATTATGTTTTTTTGTTAATTGTAAGTTTAATTATATGTTAAATTATGATTAACATGTTTAGAAACATAGATTTAGCAGAATAAAGTTTTTATTTTTAATTTTTCTTTATAAAAATTAAGAAATTTTTACAAAAATTGCCTAAAAGTTCAACTAAATTATTTTTTTTTTGTTAAATGTATGTTGAATTATATGTTAAATTATTACTAACATGTTTAGAAACATAAATTTAGCTGAATAAAGTTGTTACTTTTAATCTTTCTTTATAAAAATTAAGAAATTTTTCAAAAATTGACCAAAAAGTTAACTAAATTATGTTTTTTTGTTAATTGTAAGTTTAATTATATGTTAAATTATGATTAACATGTTTAGAAACATAGATTTAGCAGAATAAAGTTTTTATTTTTAATTTTTCTTTATAAAAATTAAGAAATTTTTACAAAAATTGCCTAAAAGTTCAACTAAATTATTTTTTTTTTGTTAAATGTATGTTGAATTATATGTTAAATTATTACTAACATGTTTAGAAACATAAATTTAGCTGAATAAAGTTGTTACTTTTAATCTTTCTTTATAAAAATTAAGTAATTTTTAAAAAAAAATCCAAAAAAGTCAACTAAATTATGTTTTATTATTAAATGTATGTTGAATTATATGTTAAATTATTACTTACATGTTTAGAAACATAAACTTAGCTGATAAATTTGTTACTTTTAATTTTTCTTTATAAAAATTAAGAAATTTTTAAAAAATTGGGAAGAAAAAGTCAACTAAATTATGTTTTTTTGTTAAATGTATTTTGAATTATATGTTAAATTATGATTATCATGTTTAGAAACATAAATTTAGCTGAATAAAGTTGTTACATTTAATCTTTCTTTATAAAAATTAAGAAATTTTTCAAAAATTGCCAAAAAAGTTAACTAGATTATGTTTTTTTGTTAATTGTAATTTTAATTAAATGTTAAATTATGACTAACATGTTTAGAAACATAGATTTAGCAGAACAAAGATTTTATTTTTAATTTTTCTTTATAAAAATTAAGAAATTTTTACAAAAATTGCCTAAAAGGTCAACTAAATTATGTTTTTTTTTGTTAAATGTATGTTGAATTATATGTTAAATTATTACTAACATGTTTAGAAACATAAATTTAGCTGAATAAAGTTGTTACTTTTTATCTTTCTTTATAAAAATTAAGTAATTTTTATAAAAAATTTCAAAAAAGTCAACTAAATTATGTTTTTTTGTTAAATGTATGTTTAATTAAATGTTAAATTATGACTGACATGTTTAGGAACATAAATTTAGCTGAATAAAGTTGTTACTTGTAATGTTTCTTTATAAAATTAAGAAATTTGTAAAAAATTGGAAAGAAAAAGTCAACTAAATTATGTTTTTTTGTTAATTGTAAGTATACTTATATGTTTAATTATGACTAACATGTTTAGAAACATAGATTTAGCAGAATAAAGTTTTTATTTTTAAATTTTCTTTATAAAAATTAAGAAACTTTTACAAAAATTGCTAAAAAGGTCAACTAAATTATGTTTTTTTGTTAAATGTATGTTGAATTATATGTTAAATTATGATTATCATGT
Source organism: Empis stercorea (assembly GCA_949752835.1). Classification (NCBI taxonomy): domain Eukaryota; kingdom Metazoa; phylum Arthropoda; class Insecta; order Diptera; family Empididae; genus Empis; species Empis stercorea. The sequence continues at coordinate 39,940,258 of OX457088.1, forward strand.
TTAGAAACATAAATTTAGCTGAATAAAATTGTTACTTTTAATCTTTCTTTATAAAAATTAAGAAATTTTTCAAAAATTGACAAAAAAGTTAACTAAATTATGTTTTTTTGTTAATTGTAAGTTTAATTATATGTTAAATTATGATTAACATGTTTAGAAACATAGATTTAGCAGAATAAAGTTTTTATTTTTAATTTTTCTTTATAAAAATTAAGAAATTTTTACAAAAATTGCCTAAAAGTTCAACTAAATTATTTTTTTTTTTGTTAAATGTATGTTGAATTATATGTTAAATTATTACTAACATGTTTAGAAACATAAATTTAGCTGAATAAAGTTGTTACTTTTAATCTTTCTTTATAAAAATTAAGTAATTTTTAAAAAAAAATCCAAAAAAGTCAACTAAATTAGGTTTTTTTGATAAATGTATGTTGAATTATATGTTAAATTTTGACTAACATGTTTAGAAATATAAATTTAGCTGAATAAAGTTTTTATTTTTAAATTTTCTTTATAAAAATTTAGAAATTTTTAAGATAGTTGCCAAAAAAAGTCAACTAAATTATGTTTTATTGTTAAATGTATGTTGAATTATATGTTAAATTATGATTATCATGTTTAGAAACATAAATTTAGCTGAATAAAGTTGTTACTTGTAATGTTTCTTTATAAAATTAAGAAATTTGTAAAAAATTGGAAAGAAAAAGTCAACTAAATTATGTTTTTTTGTTAATTGTAAGTATACTTATATGTTTAATTATGACTAACATGTTTAGAAACATAGATTTAGCAGAATAAAGTTTTTATTTTTAATTTTTCTTTATAAAAATTAAGAAATTTTTACAAAAATTGCCTAAAAGGTCAACTAAATTATGTTTTTTTTGTTAAATGTATGTTGAATTATATGTTAAATTATTACTTACATGTTTAGAAACATAAACTTAGCTGATAAATTTGTTACTTTTAATTTTTCTTTATAAAAATTAAGAAATTTTTAAAAAATTGGGAAGAAAAAGTCAACTAAATTATGTTTTTTTGTTAAATGTATGTTGAATTATATGTTAAATTATGATTATCATGTTTAGAAACATAAATTTAGCTGAATAAAGTTGTTACATTTAATCTTTCTTTATAAAAATTAAGAAATTTTTCAAAAATTGCCAAAAAAGTTAACTAGATTATGTTTTTTTGTTAATTGTAATTTTAATTATATGTTAAATTATGACTAACATGTTTAGAAACATAGATTTAGCAGAATAAAGATTTTATTTTTAATTTTTCTTTATAAAAATTAAGAAATTTTTACAAAAATTGCCTAAAAGGTCAACTAAATTATGTTTTTTTTGTTAAATGTATGTTGAATTATATGTTAAATTATTACTAACATGTTTAGAAACATAAATTTAGCTGAATAAAGTTGTTACTTTTTATCTTTCTTTATAAAAATTAAGTAATTTTTATAAAAAATTTCAAAAAAGTCAACTAAATTATGTTTTTTTGTTAAATGTATGTTTAATTAAATGTTAAATTATGACTGACATGTTTAGAAACATAAATTTAGCTGAATAAAGTTGTTACTTGTAATGTTTCTTTATAAAATTAAGAAATTTGTAAAAAATTGGGAAGAAAAAGTCAACTAAATTATGTTTTTTTGTTAATTGTAAGTATACTTATATGTTTAATTATGACTAACATGTTTAGAAACATAGATTTAGCAGAATAAAGTTTTTATTTTTAAATTTTCTTTATAAAAATTAAGAAATTTTTACAAAAATTGCTAAAAAGGTCAACTAAATTATGTTTTTTTGTTAAATGTATGTTGAATTATATGTTAAATTATGATTATCATGTTTAGAAACATAAATTTAGCTGAATAAAGTTGTTACTTTTAATCTTTCTTTATAAAAATTAAGAAATTTTTCAAAAATTGACAAAAAAGTTAACTAAATTATGTTTTTTTGTTAATTGTAAGTTTAATTATATGTTAAATTATGATTAACATGTTTAGAAACATAGATTTAGCAGAATAAAGTTTTTATTTTTAATTTTTCTTTATAAAAATTAGGAAATTTTTACAAAAATTGCCTAAAAGTTCAACTAAATTATTTTTTTTTTGTTAAATGTATGTTGAATTATATGTTAAATTATTACTAACAGGTTTAGAAACATAAATTTAGCTGAATAAAGTTGTTACTTTTAATCTTTCTTTATAAAAATTAAGTAATTTTTTAAAAAAAATCCAAAAAAGTCAACTAAATTAGGTTTTTTTAATAAATGTATGTTGAATTTTATGTTAAATTATGATTATCATGTTTAGAAACATAAATTTAGCTGAATAAAGTTGTTACTTTTAATCTTTCTTTATAAAAATTAAGAAATTTTTCAAAAATTGACAAAAAAGTTAACTAAATTATGTTTTTTTGTTAATTGTAAGTTTAATTATATGTTAAATTATGATTAACATGTTTAGAAACATAGATTTAGCAGAATAAAGTTTTTATTTTTAATTTTTCTTTATAAAAATTAAGAAATTTTTACAAAAATTGCCTAAAAGTTCAACTAAATTATTTTTTTTTTTGTTAAATGTATGTTGAATTATATGTTAAATTATTACTAACATGTTTAGAAACATAAATTTAGCTGAATAAAGTTGTTACTTTTAATCTTTCTTTATAAAAATTAAGTAATTTTTAAAAAAAAATCCAAAAAAGTCAACTAAATTAGGTTTTTTTGATAAATGTATGTTGAATTATATGTTAAATTATGATTATCATGTTTAGAAACATAAATTTAGCTGAATAAAGTTGTTACTTTTAATCTTTCTTTATAAAAATTAAGAAATTTTTCAAAAATTGACAAAAAAGTTAACTAAATTATGTTTTTTTGTTAATTGTAAGTTTAATTATATGTTAAATTATGATTAACATGTTTAGAAACATAGATTTAGCAGAATAAAGTTTTTATTTTTAATTTTTCTTTATAAAAATTAAGAAATTTTTACAAAAATTGCCTAAAAGTTCAACTAAATTATTTTTTTTTTTGTTAAATGTATGTTGAATTATATGTTAAATTATTACTAACATGTTTAGAAACATAAATTTAGCTGAATAAAGTTGTTACTTTTAATCTTTCTTTATAAAAATTAAGTAATTTTTAAAAAAAAATCCAAAAAAGTCAACTAAATTATGTTTTATTATTAAATGTATGTTGAATTATATGTTAAATTATTACTTACATGTTTAGAAACATAAACTTAGCTGATAAATTTGTTACTTTTAATTTTTCTTTATAAAAATTAAGAAATTTTTAAAAAATTGGGAAGAAAAAGTCAACTAAATTATGTTTTTTTGTTAAATGTATGTTGAATTATATGTTAAATTATGATTATCATGTTTAGAAACATAAATTTAGCTGAATAAAGTTGTTACATTCAATCTTTCTTTATAAAAATTAAGAAATTTTTCAAAAATTGCCAAAAAAGTTAACTAGATTATGTTTTTTTGTTAATTGTAATTTTAATTAAATGTTAAATTATGACTAACATGTTTAGAAACATAGATTTAGCAGAATAAAGATTTTATTTTTAATTTTTCTTTATAAAAATTAAGAAATTTTTACAAAAATTGCCTAAAAGGTCAACTAAATTATGTTTTTTTTTGTTAAATGTATGTTGAATTATATGTTAAATTATTACTAACATGTTTAGAAACATAAATTTAGCTGAATAAAGTTGTTACTTTTTATCTTTCTTTATAAAAATTAAGTAATTTTTATAAAAAATTTCAAAAAAGTCAACTAAATTATGTTTTTTTGTTAAATGTATGTTTAATTAAATGTTAAATTATGACTGACATGTTTAGGAACATAAATTTAGCTGAATAAAGTTGTTACTTGTAATGTTTCTTTATAAAATTAAGAAATTTGTAAAAAATTGGAAAGAAAAAGTCAACTAAATTATGTTTTTTTGTTAATTGTAAGTATACTTATATGTTTAATTATGACTAACATGTTTAGAAACATAGATTTAGCAGAATAAAGTTTTTATTTTTAAATTTTCTTTATAAAAATTAAGAAACTTTTACAAAAATTGCTAAAAAGGTCAACTAAATTATGTTTTTTTGTTAAATGTATGTTGAATTATATGTTAAATTATGATTATCATGTTTAGAAACATAAATTTAGCTGAATAAAATTGTTACTTTTAATCTTTCTTTATAAAAATTAAGAAATTTTTCAAAAATTGACAAAAAAGTTAACTAAATTATGTTTTTTTGTTAATTGTAAGTTTAATTATATGTTAAATTATGATTAACATGTTTAGAAACATAGATTTAGCAGAATAAAGTTTTTATTTTTAATTTTTCTTTATAAAAATTAAGAAATTTTTACAAAAATTGCCTAAAAGTTCAACTAAATTATTTTTTTTTTTGTTAAATGTATGTTGAATTATATGTTAAATTATTACTAACATGTTTAGAAACATAAATTTAGCTGAATAAAGTTGTTACTTTTAATCTTTCTTTATAAAAATTAAGTAATTTTTAAAAAAAAATCCAAAAAAGTCAACTAAATTAGGTTTTTTTGATAAATGTATGTTGAATTATATGTTAAATTTTGACTAACATGTTTAGAAATATAAATTTAGCTGAATAAAGTTTTTATTTTTAAATTTTCTTTATAAAAATTTAGAAATTTTTAAGATAGTTGCCAAAAAAAGTCAACTAAATTATGTTTTATTGTTAAATGTATGTTGAATTATATGTTAAATTATGATTATCATGTTTAGAAACATAAATTTAGCTGAATAAAGTTGTTACTTGTAATGTTTCTTTATAAAATTAAGAAATTTGTAAAAAATTGGAAAGAAAAAGTCAACTAAATTATGTTTTTTTGTTAATTGTAAGTATACTTATATGTTTAATTATGACTAACATGTTTAGAAACATAGATTTAGCAGAATAAAGTTTTTATTTTTAATTTTTCTTTATAAAAATTAAGAAATTTTTACAAAAATTGCCTAAAAGGTCAACTAAATTATGTTTTTTTTGTTAAATGTATGTTGAATTATATGTTAAATTATTACTTACATGTTTAGAAACATAAACTTAGCTGATAAATTTGTTACTTTTAATTTTTCTTTATAAAAATTAAGAAATTTTTAAAAAATTGGGAAGAAAAAGTCAACTAAATTATGTTTTTTTGTTAAATGTATGTTGAATTATATGTTAAATTATGATTATCATGTTTAGAAACATAAATTTAGCTGAATAAAGTTGTTACATTTAATCTTTCTTTATAAAAATTAAGAAATTTTTCAAAAATTGCCAAAAAAGTTAACTAGATTATGTTTTTTTGTTAATTGTAATTTTAATTATATGTTAAATTATGACTAACATGTTTAGAAACATAGATTTAGCAGAATAAAGATTTTATTTTTAATTTTTCTTTATAAAAATTAAGAAATTTTTACAAAAATTGCCTAAAAGGTCAACTAAATTATGTTTTTTTTGTTAAATGTATGTTGAATTATATGTTAAATTATTACTAACATGTTTAGAAACATAAATTTAGCTGAATAAAGTTGTTACTTTTTATCTTTCTTTATAAAAATTAAGTAATTTTTATAAAAAATTTCAAAAAAGTCAACTAAATTATGTTTTTTTGTTAAATGTATGTTTAATTAAATGTTAAATTATGACTGACATGTTTAGAAACATAAATTTAGCTGAATAAAGTTGTTACTTGTAATGTTTCTTTATAAAATTAAGAAATTTGTAAAAAATTGGGAAGAAAAAGTCAACTAAATTATGTTTTTTTGTTAATTGTAAGTATACTTATATGTTTAATTATGACTAACATGTTTAGAAACATAGATTTAGCAGAATAAAGTTTTTATTTTTAAATTTTCTTTATAAAAATTAAGAAATTTTTACAAAAATTGCTAAAAAGGTCAACTAAATTATGTTTTTTTGTTAAATGTATGTTGAATTATATGTTAAATTATGATTATCATGTTTAGAAACATAAATTTAGCTGAATAAAGTTGTTACTTTTAATCTTTCTTTATAAAAATTAAGAAATTTTTCAAAAATTGACAAAAAAGTTAACTAAATTATGTTTTTTTGTTAATTGTAAGTTTAATTATATGTTAAATTATGATTAACATGTTTAGAAACATAGATTTAGCAGAATAAAGTTTTTATTTTTAATTTTTCTTTATAAAAATTAGGAAATTTTTACAAAAATTGCCTAAAAGTTCAACTAAATTATTTTTTTTTTGTTAAATGTATGTTGAATTATATGTTAAATTATTACTAACAGGTTTAGAAACATAAATTTAGCTGAATAAAGTTGTTACTTTTAATCTTTCTTTATAAAAATTAAGTAATTTTTTAAAAAAAATCCAAAAAAGTCAACTAAATTAGGTTTTTTTAATAAATGTATGTTGAATTTTATGTTAAATTATGATTATCATGTTTAGAAACATAAATTTAGCTGAATAAAGTTGTTACTTTTAATCTTTCTTTATAAAAATTAAGAAATTTTTCAAAAATTGACAAAAAAGTTAACTAAATTATGTTTTTTTGTTAATTGTAAGTTTAATTATATGTTAAATTATGATTAACATGTTTAGAAACATAGATTTAGCAGAATAAAGTTTTTATTTTTAATTTTTCTTTATAAAAATTAAGAAATTTTTACAAAAATTGCCTAAAAGTTCAACTAAATTATTTTTTTTTTGTTAAATGTATGTTGAATTATATGTTAAATTATTACTAACATGTTTAGAAACATAAATTTAGCTGAATAAAGTTGTTACTTTTAATCTTTCTTTATAAAAATTAAGTAATTTTTAAAAAAAAATCCAAAAAAGTCAACTAAATTAGGTTTTTTTGATAAATGTATGTTGAATTATATGTTAAATTATGATTATCATGTTTAGAAACATAAATTTAGCTGAATAAAGTTGTTACTTTTAATCTTTCTTTATAAAAATTAAGAAATTTTTCAAAAATTGACAAAAAAGTTAACTAAATTATGTTTTTTTGTTAATTGTAAGTTTAATTATATGTTAAATTATGATTAACATGTTTAGAAACATAGATTTAGCAGAATAAAGTTTTTATTTTTAATTTTTCTTTATAAAAATTAAGAAATTTTTACAAAAATTGCCTAAAAGTTCAACTAAATTATTTTTTTTTTTGTTAAATGTATGTTGAATTATATGTTAAATTATTACTAACATGTTTAGAAACATAAATTTAGCTGAATAAAGTTGTTACTTTTAATCTTTCTTTATAAAAATTAAGTAATTTTTAAAAAAAAATCCAAAAAAGTCAACTAAATTATGTTTTATTATTAAATGTATGTTGAATTATATGTTAAATTATTACTTACATGTTTAGAAACATAAACTTAGCTGATAAATTTGTTACTTTTAATTTTTCTTTATAAAAATTAAGAAATTTTTAAAAAATTGGGAAGAAAAAGTCAACTAAATTATGTTTTTTTGTTAAATGTATGTTGAATTATATGTTAAATTATGATTATCATGTTAAGAAACATAAATTTAGCTGAATAAAGTTGTTACATTTAATCTTTCTTTATAAAAATTAAGAAATTTTTCAAAAATTGCCAAAAAAGTTAACTGGATTATGTTTTTTTGTTAATTGTAATTTTAATTATATGTTAAATTATGACTAACATGTTTAGAAACATAGATTTAGCAGAATAAAGATTTTATTTTTAATTTTTCTTTATAAAAATTAAGAAATTTTTACAAAAATTGCCTAAAAGGTCAACTAAATTATGTTTTTTTTGTTAAATGTATGTTGAATTATATGTTAAATTATTACTAACATGTTTAGAAACATAAATTTAGCTGAATAAAGTTGTTACTTTTTATCTTTCTTTATAAAAATTAAGTAATTTTTATAAAAAATTTCAAAAAAGTCAACTAAATTATGTTTTTTTGTTAAATGTTGGTTTAATTAAATGTTAAATTATGACTGACATGTTTAGAAACATAAATTTAGCTGAATAAAGTTGTTACTTGTAATGTTTCTTTATAAAATTAAGAAATTTGTAAAAAATTGGAAAGAAAAAGTCAACTAAATTATGTTTTTTTGTTAATTGTAAGTATACTTATATGTTTAATTATGACTAACATGTTTAGAAACATAGATTTAGCAGAATAAAGTTTTTATTTTTAAATTTTCTTTATAAAAATTAAGAAATTTTTACAAAAATTGCTAAAAAGGTCAACTAAATTATGTTTTTTTGTTAAATGTATGTTGAATTATATGTTAAATTATGATTATCATGTTTAGAAACATAAATTTAGCTGAATAAAGTTGTTACTTTTAATCTTTCTTTATAAAAATTAAGTAATTTTTAAAAAAAAATCCAAAAAAGTCAACTAAATTAGGTTTTTTTGATAAATGTATGTTGAATTATATGTTAAATTATGATTATCATGTTTAGAAACATAAATTTAGCTGAATAAAGTTGTTACTTTTAATCTTTCTTTATAAAAATTAAGAAATTTTTCAAAAATTGACAAAAAAGTTAACTAAATTATGTTTTTTTGTTAATTGTAAGTTTAATTATATGTTAAATTATGATTAACATGTTTAGAAACATAGATTTAGCAGAATAAAGTTTTTATTTTTAATTTTTCTTTATAAAAATTAAGAAATTTTTACAAAAATTGCCTAAAAGTTCAACTAAATTATTTTTTTTTTTGTTAAATGTATGTTGAATTATATGTTAAATTATTACTAACATGTTTAGAAACATAAATTTAGCTGAATAAAGTTGTTACTTTTAATCTTTCTTTATAAAAATTAAGTAATTTTTAAAAAAAAATCCAAAAAAGTCAACTAAATTATGTTTTATTATTAAATGTATGTTGAATTATATGTTAAATTATTACTTACATGTTTAGAAACATAAACTTAGCTGATAAATTTGTTACTTTTAATTTTTCTTTATAAAAATTAAGAAATTTTTAAAAAATTGGGAAGAAAAAGTCAACTAAATTATGTTTTTTTGTTAAATGTATGTTGAATTATATGTTAAATTATGATTATCATGTTTAGAAACATAAATTTAGCTGAATAAAGTTGTTACATTTAATCTTTCTTTATAAAAATTAAGAAATTTTTCAAAAATTGCCAAAAAAGTTAACTAGATTATGTTTTTTTGTTAATAGTAATTTTAATTATATGTTAAATTATGACTAACATGTTTAGAAACATAGATTTAGCAGAATAAAGATTTTATTTTTAATTTTTCTTTATAAAAATTAAGAAATTTTTACAAAAATTGCCTAAAAGGTCAACTAAATTATGTTTTTTTTGTTAAATGTATGTTGAATTATATGTTAAATTATTACTAACATGTTTAGAAACATAAATTTAGCTGAATAAAGTTGTTACTTTTTATCTTTCTTTATAAAAATTAAGTAATTTTTATAAAAAATTTCAAAAAAGTCAACTAAATTATGTTTTTTTGTTAAATTTATGTTTAATTAAATGTTAAATTATGACTGACATGTTTAGAAACATAAATTTAGCTGAATAAAGTTGTTACTTGTAATGTTTCTTTATAAAATTAAGAAATTTGTAAAAAATTGGAAAGAAAAAGTCAACTAAATTATGTTTTTTTGTTAATTGTAAGTATACTTATATGTTTAATTATGACTAACATGTTTAGAAACATAGATTTAGCAGAATAAAGTTTTTATTTTTAAATTTTCTTTATAAAAATTAAGAAATTTTTACAAAAATGGCTAAAAAGGTCAACTAAATTATGTTTTTTTGTTAAATGTATGTTGAATTATAAGTTAAATTATGATTATCATGTTTAGAAACATAAATTTAGCAGAATAAAGTTGTTACTTTTAATCTTTCTTTATAAAAATTAAGAAATTTTTCAAAAATTGACAAAAAAGTTAACTAAATTATGTTTTTTTGTTAATTGTAAGTTTAATTATATGTTAAATTATGATTAACATGTTTAGAAACATAGATTTAGCAGAATAAAGTTTTTATTTTTAATTTTTCTTTATAAAAATTAAGAAATTTTTACAAAAATTGCCTAAAAGTTCAACTAAATTATTTTTTTTTTGTTAAATGTATGTTGAATTATATGTTAAATTATTACTAACATGTTTAGAAACATAAATTTAGCTGAATAAAGTTGTTACTTTTAATCTTTCTTTATAAAAATTAAGAAATTTTTCAAAAATTGACAAAAAAGTTAACTAAATTATGTTTTTTTGTTAATTGTAAGTTTAATTATATGTTAAATTATGACTAACATGTTTAGAAACATAGATTTAGCAGAATAAAGATTTTATTTTTAATTTTTCTTTATAAAAATTAAGAAATTTTTACAAAAATTGCCTAAAAGGTCAACTAAATTATGTTTTTTTTGTTAAATGTATGTTGAATTATATGTTAAATTATTACTAACATGTTTAGAAACATAAATTTAGCTGAATAAAGTTGTTACTTTTTATCTTTCTTTATAAAAATTAAGTAATTTTTATAAAAAATTTCAAAAAAGTCAACTAAATTATGTTTTTTTGTTAAATGTATGTTTAATTAAATGTTAAATTATGACTGACATGTTTAGAAACATAAATTTAGCTGAATAAAGTTGTTACTTGTAATGTTTCTTTATAAAATTAAGAAATTTGTAAAAAATTGGAAAGAAAAAGTCAACTAAATTATGTTTTTTTGTTAATTGTAAGTATACTTATATGTTTAATTATGACTAACATGTTTAGAAACATAGATTTAGCAGAATAAAGTTTTTATTTTTAAATTTTCTGTATAAAAATTAAGAAATTTTTACAAAAATTGCTAAAAAGGTCAATTAAATTATGTTTTTTTGTTAAATGTATGTTGAATTATATGTTAAATTATGATTATCATGTTTAGAAACATAAATTTAGCTGAATAAAGTTGTTACTTTTAATCTTTCTTTATAAAAATTAAGTAATTTTAAAAAAAAAATCCAAAAAAGTCAACTAAATTAGGTTTTTTTGATAAATGTATGTTGAATTATATGTTAAATTATGATTATCATGTTTAGAAACATAAATTTAGCTGAATAAAGTTGTTACTTTTAATATTTCTTTATAAAAATTAAGAAATTTTTCAAAAATTGACAAAAAAGTTAACTAAATTATGTTTTTTTGTTAATTGTAAGTTTAATTATATGTTAAATTATGATTAACATGTTTAGAAACATAGATTTAGCAGAATAAAGTTTTTATTTTTAATTTTTCTTTATAAAAATTAAGAAATTTTTACAAAAATTGCCTAAAAGTTCAACTAAATTATTTTTTTTTTTGTTAAATGTATGTTGAATTATATGTTAAATTATTACTAACATGTTTAGAAACATAAATTTAGCTGAATAAAGTTGTTACTTTTAATCTTTCTTTATAAAAATTAAGTAATTTTTAAAAAAAAATCCAAAAAAGTCAACTAAATTATGTTTTATTATTAAATGTATGTTGAATTATATGTTAAATTATTACTTACATGTTTAGAAACATAAACTTAGCTGATAAATTTGTTACTTTTAATTTTTCTTTATAAAAATTAAGAAATTTTTAAAAAATTGGGAAGAAAAAGTCAACTAAATTATGTTTTTTTGTTAAATGTATGTTGAGTTATATGTTAAATTATGATTATCATGTTTAGAAACATAAATTTAGCTGAATAAAGTTGTTACATTTAATCTTTCTTTATAAAAATTAAGAAATTTTTCAAAAATTGCCAAAAAAGTTAACTAGATTATGTTTTTTTGTTAATTGTAATTTTAATTATATGTTAAATTATGACTAACATGTTTAGAAACATAGATTTAGCAGAATAAAGATTTTATTTTTAATTTTTCTTTATAAAAATTAAGAAATTTTTACAAAAATTGCCTAAAAGGTCAACTAAATTATGTTTTTTCTGTTAAATGTATGTTGAATTATATGTTAAATTATTACTAACATGTTTAGAAACATAAATTTAGCTGAATAAAGTTGTTACTTTTTATCTTTCTTTATAAAAATTAAGTAATTTTTATAAAAAATTTCAAAAAAGTCAACTAAATTATGTTTTTTTGTTAAATGTATGTTTAATTAAATGTTAAATTATGACTGACATGTTTAGAAACATAAATTTAGCTGAATAAAGTTGTTACTTGTAATGTTTCTTTATAAAATTAAGAAATTTGTAAAAAATTGGAAAGAAAAAGTCAACTAAATTATGTTTTTTTGTTAATTGTAAGTATACTTATATGTTTAATTATGACTAACATGTTTAGAAACATAGATTTAGCAGAATAAAGTTTTTATTTTTAAATTTTCTTTATAAAAATTAAGAAATTTTTACAAAAATTGCTAAAAAGGTCAACTAAATTATGTTTTTTTGTTAAATGTATGTTGAATTATATGTTAAATTATGATTATCATGTTTAGAAACATAAATTTAGCTGAATAAAGTTGTTACTTTTAATCTTTCTTTATAAAAATTAAGAAATTTTTCAAAAATTGACAAAAAAGTTAACTAAATTATGTTTTTTTGTTAATTGTAAGTTTAATTATATGTTAAATTATGATTAACATGTTTAGAAACATAGATTTAGCAGAATAAAGTTTTTATTTTTAATTTTTCTTTATAAAAATTAAGAAATTTTTACAAAAATTGCCTAAAAGTTCAACTAAATTATTTTTTTTTTGTTAAATGTATGTTGAATTATATGTTAAATTATTACTAACATGTTTAGAAACATAAATTTAGCTGAATAAAGTTGTTACTTTTAATCTTTCTTTATAAAAATTAAGAAATTTTTCAAAAATTGACCAAAAAGTTAACTAAATTATGTTTTTTTGTTAATTGTAAGTTTAATTATATGTTAAATTATGATTAACATGTTTAGAAACATAGATTTAGCAGAATAAAGTTTTTATTTTTAATTTTTCTTTATAAAAATTAAGAAATTTTTACAAAAATTGCCTAAAAGTTCAACTAAATTATTTTTTTTTTGTTAAATGTATGTTGAATTATATGTTAAATTATTACTAACATGTTTAGAAACATAAATTTAGCTGAATAAAGTTGTTACTTTTAATCTTTCTTTATAAAAATTAAGTAATTTTTAAAAAAAAATCCAAAAAAGTCAACTAAATTATGTTTTATTATTAAATGTATGTTGAATTATATGTTAAATTATTACTTACATGTTTAGAAACATAAACTTAGCTGATAAATTTGTTACTTTTAATTTTTCTTTATAAAAATTAAGAAATTTTTAAAAAATTGGGAAGAAAAAGTCAACTAAATTATGTTTTTTTGTTAAATGTATGTTGAATTATATGTTAAATTATGATTATCATGTTTAGAAACATAAATTTAGCTGAATAAAGTTGTTACATTTAATCTTTCTTTATAAAAATTAAGAAATTTTTCAAAAATTGCCAAAAAAGTTAACTAGATTATGTTTTTTTGTTAATTGTAATTTTAATTAAATGTTAAATTATGACTAACATGTTTAGAAACATAGATTTAGCAGAATAAAGATTTTATTTTTAATTTTTCTTTATAAAAATTAAGAAATTTTTACAAAAATTGCCTAAAAGGTCAACTAAATTATGTTTTTTTTTGTTAAATGTATGTTGAATTATATGTTAAATTATTACTAACATGTTTAGAAACATAAATTTAGCTGAATAAAGTTGTTACTTTTTATCTTTCTTTATAAAAATTAAGTAATTTTTATAAAAAATTTCAAAAAAGTCAACTAAATTATGTTTTTTTGTTAAATGTATGTTTAATTAAATGTTAAATTATGACTGACATGTTTAGGAACATAAATTTAGCTGAATAAAGTTGTTACTTGTAATGTTTCTTTATAAAATTAAGAAATTTGTAAAAAATTGGAAAGAAAAAGTCAACTAAATTATGTTTTTTTGTTAATTGTAAGTATACTTATATGTTTAATTATGACTAACATGTTTAGAAACATAGATTTAGCAGAATAAAGTTTTTATTTTTAAATTTTCTTTATAAAAATTAAGAAACTTTTACAAAAATTGCTAAAAAGGTCAACTAAATTATGTTTTTTTGTTAAATGTATGTTGAATTATATGTTAAATTATGATTATCATGTTTAGAAACATAAATTTAGCTGAATAAAATTGTTACTTTTAATCTTTCTTTATAAAAATTAAGAAATTTTTCAAAAATTGACAAAAAAGTTAACTAAATTATGTTTTTTTGTTAATTGTAAGTTTAATTATATGTTAAATTATGATTAACATGTTTAGAAACATAGATTTAGCAGAATAAAGTTTTTATTTTTAATTTTTCTTTATAAAAATTAAGAAATTTTTACAAAAATTGCCTAAAAGTTCAACTAAATTATTTTTTTTTTTGTTAAATGTATGTTGAATTATATGTTAAATTATTACTAACATGTTTAGAAACATAAATTTAGCTGAATAAAGTTGTTACTTTTAATCTTTCTTTATAAAAATTAAGTAATTTTTAAAAAAAAATCCAAAAAAGTCAACTAAATTAGGTTTTTTTGATAAATGTATGTTGAATTATATGTTAAATTTTGACTAACATGTTTAGAAATATAAATTTAGCTGAATAAAGTTTTTATTTTTAAATTTTCTTTATAAAAATTTAGAAATTTTTAAGATAGTTGCCAAAAAAAGTCAACTAAATTATGTTTTATTGTTAAATGTATGTTGAATTATATGTTAAATTATGATTATCATGTTTAGAAACATAAATTTAGCTGAATAAAGTTGTTACTTGTAATGTTTCTTTATAAAATTAAGAAATTTGTAAAAAATTGGAAAGAAAAAGTCAACTAAATTATGTTTTTTTGTTAATTGTAAGTATACTTATATGTTTAATTATGACTAACATGTTTAGAAACATAGATTTAGCAGAATAAAGTTTTTATTTTTAATTTTTCTTTATAAAAATTAAGAAATTTTTACAAAAATTGCCTAAAAGGTCAACTAAATTATGTTTTTTTTGTTAAATGTATGTTGAATTATATGTTAAATTATTACTTACATGTTTAGAAACATAAACTTAGCTGATAAATTTGTTACTTTTAATTTTTCTTTATAAAAATTAAGAAATTTTTAAAAAATTGGGAAGAAAAAGTCAACTAAATTATGTTTTTTTGTTAAATGTATGTTGAATTATATGTTAAATTATGATTATCATGTTTAGAAACATAAATTTAGCTGAATAAAGTTGTTACATTTAATCTTTCTTTATAAAAATTAAGAAATTTTTCAAAAATTGCCAAAAAAGTTAACTAGATTATGTTTTTTTGTTAATTGTAATTTTAATTATATGTTAAATTATGACTAACATGTTTAGAAACATAGATTTAGCAGAATAAAGATTTTATTTTTAATTTTTCTTTATAAAAATTAAGAAATTTTTACAAAAATTGCCTAAAAGGTCAACTAAATTATGTTTTTTTTGTTAAATGTATGTTGAATTATATGTTAAATTATTACTAACATGTTTAGAAACATAAATTTAGCTGAATAAAGTTGTTACTTTTTATCTTTCTTTATAAAAATTAAGTAATTTTTATAAAAAATTTCAAAAAAGTCAACTAAATTATGTTTTTTTGTTAAATGTATGTTTAATTAAATGTTAAATTATGACTGACATGTTTAGAAACATAAATTTAGCTGAATAAAGTTGTTACTTGTAATGTTTCTTTATAAAATTAAGAAATTTGTAAAAAATTGGGAAGAAAAAGTCAACTAAATTATGTTTTTTTGTTAATTGTAAGTATACTTATATGTTTAATTATGACTAACATGTTTAGAAACATAGATTTAGCAGAATAAAGTTTTTATTTTTAAATTTTCTTTATAAAAATTAAGAAATTTTTACAAAAATTGCTAAAAAGGTCAACTAAATTATGTTTTTTTGTTAAATGTATGTTGAATTATATGTTAAATTATGATTATCATGTTTAGAAACATAAATTTAGCTGAATAAAGTTGTTACTTTTAATCTTTCTTTATAAAAATTAAGAAATTTTTCAAAAATTGACAAAAAAGTTAACTAAATTATGTTTTTTTGTTAATTGTAAGTTTAATTATATGTTAAATTATGATTAACATGTTTAGAAACATAGATTTAGCAGAATAAAGTTTTTATTTTTAATTTTTCTTTATAAAAATTAGGAAATTTTTACAAAAATTGCCTAAAAGTTCAACTAAATTATTTTTTTTTTGTTAAATGTATGTTGAATTATATGTTAAATTATTACTAACAGGTTTAGAAACATAAATTTAGCTGAATAAAGTTGTTACTTTTAATCTTTCTTTATAAAAATTAAGTAATTTTTTAAAAAAAATCCAAAAAAGTCAACTAAATTAGGTTTTTTTAATAAATGTATGTTGAATTTTATGTTAAATTATGATTATCATGTTTAGAAACATAAATTTAGCTGAATAAAGTTGTTACTTTTAATCTTTCTTTATAAAAATTAAGAAATTTTTCAAAAATTGACAAAAAAGTTAACTAAATTATGTTTTTTTGTTAATTGTAAGTTTAATTATATGTTAAATTATGATTAACATGTTTAGAAACATAGATTTAGCAGAATAAAGTTTTTATTTTTAATTTTTCTTTATAAAAATTAAGAAATTTTTACAAAAATTGCCTAAAAGTTCAACTAAATTATTTTTTTTTTTGTTAAATGTATGTTGAATTATATGTTAAATTATTACTAACATGTTTAGAAACATAAATTTAGCTGAATAAAGTTGTTACTTTTAATCTTTCTTTATAAAAATTAAGTAATTTTTAAAAAAAAATCCAAAAAAGTCAACTAAATTAGGTTTTTTTGATAAATGTATGTTGAATTATATGTTAAATTATGATTATCATGTTTAGAAACATAAATTTAGCTGAATAAAGTTGTTACTTTTAATCTTTCTTTATAAAAATTAAGAAATTTTTCAAAAATTGACAAAAAAGTTAACTAAATTATGTTTTTTTGTTAATTGTAAGTTTAATTATATGTTAAATTATGATTAACATGTTTAGAAACATAGATTTAGCAGAATAAAGTTTTTATTTTTAATTTTTCTTTATAAAAATTAAGAAATTTTTACAAAAATTGCCTAAAAGTTCAACTAAATTATTTTTTTTTTTGTTAAATGTATGTTGAATTATATGTTAAATTATTACTAACATGTTTAGAAACATAAATTTAGCTGAATAAAGTTGTTACTTTTAATCTTTCTTTATAAAAATTAAGTAATTTTTAAAAAAAAATCCAAAAAAGTCAACTAAATTATGTTTTATTATTAAATGTATGTTGAATTATATGTTAAATTATTACTTACATGTTTAGAAACATAAACTTAGCTGATAAATTTGTTACTTTTAATTTTTCTTTATAAAAATTAAGAAATTTTTAAAAAATTGGGAAGAAAAAGTCAACTAAATTATGTTTTTTTGTTAAATGTATGTTGAATTATATGTTAAATTATGATTATCATGTTAAGAAACATAAATTTAGCTGAATAAAGTTGTTACATTTAATCTTTCTTTATAAAAATTAAGAAATTTTTCAAAAATTGCCAAAAAAGTTAACTGGATTATGTTTTTTTGTTAATTGTAATTTTAATTATATGTTAAATTATGACTAACATGTTTAGAAACATAGATTTAGCAGAATAAAGATTTTATTTTTAATTTTTCTTTATAAAAATTAAGAAATTTTTACAAAAATTGCCTAAAAGGTCAACTAAATTATGTTTTTTTTGTTAAATGTATGTTGAATTATATGTTAAATTATTACTAACATGTTTAGAAACATAAATTTAGCTGAATAAAGTTGTTACTTTTTATCTTTCTTTATAAAAATTAAGTAATTTTTATAAAAAATTTCAAAAAAGTCAACTAAATTATGTTTTTTTGTTAAATTTATGTTTAATTAAATGTTAAATTATGACTGACATGTTTAGAAACATAAATTTAGCTGAATAAAGTTGTTACTTGTAATGTTTCTTTATAAAATTAAGAAATTTGTAAAAAATTGGAAAGAAAAAGTCAACTAAATTATGTTTTTTTGTTAATTGTAAGTTTAATTATATGTTAAATTATGACTAACATGTTTAGAAACATAGATTTAGCAGAATAAAGATTTTATTTTTAATTTTTCTTTATAAAAATTAAGAAATTTTTACAAAAATTGCCTAAAAGGTCAACTAAATTATGTTTTTTTTGTTAAATGTATGTTGAATTATATGTTAAATTATTACTAACATGTTTAGAAACATAAATTTAGCTGAATAAAGTTGTTACTTTTTATCTTTCTTTATAAAAATTAAGTAATTTTTATAAAAAATTTCAAAAAAGTCAACTAAATTATGTTTTTTTGTTAAATGTATGTTTAATTAAATGTTAAATTATGACTGACATGTTTAGAAACATAAATTTAGCTGAATAAAGTTGTTACTTGTAATGTTTCTTTATAAAATTAAGAAATTTGTAAAAAATTGGAAAGAAAAAGTCAACTAAATTATGTTTTTTTGTTAATTGTAAGTATACTTATATGTTTAATTATGACTAACATGTTTAGAAACATAGATTTAGCAGAATAAAGTTTTTATTTTTAAATTTTCTGTATAAAAATTAAGAAATTTTTACAAAAATTGCTAAAAAGGTCAATTAAATTATGTTTTTTTGTTAAATGTATGTTGAATTATATGTTAAATTATGATTATCATGTTTAGAAACATAAATTTAGCTGAATAAAGTTGTTACTTTTAATCTTTCTTTATAAAAATTAAGTAATTTTAAAAAAAAAATCCAAAAAAGTCAACTAAATTAGGTTTTTTTGATAAATGTATGTTGAATTATATGTTAAATTATGATTATCATGTTTAGAAACATAAATTTAGCTGAATAAAGTTGTTACTTTTAATATTTCTTTATAAAAATTAAGAAATTTTTCAAAAATTGACAAAAAAGTTAACTAAATTATGTTTTTTTGTTAATTGTAAGTTTAATTATATGTTAAATTATGATTAACATGTTTAGAAACATAGATTTAGCAGAATAAAGTTTTTATTTTTAATTTTTCTTTATAAAAATTAAGAAATTTTTACAAAAATTGCCTAAAAGTTCAACTAAATTATTTTTTTTTTTGTTAAATGTATGTTGAATTATATGTTAAATTATTACTAACATGTTTAGAAACATAAATTTAGCTGAATAAAGTTGTTACTTTTAATCTTTCTTTATAAAAATTAAGTAATTTTTAAAAAAAAATCCAAAAAAGTCAACTAAATTATGTTTTATTATTAAATGTATGTTGAATTATATGTTAAATTATTACTTACATGTTTAGAAACATAAACTTAGCTGATAAATTTGTTACTTTTAATTTTTCTTTATAAAAATTAAGAAATTTTTAAAAAATTGGGAAGAAAAAGTCAACTAAATTATGTTTTTTTGTTAAATGTATGTTGAGTTATATGTTAAATTATGATTATCATGTTTAGAAACATAAATTTAGCTGAATAAAGTTGTTACATTTAATCTTTCTTTATAAAAATTAAGAAATTTTTCAAAAATTGCCAAAAAAGTTAACTAGATTATGTTTTTTTGTTAATTGTAATTTTAATTATATGTTAAATTATGACTAACATGTTTAGAAACATAGATTTAGCAGAATAAAGATTTTATTTTTAATTTTTCTTTATAAAAATTAAGAAATTTTTACAAAAATTGCCTAAAAGGTCAACTAAATTATGTTTTTTCTGTTAAATGTATGTTGAATTATATGTTAAATTATTACTAACATGTTTAGAAACATAAATTTAGCTGAATAAAGTTGTTACTTTTTATCTTTCTTTATAAAAATTAAGTAATTTTTATAAAAAATTTCAAAAAAGTCAACTAAATTATGTTTTTTTGTTAAATGTATGTTTAATTAAATGTTAAATTATGACTGACATGTTTAGAAACATAAATTTAGCTGAATAAAGTTGTTACTTGTAATGTTTCTTTATAAAATTAAGAAATTTGTAAAAAATTGGAAAGAAAAAGTCAACTAAATTATGTTTTTTTGTTAATTGTAAGTATACTTATATGTTTAATTATGACTAACATGTTTAGAAACATAGATTTAGCAGAATAAAGTTTTTATTTTTAAATTTTCTTTATAAAAATTAAGAAATTTTTACAAAAATTGCTAAAAAGGTCAACTAAATTATGTTTTTTTGTTAAATGTATGTTGAATTATATGTTAAATTATGATTATCATGTTTAGAAACATAAATTTAGCTGAATAAAGTTGTTACTTTTAATCTTTCTTTATAAAAATTAAGAAATTTTTCAAAAATTGACAAAAAAGTTAACTAAATTATGTTTTTTTGTTAATTGTAAGTTTAATTATATGTTAAATTATGATTAACATGTTTAGAAACATAGATTTAGCAGAATAAAGTTTTTATTTTTAATTTTTCTTTATAAAAATTAAGAAATTTTTACAAAAATTGCCTAAAAGTTCAACTAAATTATTTTTTTTTTGTTAAATGTATGTTGAATTATATGTTAAATTATTACTAACATGTTTAGAAACATAAATTTAGCTGAATAAAGTTGTTACTTTTAATCTTTCTTTATAAAAATTAAGAAATTTTTCAAAAAATCCAAAAAAGTCAACTAAATTAGGTTTTTTTGATAAATGTATGTTGAATTATATGTTAAATTATGACTAACATGTTTAGAAATATAAATTTAGCTGAATAAAGTTTTTATTTTTAAATTTTCTTTATAAAAATTTAGAAATTTTTAAAATAGTTGCCAAAAAAAGTCAACTAAATTATGTTTTATTGTTAAATGTATGTTGACTTATATGTTAAATCATGATTATCATGTTTAGAAACATAAATTTAGCTGAATAAAGTTGTTACTTGTAATGTTTCTTTATAAAATTAAGAAATTTGTAAAAAATTGGAAAGAAAAAGTCAACTAAATTATGTTTTTTTGTTAATTGTAAGTATACTTATATGTTTAATTATGACTAACATGTTTAGAAACATAGATTTAGCAGAATAAAGTTTTTATTTTTAATTTTTCTTTATAAAAATTAAGAAATTTTTACAAAAATTGCCTAAAAGGTCAACTAAATTATGTTTTTTTTGTTAAATGTATGTTGAATTATATGTTAAATTATTACTTACATGTTTAGAAACATAAACTTAGCTGATAAATTTGTTACTTTTAATTTTTCTTTATAAAAATTAAGAAATTTTTAAAAAATTGCCTAAAAGGTCAACTAAATTATGTTTTTTTGTTAAATGTATGTTGAATTATATGTTAAATTATGATTATCATGTTTAGAAACATAAATTTAGCAGAATAAAGTTGTTACTTTTAATCTTTCTTTATAAAAATTAAGAAATTTTTCAAAAATTGACAAAAAAGTTAACTAAATTATGTTTTTTTGTTAATTGTAAGTTTAATTATATGTTAAATTATGATTAACATGTTTAGAAACATAGATTTAGCAGAATAAAGTTTTTATTTTTAATTTTTCTTTATAAAAATTAAGAAATTTTTACAAAAATTGCCTAAAAGTTCAACTAAATTATTTTTTTTTTGTTAAATGTATGTTGAATTATATGTTAAATTATTACTAACATGTTTAGAAACATAAATTTAGCTGAATAAAGTTGTTACTTTTAATCTTTCTTTATAAAAATTAAGAAATTTTTCAAAAATTGACAAAAAAGTTAACTAAATTATGTTTTTTTGTTAATTGTAAGTTTAATTATATGTTAAATTATGACTAACATGTTTAGAAACATAGATTTAGCAGAATAAAGATTTTATTTTTAATTTTTCTTTATAAAAATTAAGAAATTTTTACAAAAATTGCCTAAAAGGTCAACTAAATTATGTTTTTTTTGTTAAATGTATGTTGAATTATATGTTAAATTATTACTAACATGTTTAGAAACATAAATTTAGCTGAATAAAGTTGTTACTTTTTATCTTTCTTTATAAAAATTAAGTAATTTTTATAAAAAATTTCAAAAAAGTCAACTAAATTATGTTTTTTTGTTAAATGTATGTTTAATTAAATGTTAAATTATGACTGACATGTTTAGAAACATAAATTTAGCTGAATAAAGTTGTTACTTGTAATGTTTCTTTATAAAATTAAGAAATTTGTAAAAAAT
Organism: Empis stercorea; assembly: GCA_949752835.1. Lineage (NCBI taxonomy): Eukaryota > Metazoa > Arthropoda > Insecta > Diptera > Empididae > Empis > Empis stercorea. The sequence goes on from OX457088.1 coordinate 39,962,528, forward strand.
TGGAAAGAAAAAGTCAACTAAATTATGTTTTTTTGTTAATTGTAAGTATACTTATATGTTTAATTATGACTAACATGTTTAGAAACATAGATTTAGCAGAATAAAGTTTTTATTTTTAAATTTTCTGTATAAAAATTAAGAAATTTTTACAAAAATTGCTAAAAAGGTCAATTAAATTATGTTTTTTTGTTAAATGTATGTTGAATTATATGTTAAATTATGATTATCATGTTTAGAAACATAAATTTAGCTGAATAAAGTTGTTACTTTTAATCTTTCTTTATAAAAATTAAGTAATTTTAAAAAAAAAATCCAAAAAAGTCAACTAAATTAGGTTTTTTTGATAAATGTATGTTGAATTATATGTTAAATTATGATTATCATGTTTAGAAACATAAATTTAGCTGAATAAAGTTGTTACTTTTAATATTTCTTTATAAAAATTAAGAAATTTTTCAAAAATTGACAAAAAAGTTAACTAAATTATGTTTTTTTGTTAATTGTAAGTTTAATTATATGTTAAATTATGATTAACATGTTTAGAAACATAGATTTAGCAGAATAAAGTTTTTATTTTTAATTTTTCTTTATAAAAATTAAGAAATTTTTACAAAAATTGCCTAAAAGTTCAACTAAATTATTTTTTTTTTTGTTAAATGTATGTTGAATTATATGTTAAATTATTACTAACATGTTTAGAAACATAAATTTAGCTGAATAAAGTTGTTACTTTTAATCTTTCTTTATAAAAATTAAGTAATTTTTAAAAAAAAATCCAAAAAAGTCAACTAAATTATGTTTTATTATTAAATGTATGTTGAATTATATGTTAAATTATTACTTACATGTTTAGAAACATAAACTTAGCTGATAAATTTGTTACTTTTAATTTTTCTTTATAAAAATTAAGAAATTTTTAAAAAAATGGGAAGAAAAAGTCAACTAAATTATGTTTTTTTGTTAAATGTATGTTGAGTTATATGTTAAATTATGATTATCATGTTTAGAAACATAAATTTAGCTGAATAAAGTTGTTACATTTAATCTTTCTTTATAAAAATTAAGAAATTTTTCAAAAATTGCCAAAAAAGTTAACTAGATTATGTTTTTTTGTTAATTGTAATTTTAATTATATGTTAAATTATGACTAACATGTTTAGAAACATAGATTTAGCAGAATAAAGATTTTATTTTTAATTTTTCTTTATAAAAATTAAGAAATTTTTACAAAAATTGCCTAAAAGGTCAACTAAATTATGTTTTTTCTGTTAAATGTATGTTGAATTATATGTTAAATTATTACTAACATGTTTAGAAACATAAATTTAGCTGAATAAAGTTGTTACTTTTTATCTTTCTTTATAAAAATTAAGTAATTTTTATAAAAAATTTCAAAAAAGTCAACTAAATTATGTTTTTTTGTTAAATGTATGTTTAATTAAATGTTAAATTATGACTGACATGTTTAGAAACATAAATTTAGCTGAATAAAGTTGTTACTTGTAATGTTTCTTTATAAAATTAAGAAATTTGTAAAAAATTGGAAAGAAAAAGTCAACTAAATTATGTTTTTTTGTTAATTGTAAGTATACTTATATGTTTAATTATGACTAACATGTTTAGAAACATAGATTTAGCAGAATAAAGTTTTTATTTTTAAATTTTCTTTATAAAAATTAAGAAATTTTTACAAAAATTGCTAAAAAGGTCAACTAAATTATGTTTTTTTGTTAAATGTATGTTGAATTATATGTTAAATTATGATTATCATGTTTAGAAACATAAATTTAGCTGAATAAAGTTGTTACTTTTAATCTTTCTTTATAAAAATTAAGAAATTTTTCAAAAATTGACAAAAAAGTTAACTAAATTATGTTTTTTTGTTAATTGTAAGTTTAATTATATGTTAAATTATGATTAACATGTTTAGAAACATAGATTTAGCAGAATAAAGTTTTTATTTTTAATTTTTCTTTATAAAAATTAAGAAATTTTTACAAAAATTGCCTAAAAGTTCAACTAAATTATTTTTTTTTTGTTAAATGTATGTTGAATTATATGTTAAATTATTACTAACATGTTTAGAAACATAAATTTAGCTGAATAAAGTTGTTACTTTTAATCTTTCTTTATAAAAATTAAGAAATTTTTCAAAAAATCCAAAAAAGTCAACTAAATTAGGTTTTTTTGATAAATGTATGTTGAATTATATGTTAAATTATGACTAACATGTTTAGAAATATAAATTTAGCTGAATAAAGTTTTTATTTTTAAATTTTCTTTATAAAAATTTAGAAATTTTTAAAATAGTTGCCAAAAAAAGTCAACTAAATTATGTTTTATTGTTAAATGTATGTTGACTTATATGTTAAATCATGATTATCATGTTTAGAAACATAAATTTAGCTGAATAAAGTTGTTACTTGTAATGTTTCTTTATAAAATTAAGAAATTTGTAAAAAATTGGAAAGAAAAAGTCAACTAAATTATGTTTTTTTGTTAATTGTAAGTATACTTATATGTTTAATTATGACTAACATGTTTAGAAACATAGATTTAGCAGAATAAAGTTTTTATTTTTAATTTTTCTTTATAAAAATTAAGAAATTTTTACAAAAATTGCCTAAAAGGTCAACTAAATTATGTTTTTTTTGTTAAATGTATGTTGAATTATATGTTAAATTATTACTTACATGTTTAGAAACATAAACTTAGCTGATAAATTTGTTACTTTTAATTTTTCTTTATAAAAATTAAGAAATTTTTAAAAAATTGGGAAGAAAAAGTCAACTAAATTATGTTTTTTTGTTAAATGTATGTTGAATTATATGTTAAATTATGATTATCATGTTTAGAAACATAAATTTAGCTGAATAAAGTTGTTACATTTAATCTTTCTTTATAAAAATTAAGAAATTTTTCAAAAATTGCCAAAAAAGTTAACTAGATTATGTTTTTTTGTTAATTGTAATTTTAATTATATGTTAAATTATGACTAACATGTTTAGAAACATAGATTTAGCAGAATAAAGATTTTATTTTTAATTTTTCTTTATAAAAATTAAGAAATTTTTACAAAAATTGCCTAAAAGGTCAACTAAATTATGTTTTTTTTGTTAAATGTATGTTGAATTATATGTTAAATTATTACTAACATGTTTAGAAACATAAATTTAGCTGAATAAAGTTGTTACTTTTTATCTTTCTTTATAAAAATTAAGTAATTTTTATAAAAAAATTCAAAAAAGTCAACTAAATTATGTTTTTTTGTTAAATGTATGTTTAATTAAATGTTAAATTATGACTTACATGTTTAGAAACATAAATTTAGCTGAATAAAGTTGTTACTTGTAATGTTTCTTTATAAAATTAAGAAATTTGTAAAAAATTGGAAAGAAAAAGTCAACTAAATTATGTTTTTTTGTTAATTGTAAGTATACTTATATGTTTAATTATGACTAACATGTTTAGAAACATAGATTTAGCAGAATAAAGTTTTTATTTTTAAATTTTCTTTATAAAAATTAAGAAATTTTTACAAAAATTGCTAAAAAGGTCAACTAAATTATGTTTTTTTGTTAAATGTATGTTGAATTATATGTTAAATTATGATTATCATGTTTAGAAACATAAATTTAGCTGAATAAAGTTGTTACTTTTAATCTTTCTTTATAAAAATTAAGAAATTTTTCAAAAATTGACAAAAAAGTTAACTAAATTATGTTTTTTTGTTAATTGTAAGTTTAATTATATGTTAAATTATGATTAACATGTTTAGAAACATAGATTTAGCAGAATAAAGTTTTTATTTTTAATTTTTCTTTATAAAAATTAAGAAATTTTTACAAAAATTGCCTAAAAGTTCAACTAAATTATTTTTTTTTTGTTAAATGTATGTTGAATTATATGTTAAATTATTACTAACATGTTTAGAAACATAAATTTAGCTGAATAAAGTTGTTACTTTTAATCTTTCTTTATAAAAATTAAGAAATTTTTCAAAAATTGACAAAAAAGTTAACTAAATTATGTTTTTTTGTTAATTGTAAGTTTAATTATATGTTAAATTATGATTAACATGTTTAGAAACATAGATTTAGCAGAATAAAGTTTTTATTTTTAATTTTTCTTTATAAAAATTAAGAAATTTTTACAAAAATTGCCTAAAAGTTCAACTAAATTATTTTTTTTTTTGTTAAATGTATGTTGAATTATATGTTAAATTATTACTAACATGTTTAGAAACATAAATTTAGCTGAATAAAGTTGTTACTTTTAATCTTTCTTTATAAAAATTAAGTAATTTTTAAAAAAAAATCCAAAAAAGTCAACTAAATTATGTTTTATTATTAAATGTATGTTGAATTATATGTTAAATTATTACTTACATGTTTAGAAACATAAACTTAGCTGATAAATTTGTTACTTTTAATTTTTCTTTATAAAAATTAAGAAATTTTTAAAAAATTGGGAAGAAAAAGTCAACTAAATTATGTTTTTTTGTTAAATGTATGTTGAATTATATGTTAAATTATGATTATCATGTTTAGAAACATAAATTTAGCTGAATAAAGTTGTTACATTTAATCTTTCTTTATAAAAATTAAGAAATTTTTCAAAAATTGCCAAAAAAGTTAACTAGATTATGTTTTTTTGTTAATTGTAATTATAATTAAATGTTAAATTATGACTAACATGTTTAGAAACATAGATTTAGCAGAATAAAGATTTTATTTTTAATTTTTCTTTATAAAAATTAAGAAATTTTTACAAAAATTGCCTAAAAGGTCAACTAAATTATGTTTTTTTTTGTTAAATGTATGTTGAATTATATGTTAAATTATTACTAACATGTTTAGAAACATAAATTTAGCTGAATAAAGTTGTTACTTTTTATCTTTCTTTATAAAAATTAAGTAATTTTTATAAAAAATTTCAAAAAAGTCAACTAAATTATGTTTTTTTGTTAAATGTATGTTGAATTATATGTTAAATTATGACTGACATGTTTAGGAACATAAATTTAGCTGAATAAAGTTGTTACTTGTAATGTTTCTTTATAAAATTAAGAAATTTGTAAAAAATTGGAAAGAAAAAGTCAACTAAATTATGTTTTTTTGTTAATTGTAAGTATACTTATATGTTTAATTATGACTAACATGTTTAGAAACATAGATTTAGCAGAATAAAGTTTTTATTTTTAAATTTTCTTTATAAAAATTAAGAAATTTTTACAAAAATTGCTAAAAAGGTCAACTAAATTATGTTTTTTTGTTAAATGTATGTTGAATTATATGTTAAATTATGATTATCATGTTTAGAAACATAAATTTAGCTGAATAAAGTTGTTACTTTTAATCTTTCTTTATAAAAATTAAGAAATTTTTCAAAAATTGACAAAAAAGTTAACTAAATTATGTTTTTTTGTTAATTGTAAGTTTAATTATATGTTAAATTATGATTAACATGTTTAGAAACATAGATTTAGCAGAATAAAGTTTTTATTTTTAATTTTTCTTTATAAAAATTAAGAAATTTTTACAAAAATTGCCTAAAAGTTCAACTAAATTATTTTTTTTTTTGTTAAATGTATGTTGAATTATATGTTAAATTATTACTAACATGTTTAGAAACATAAATTTAGCTGAATAAAGTTGTTACTTTTAATCTTTCTTTATAAAAATTAAGTAATTTTTAAAAAAAAATCCAAAAAAGTCAACTAAATTATGTTTTTTTGTTAAATGTATGTTGAATTATATGTTAAATTATGATTATCATGTTTAGAAACATAAATTTAGCTGAATAAAGTTGTTACATTTAATCTTTCTTTATAAAAATTAAGAAATTTTTCAAAAATTGCCAAAAAAGTTAACTAGATTATGTTTTTTTGTTAATTGTAATTTTAATTATATGTTAAATTATGACTAACATGTTTAGAAACATAGATTTAGCAGAATAAAGTTTTTATTTTTAAATTTTCTTTATAAAAATTAAGAAATTTTTACAAAAATTGCTAAAAAGGTCAACTAAATTATGTTTTTTTGTTAAATGTATGTTGAATTATATGTTAAATTATGATTATCATGTTTAGAAACATAAATTTAGCTGAATAAAGTTGTTACTTTTAATCTTTCTTTATAAAAATTAAGAAATTTTTCAAAAATTGACAAAAAAGTTAACTAAATTATGTTATTTGTTAATTGTAAGTTTAATTATATGTTAAATTATGATTAACATGTTTAGAAACATAGATTTAGCAGAATAAAGTTTTTATTTTTAATTTTTCTTTATAAAAATTAAGAAATTTTTACAAAAATTGCCTAAAAGTTCAACTAAATTATTTTTTTTTTTGTTAAATGTATGTTGAATTATATGTTAAATTATTACTAACAGGTTTAGAAACATAAATTTAGCTGAATAAAGTTGTTACTTTTAATCTTTCTTTATAAAAATTAAGTAATTTTTAAAAAAAATCCAAAAAAGTCAACTAAATTAGGTTTTTTTAATAAATGTATGTTGAATTATATGTTAAATTATGATTATCATGTTTAGAAACATAAATTTAGCTGAATAAAGTTGTTACTTTTAATCTTTCTTTATAAAAATTAAGAAATTTTTCAAAAATTGACAAAAAAGTTAACTAAATTATGTTTTTTTGTTAATTGTAAGTTTAATTATATGTTAAATTATGATTAACATGTTTAGAAACATAGATTTAGCAGAATAAAGTTTTTATTTTTAATTTTTCTTTATAAAAATTAAGAAATTTTTACAAAAATTGCCTAAAAGTTCAACTAAATTATTTTTTTTTTTGTTAAATGTATGTTGAATTATATGTTAAATTATTACTAACATGTTTAGAAACATAAATTTAGCTGAATAAAGTTGTTACTTTTAATCTTTCTTTATAAAAATTAAGTAATTTTTATAAAAAATTTCAAAAAAGTCAACTAAATTATGTTTTTTTGTTAAATGTATGTTTAATTAAATGTTAAATTATGACTGACATGTTTAGAAACATAAATTTAGCTGAATAAAGTTGTTACTTGTAATGTTTCTTTATAAAATTAAGAAATTTGTAAAAAATTGGAAAGAAAAAGTCAACTAAATTATGTTTTTTTGTTAATTGTAAGTATACTTATATGTTTAATTATGACTAACATGTTTAGAAACATAGATTTAGCAGAATAAAGTTTTTATTTTTAAATTTTCTTTATAAAAATTAAGAAATTTTTACAAAAATTGCTAAAAAGGTCAACTAAATTATGTTTTTTGTTAAATGTATGTTGAATTATATGTTAAATTATGATTATCATGTTTAGAAACATAAATTTAGCTGAATAAAGTTGTTACTTTTAATCTTTCTTTATAAAAATTAAGAAATTTTTCAAAAATTGACAAAAAAGTTAACTAAATTATGTTTTTTTGTTAATTGTAAGTTTAATTATATGTTAAATTATGATTAACATGTTTAGAAACATAGATTTAGCAGAATAAAGTTTTTATTTTTAATTTTTCTTTATAAAAATTAAGAAATTTTTACAAAAATTGCCTAAAAGTTCAACTAAATTATTTTTTTTTTTGTTAAATGTATGTTGAATTATATGTTAAATTATTACTAACATGTTTAGAAACATAAATTTAGCTGAATAAAGTTGTTACTTTTAATCTTTCTTTATAAAAATTAAGTAATTTTTAAAAAAAAATCCAAAAAAGTCAACTAAATTAGGTTTTTTTGTTAATTGTAAGTTTAATTATATGTTAAATTATGATTAACATGTTTAGAAACATAGATTTAGCAGAATAAAGTTTTTATTTTTAATTTTTCTTTATAAAAATTAAGAAATTTTTACAAAAATTGCCTAAAAGTTCAACTAAATTATTTTTTTTTTTGTTAAATGTATGTTGAATTATATGTTAAATTTTGACTAACATGTTTAGAAATATAAATTTAGCTGAATAAAGTTTTTATTTTTAAATTTTCTTTATAAAAATTTAGAAATTTTTAAAATAGTTGCCAAAAAAAGTCAACTAAATTATTTTTTATTGTTAAATGTATGTTGAATTATATGTTAAATTATGATCATCATGTTTAGAAACATAAATTTAGCTGAATAAAGTTGTTACTTGTAATGTTTCTTTATAAAATTAAGAAATTTGTAAAAAATTGGAAAGAAAAAGTCAACTAAATTATGTTTTTTTGTTAATTGTAAGTATACTTATATGTTTAATTATGACTAACATGTTTAGAAACATAGATTTAGCAGAATAAAGTTTTTATTTTTAATTTTTCTTTATAAAAATTAAGAAATTTTTACAAAAATTGCCTAAAAGGTCAACTAAATTATGTTTTTTTTGTTAAATGTATGTTGAATTATATGTTAAATTATTACTTACATGTTTAGAAACATAAACTTAGCTGATAAATTTGTTACTTTTAATTTTTCTTTATAAAAATTAAGAAATTTTTAAAAAATTGGGAAGAAAAAGTCAACTAAATTATGTTTTTTTGTTAAATGTATGTTGAATTATATGTTAAATTATGATTATCATGTTTAGAAACATAAATTTAGCTGAATAAAGTTGTTACATTTAATCTTTCTTTATAAAAATTAAGAAATTTTTCAAAAATTGCCAAAAAAGTTAACTAGATTATGTTTTTTTGTTAATTGTAATTTTAATTATATGTTAAATTATGACTAACATGTTTAGAAACATAGATTTAGCAGAATAAAGTTTTTATTTTTAAATTTTCTTTATAAAAATTAAGAAATTTTTACAAAAATTGCTAAAAAGGTCAACTAAATTATGTTTTTTTGTTAAATGTATGTTGAATTATATGTTAAATTATGATTATCATGTTTAGAAACATAAATTTAGCTGAATAAAGTTGTTACTTTTAATCTTTCTTTATAAAAATTAAGAAATTTTTCAAAAATTGACAAAAAAGTTAACTAAATTATGTTTTTTTGTTAATTGTAAGTTTAATTATATGTTAAATTATGATTAACATGTTTAGAAACATAGATTTAGCAGAATAAAGTTTTTATTTTTAATTTTTCTTTATAAAAATTAAGAAATTTTTACAAAAATTGCCTAAAAGTTCAACTAAATTATTTTTTTTTGTTAAATGTATGTTGAATTATATGTTAAATTATTACTAACAGGTTTAGAAACATAAATTTAGCTGAATAAAGTTGTTACTTTTAATCTTTCTTTATAAAAATTAAGTAATTTTTAAAAAAAATCCAAAAAAGTCAACTAAATTAGGTTTTTTTAATAAATGTATGTTGAATTATATGTTAAATTATGATTATCATGTTTAGAAACATAAATTTAGCTGAATAAAGTTGTTACTTTTAATCTTTCTTTATAAAAATTAAGAAATTTTTCAAAAATTGACAAAAAAGTTAACTAAATTATGTTTTTTTGTTAATTGTAAGTTTAATTATATGTTAAATTATGATTAACATGTTTAGAAACATAGATTTAGCAGAATAAAGTTTTTATTTTTAATTTTTCTTTATAAAAATTAAGAAATTTTTACAAAAATTGCCTAAAAGTTCAACTAAATTATTTTTTTTTTGTTAAATGTATGTTGAATTATATGTTAAATTATTACTAACATGTTTAGAAACATAAATTTAGCTGAATAAAGTTGTTACTTTTAATCTTTCTTTATAAAAATTAAGTAATTTTTATAAAAAATTTCAAAAAAGTCAACTAAATTATGTTTTTTTGTTAAATGTATGTTTAATTAAATGTTAAATTATGACTGACATGTTTAGAAACATAAATTTAGCTGAATAAAGTTGTTACTTGTAATGTTTCTTTATAAAATTAAGAAATTTGTAAAAAATTGGAAAGAAAAAGTCAACTAAATTATGTTTTTTTGTTAATTGTAAGTATACTTATATGTTTAATTATGACTAACATGTTTAGAAACATAGATTTAGCAGAATAAAGTTTTTATTTTTAAATTTTCTTTATAAAAATTAAGAAATTTTTACAAAAATTGCTAAAAAGGTCAACTAAATTATGTTTTTTTGTTAAATGTATGTTGAATTATATGTTAAATTATGATTATCATGTTTAGAAACATAAATTTAGCTGAATAAAGTTGTTACTTTTAATCTTTCTTTATAAAAATTAAGAAATTTTTCAAAAATTGACAAAAAAGTTAACTAAATTATGTTTTTTTGTTAATTGTAAGTTTAATTATATGTTAAATTATGATTAACATGTTTAGAAACATAGATTTAGCAGAATAAAGTTTTTATTTTTAATTTTTCTTTATAAAAATTAAGAAATTTTTACAAAAATTGCCTAAAAGTTCAACTAAATTATTTTTTTTTTTGTTAAATGTATGTTGAATTATATGTTAAATTATTACTAACATGTTTAGAAACATAAATTTAGCTGAATAAAGTTGTTACTTTTAATCTTTCTTTATAAAAATTAAGTAATTTTTAAAAAAAAATCCAAAAAAGTCAACTAAATTAGGTTTTTTTGATAAATGTATGTTGAATTATATGTTAAATTATGACTAACATGTTTAGAAATAGAAATTTAGCTGAATAAAGTTTTTATTTTTAAATTTTCTTTATAAAAATTTAGAAATTTGTAAAATAGGTGCCAAAAAAAGTCAACTAAATTATGTTTTATTGTTAAATGTATGTTGAATTATATGTTAAATTATGATTATCATGTTTAGAAACATAAATTTAGCTGAATAAAGTTGTTACTTGTAATGTTTCTTTATAAAATTAAGAAATTTGTAAAAAATTGGAAAGAAAAAGTCAACTAAATTATGTTTTTTTGTTAATTGTAAGTATACTTATATGTTTAATTATGACTAACATGTTTAGAAACATAGATTTAGCAGAATAAAGTTTTTATTTTTAATTTTTCTTTATAAAAATTAAGAAATTTTTACAAAAATTGCCTAAAAGGTCAACTAAATTATGTTTTTTTTGTTAAATGTATGTTGAATTATATGTTAAATTATTACTTACATGTTTAGAAACATAAACTTAGCTGATAAATTTGTTACTTTTAATTTTTCTTTATAAAAATTAAGAAATTTTTAAAAAATTGGGAAGAAAAAGTCAACTAAATTATGTTTTTTTGTTAAATGTATGTTGAATTATATGTTAAATTATGATTATCATGTTTAGAAACATAAATTTAGCTGAATAAAGTTGTTACATTTAATCTTTCTTTATAAAAATTAAGAAATTTTTCAAAAATTGCCAAAAAAGTTAACTAGATTATGTTTTTTTGTTAATTGTAATTTTAATTATATGTTAAATTATGACTAACATGTTTAGAAACATAGATTTAGCAGAATAAAGATTTTATTTTTAATTTTTCTTTATAAAAATTAAGAAATTTTTACAAAAATTGCCTAAAAGGTCAACTAAATTATGTTTTTTTTGTTAAATGTATGTTGAATTATATGTTAAATTATTACTAACATGTTTAGAAACATAAATTTAGCTGAATAAAGTTGTTACTTTTTATCTTTCTTTATAAAAATTAAGTAATTTTTATAAAAAATTTCAAAAAAGTCAACTAAATTATGTTTTTTTGTTAAATGTATGTTTAATTAAATGTTAAATTATGACTGACATGTTTAGAAACATAAATTTAGCTGAATAAAGTTGTTACTTGTAATGTTTCTTTATAAAATTAAGAAATTTGTAAAAAATTGGAAAGAAAAAGTCAACTAAATTATGTTTTTTTGTTAATTGTAAGTATACTTATATGTTTAATTATGACTAACATGTTTAGAAACATAGATTTAGCAGAATAAAGTTTTTATTTTTAAATTTTCTTTATAAAAATTAAGAACTTTTTACAAAAATGGCTAAAAAGGTCAACTAAATTATGTTTTTTTGTTAAATGTATGTTGAATTATATGTTAAATTATGATTATCATGTTTAGAAACATAAATTTAGCTGAATAAAGTTGTTACTTTTTATCTTTCTTTATAAAAATTAAGTAATTTTTATAAAAAATTTCAAAAAAGTCAACTAAATTATGTTTTTTTGTTAAATGTATGTTTAATTAAATGTTAAATTATGACTGACATGTTTAGGAACATAAATTTAGCTGAATAAAGTTGTTACTTGTAATGTTTCTTTATAAAATTAAGAAATTTGTAAAAAATTGGAAAGAAAAAGTCAACTAAATTATGTTTTTTTGTTAATTGTAAGTATACTTATATGTTTAATTATGACTAACATGTTTAGAAACATAGATTTAGCAGAATAAAGTTTTTATTTTTAAATTTTCTTTATAAAAATTAAGAAATTTTTACAAAAATTGCTAAAAAGGTCAACTAAATTATGTTTTTTTGTTAAATGTATGTTGAATTATATGTTAAATTATTACTAACATGTTTAGAAACATAAATTTAGCTGAATAAAGTTGTTACTTTTTATCTTTCTTTATAAAAATTAAGTAATTTTTATAAAAAATTTCAAAAAAGTCAACTAAATTATGTTTTTTTGTTAAATGTATGTTTAATTAAATGTTAAATTATGACTGACATGTTTAGAAACATAAATTTAGCTGAATAAAGTTGTTACATTTAATCTTTCTTTATAAAAATTAAGAAATTTTTCAAAAATTGCCAAAAAAGTTAACTAGATTATGTTTTTTTGTTAATTGTAATTTTAATTAAATGTTAAATTATGACTAACATGTTTAGAAACATAGATTTAGCAGAATAAAGATTTTATTTTTAATTTTTCTTTATAAAAATTAAGAAATTTTTACAAAAATTGCCTAAAAGGTCAACTAAATTATGTTTTTTTTTGTTAAATGTATGTTGAATTATATGTTAAATTATTACTAACATGTTTAGAAACATAAATTTAGCTGAATAAAGTTGTTACTTTTTATCTTTCTTTATAAAAATTAAGTAATTTTTATAAAAAATTTCAAAAAAGTCAACTAAATTATGTTTTTTTGTTAAATGTATGTTTAATTAAATGTTAAATTATGACTGACATGTTTAGGAACATAAATTTAGCTGAATAAAGTTGTTACTTGTAATGTTTCTTTATAAAATTAAGAAATTTGTAAAAAATTGGAAAGAAAAAGTCAACTAAATTATGTTTTTTTGTTAATTGTAAGTATACTTATATGTTTAATTATGACTAACATGTTTAGAAACATAGATTTAGCAGAATAAAGTTTTTATTTTTAAATTTTCTTTATAAAAATTAAGAAATTTTTACAAAAATTGCTAAAAAGGTCAACTACATTATGTTTTTTTGTTAAATGTATGTTGAATTATATGTTAAATTATGATTATCATGTTAAGAAACATAAATTTAGCTGAATAAAGTTGTTACTTTTAATCTTTCTTTATAAAAATTAAGAAATTTTTCAAAAATTGACAAAAAAGTTAACTAAATTATGTTTTTTTGTTAATTGTAAGTTTAATTATATGTTAAATTATGATTAACATGTTTAGAAACATAGATTTAGCAGAATAAAGTTTTTATTTTTAATTTTTCTTTATAAAAATTAAGAAATTTTTACAAAAATTGCCTAAAAGTTCAACTAAATTATTTTTTTTTTTGTTAAATGTATGTTGAATTATATGTTAAATTATTACTAACATGTTTAGAAACATAAATTTAGCTGAATAAAGTTGTTACTTTTAATCTTTCTTTATAAAAATTAAGTAATTTTTAAAAAAAAATCCAAAAAAGTCAACTAAATTAGGTTTTTTTGATAAATGTATGTTGAATTATATGTTAAATTTTGACTAACATGTTTAGAAATATAAATTTAGCTGAATAAAGTTTTTATTTTTAAATTTTCTTTATAAAAATTTAGAAATTTTTAAAATAGTTGCCAAAAAAAGTCAACTAAATTATTTTTTATTGTTAAATGTATGTTGAATTATATGTTAAATTATGATCATCATGTTTAGAAACATAAATTTAGCTGAATAAAGTTGTTACTTGTAATGTTTCTTTATAAAATTAAGAAATTTGTAAAAAATTGGAAAGAAAAAGTCAACTAAATTATGTTTTTTTGTTAATTGTAAGTATACTTATATGTTTAATTATGACTAACATGTTTAGAAACATAGATTTAGCAGAATAAAGTTTTTATTTTTAATTTTTCTTTATAAAAATTAAGAAATTTTTACAAAAATTGCCTAAAAGGTCAACTAAATTATGTTTTTTTTGTTAAATGTATGTTGAATTATATGTTAAATTATTACTTACATGTTTAGAAACATAAACTTAGCTGATAAATTTGTTACTTTTAATTTTTCTTTATAAAAATTAAGAAATTTTTAAAAAATTGGGAAGAAAAAGTCAACTAAATTATGTTTTTTTGTTAAATGTATGTTGAATTATATGTTAAATTATGATTATCATGTTTAGAAACATAAATTTAGCTGAATAAAGTTGTTACATTTAATCTTTCTTTATAAAAATTAAGAAATTTTTCAAAAATTGCCAAAAAAGTTAACTAGATTATGTTTTTTTGTTAATTGTAATTTTAATTATATGTTAAATTATGACTAACATGTTTAGAAACATAGATTTAGCAGAATAAAGTTTTTATTTTTAAATTTTCTTTATAAAAATTAAGAAATTTTTACAAAAATTGCTAAAAAGGTCAACTAAATTATGTTTTTTTGTTAAATGTATGTTGAATTATATGTTAAATTATGATTATCATGTTTAGAAACATAAATTTAGCTGAATAAAGTTGTTACTTTTAATCTTTCTTTATAAAAATTAAGAAATTTTTCAAAAATTGACAAAAAAGTTAACTAAATTATGTTATTTGTTAATTTTAAGTTTAATTATATGTTAAATTATGATTAACATGTTTAGAAACATAGATTTAGCAGAATAAAGTTTTTATTTTTAATTTTTCTTTATAAAAATTAAGAAATTTTTACAAAAATTGCCTAAAAGTTCAACTAAATTATTTTTTTTTTGTTAAATGTATGTTGAATTATATGTTAAATTATTACTAACAGGTTTAGAAACATAAATTTAGCTGAATAAAGTTGTTACTTTTAATCTTTCTTTATAAAAATTAAGTAATTTTTAAAAAAAATCCAAAAAAGTCAACTAAATTAGGTTTTTTTAATAAATGTATGTTGAATTATATGTTAAATTATGATTATCATGTTTAGAAACATAAATTTAGCTGAATAAAGTTGTTACTTTTAATCTTTCTTTATAAAAATTAAGAAATTTTTCAAAAATTGACAAAAAAGTTAACTAAATTATGTTTTTTTGTTAATTGTAAGTTTAATTATATGTTAAATTATGATTAACATGTTTAGAAACATAGATTTAGCAGAATAAAGTTTTTATTTTTAATTTTTCTTTATAAAAATTAAGAAATTTTTACAAAAATTGCCTAAAAGTTCAACTAAATTATTTTTTTTTTTGTTAAATGTATGTTGAATTATATGTTAAATTATTACTAACATGTTTAGAAACATAAATTTAGCTGAATAAAGTTGTTACTTTTAATCTTTCTTTATAAAAATTAAGTAATTTTTATAAAAAATTTCAAAAAAGTCAACTAAATTATGTTTTTTTGTTAAATGTATGTTTAATTAAATGTTAAATTATGACTGACATGTTTAGAAACATAAATTTAGCTGAATAAAGTTGTTACTTGTAATGTTTCTTTATAAAATTAAGAAATTTGTAAAAAATTGGAAAGAAAAAGTCAACTAAATTATGTTTTTTTGTTAATTGTAAGTATACTTATATGTTTAATTATGACTAACATGTTTAGAAACATAGATTTAGCAGAATAAAGTTTTTATTTTTAAATTTTCTTTATAAAAATTAAGAAATTTTTACAAAAATTGCTAAAAAGGTCAACTAAATTATGTTTTTTTGTTAAATGTATGTTGAATTATATGTTAAATTATGATTATCATGTTTAGAAACATAAATTTAGCTGAATAAAGTTGTTACTTTTAATCTTTCTTTATAAAAATTAAGAAATTTTTCAAAAATTGACAAAAAAGTTAACTAAATTATGTTTTTTTGTTAATTGTAAGTTTAATTATATGTTAAATTATGATTAACATGTTTAGAAACATAGATTTAGCAGAATAAAGTTTTTATTTTTAATTTTTCTTTATAAAAATTAAGAAATTTTTACAAAAATTGCCTAAAAGTTCAACTAAATTATTTTTTTTTTGTTAAATGTATGTTGAATTATATGTTAAATTATTACTAACATGTTTAGAAACATAAATTTAGCTGAATAAAGTTGTTACTTTTAATCTTTCTTTATAAAAATTAAGTAGTTTTTAAAAAAAAATCCAAAAAAGTCAACTAAATTAGGTTTTTTTGATAAATGTATGTTGAATTATATGTTAAATTATGACTAACATGTTTAGAAATAGAAATTTAGCTGAATAAAGTTTTTATTTTTAAATTTTCTTTATAAAAATTTAGAAATTTGTAAAATAGGTGCCAAAAAAAGTCAACTAAATTATGTTTTATTGTTAAATGTATGTTGAATTATATGTTAAATTATGATTATCATGTTTAGAAACATAAATTTAGCTGAATAAAGTTGTTACTTGTAATGTTTCTTTATAAAATTAAGAAATTTGTAAAAAATTGGAAAGAAAAAGTCAACTAAATTATGTTTTTTTGTTAATTGTAAGTATACTTATATGTTTAATTATGACTAACATGTTTAGAAACATAGATTTAGCAGAATAAAGTTTTTATTTTTAATTTTTCTTTATAAAAATTAAGAAATTTTTACAAAAATTGCCTAAAAGGTCAACTAAATTATGTTTTTTTTGTTAAATGTATGTTGAATTATATGTTAAATTATTACTTACATGTTTAGAAACATAAACTTAGCTGATAAATTTGTTACTTTTAATTTTTCTTTATAAAAATTAAGAAATTTTTAAAAAATTGGGAAGAAAAAGTCAACTAAATTATGTTTTTTTGTTAAATGTATGTTGAATTATATGTTAAATTATGATTATCATGTTTAGAAACATAAATTTAGCTGAATAAAGTTGTTACATTTAATCTTTCTTTATAAAAATTAAGAAATTTTTCAAAAATTGCCAAAAAAGTTAACTAGATTATGTTTTTTTGTTAATTGTAATTTTAATTATATGTTAAATTATGACTAACATGTTTAGAAACATAGATTTAGCAGAATAAAGATTTTATTTTTAATTTTTCTTTATAAAAATTAAGAAATTTTTACAAAAATTGCCTAAAAGGTCAACTAAATTATGTTTTTTTTGTTAAATGTATGTTGAATTATATGTTAAATTATTACTAACATGTTTAGAAACATAAATTTAGCTGAATAAAGTTGTTACTTTTTATCTTTCTTTATAAAAATTAAGTAATTTTTATAAAAAATTTCAAAAAAGTCAACTAAATTATGTTTTTTTGTTAAATGTATGTTTAATTAAATGTTAAATTATGACTGACATGTTTAGAAACATAAATTTAGCTGAATAAAGTTGTTACTTGTAATGTTTCTTTATAAAATTAAGAAATTTGTAAAAAATTGGAAAGAAAAAGTCAACTAAATTATGTTTTTTTGTTAATTGTAAGTATACTTATATGTTTAATTATGACTAACATGTTTAGAAACATAGATTTAGCAGAATAAAGTTTTTATTTTTAAATTTTCTTTATAAAAATTAAGAAATTTTTACAAAAATTGCTAAAAAGGTCAACTAAATTATGTTTTTTTGTTAAATGTATGTTGAATTATATGTTAAATTATGATTATCATGTTTAGAAACATAAATTTAGCTGAATAAAGTTGTTACTTTTAATCTTTCTTTATAAAAATTAAGAAATTTTTCAAAAATTGACAAAAAAGTTAACTAAATTATGTTTTTTTGTTAATTGTAAGTTTAATTATATGTTAAATTATGATTAACATGTTTAGAAACATAGATTTAGCAGAATAAAGTTTTTATTTTTAATTTTTCTTTATAAAAATTAAGAAATTTTTACAAAAATTGCCTAAAAGTTCAACTAAATTATTTTTTTTTTTGTTAAATGTAAGTTGAATTATATGTTAAATTATTACTAACATGTTTAGAAACATAAATTTAGCTGAATAAAGTTGTTACTTTTAATCTTTCTTTATAAAAATTAAGTAATTTTAAAAAAAAAATCCAAAAAAGTCAACTAAATTACGTTTTTTTGATAAATGTATGTTGAATTATATGTTAAATTATGATTATCATGTTTAGAAACATAAATTTAGCTGAATAAAGTTGTTACTTTTAATCTTTCTTTATAAAAATTAAGAAATTTTTCAAAAATTGACAAAAAAGTTAACTAAATTATGTTTTTTTGTTAATTGTAAGTTTAATTATATGTTAAATTATGATTAACATGTTTAGAAACATAGATTTAGCAGAATAAAGTTTTTATTTTTAATTTTTCTTTATAAAAATTAAGAAATTTTTACAAAAATTGCCTAAAAGTTCAACTAAATTATTTTTTTTTTTGTTAAATGTATGTTGAATTATATGTTAAATTATTACTAACATGTTTAGAAACATAAATTTAGCTGAATAAAGTTGTTACTTTTAATCTTTCTTTATAAAAATTAAGTAATTTTTAAAAAAAAATCCAAAAAAGTCAACTAAATTAGGTTTTTTTGATAAATGTATGTTGAATTATATGTTAAATTATGACTAACATGTTTAGAAATAGAAATTTAGCTGAATAAAGTTTTTATTTTTAAATTTTCTTTATAAAAATTTAGAAATTTGTAAAATAGGTGCCAAAAAAGTCAACTAAATTATGTTTTATTGTTAAATGTATGTTGAATTATATGTTAAATTATGATTATCATGTTTAGAAACATAAATTTAGCTGAATAAAGTTGTTACTTGTAATGTTTCTTTATAAAATTAAGAAATTTGTAAAAAATTGGAAAGAAAAAGTCAACTAAATTATGTTTTTTTGTTAATTGTAAGTATACTTATATGTTTAATTATGACTAACATGTTTAGAAACATAGATTTAGCAGAATAAAGTTTTTATTTTTAATTTTTCTTTATAAAAATTAAGAAATTTTTACAAAAATTGCCTAAAAGGTCAACTTAATTATGTTTTTTTTGTTAAATGTATGTTGAATTATATGTTATATTATTACTTACATGTTTAGAAACATAAACTTAGCTGAATAAATATGTTACTTTTAATCTTTCTTTATAAAAATTAAGAAATTTTTAAAAAATTGGGAAGAAAAAGTCAACTAAATTATGTTTTTTGTTAAATGTATGTTGAATTATATGTTAAATTATGATTATCATGTTTAGAAACATAAATTTAGCTGAATCAAGTTGTTACTTTTAATCTTTCTTTATAAAAATTAAGAAATTTTTAAAATAGTTGCCAAAAAAAGTCAACTAAATTATGTTTTATTGTTAAATGTATGTTGAATTATATGTTAAATTATGATTATCATGTTTAGAAACATAAATTTAGCTAAATAAAGTTGTTACTTTTAATCTTTCTTTATAAAAATTAAGAAATTTTTAAAATAGTTGCCAAAAAAAGTCAACTAAATTATGTTTTTTTTGGTAAATGTATGTTGAATTATATGTTAAATTATTACTAACATGTTTAGAAACATAAACTTAGCTGAATAAATATGTTACTTTTAATCTTTCTTTATAAAAATTAAGAAATTTTTAAAAAATTGGGAAGAAAAAGTCAACTAAATTATGTTTTTTGTTAAATGTATGTTGAATTATATGTTAAATTATGATTATCATGTTTAGACACATAAATTTAGCTGAATCAAGTTGTTACTTTTAATCTTTCTTTATAAAAATTAAGAAATTTTTCAAAAATTGCCAAAAAAGTTAACTAAATTATGTTTTTGTGTTAATTTTAAGTTTAATTATATGTTAAATTATAATTAACATGTTTAGAAACATAGATTTAGCAGAATAAAGTTTTTATTTTTAATTTTTCTTTATAAAAATTAAGAAATTTTTACAAAAAATTGCCAAAAAGGTCAACTAAATTATATTTTTTTTTGTTAAATGTATGTTGAATTATATGCTAAATTATTACTAACATGTTTAGAAACATAAATTTAGCTGAATAAAATTGTTACTTTTAATATTTCTTTATAAAAATTAAGAAATTTTTAAAATAGTTGCCAAAAAAAGTCAACTAAATTATGTTTTATTGTTAAATGTATGTTGAATTATATGTTAAATTATGATTATCATGTTTAGAAACATAAATTTAGCTGAATAAAGTTGTTACTTTTAATCTTTCTTTATAAAAATTAAGAAATTTTTACAAAAATTGCCAAAAAAGTCAACTAAATTATGTTTTTTTTGTTAAATGTATGTTGAATTATATGTTAAATTATGATTAACATGTTTAGAAATATAAATTTAGCTGAATAAAGTTTTTATTTTTAAATTTTATTTATAAAAATTAAGAAATTTTTAAAATAGTTGCCAAAAATAGTCAACTAAATTATGTTTTATTGTTAAATGTATGTTGAATTATATGTTAAATTATGATTATCATGTTTAGAAACATAAATTTAGCTGAATAAAGTTGTTACTTTTAATCTTTCTTTATAAAAATTAAGAAATTTTTACAAAAATTGCCAAAAAAGTCAACTAAATTATGTTTTATTGCTAAATGTATGTTGAATTATATGTTAAATTATGATTATCATGTTTAGAAACATAAATTTAGCTAAATAAAGTTGTTACTTTTAATCTTTCTTTATAAAAATTAAGAAATTTTTAAAATAGTTGCCAAAAAAAGTCAACTAAATTATGTTTTATTGCTAAATGTATGTTGAATTATATGTTAAATTATGATTATCACGTTTAGAAACATAAATTTAGCTGAATGAAGTTGTTAATTTTAATGTTTCTTTATAAAAATTAAGAAATTTTTAAAAAATTGGGAAGAAAAAGTCAACTAAATTATGTTTTTTTGTTAATTGTAAGTTTAATTATATGTTTAATTATGACTAACATGTTTAGAAACATAGATTTAGCAGAATAAAGTTTTTATTTTTAATTTTTCTTTATAAAAATTAAGAAACTTTTACCAAAATTGCTAAAAAGGTCAACTAAGTTATGTTTTTTTTTGTTAAATGTATGTTGAATTATATGCTAAATTATTACTAACATGTTTAGAAACATAAATTTAGCTGAATAAAATTCTTACTTTTAATATTTCTTTATAAAAATTAAGAAATTTTTAAAATAGTTGCCAAAAAAAGTTAACTAAATTATGTTTAATTGTTAAATGTATGTTGAATTATATGTTAAATTATGATTATCATGTTTAGAAACATAAATTTAGCTGAATAAAGTTGTTACTTTTAATCTTTCTTTATAAAAATTAAGAAATTTTTACAAAAATTGCCAAAAAAGTCAACTAAATTATGTTTTTTTTGGTAAATGTATGTTGAATTATATGTTAAATTATTACTAACATGTTTAATCTTTCTTTATAAAAATTAAGAAATTTTTAAAATAGTTGCCAAAAAAAGTCAACTAAATTATGTTTTATTGTTAAATGTATGTTGAATTATATGTTAAATTATGATTATCATGTTTAGAAACATAAATTTAGCTGAATAAAGTTGTTACTTTTAATCTTTCTTTATAAAAATTAAGAAATTTTTACAAAAATTGCCAAAAAGGTCAACTAAATTATGTTTTTTTTTGTTAAATGTATGTTGAATTATATGCTAAATTATTACTAACATGTTTAGCAACATAAATTTAGCTGAATAAAATTCTTACTTTTAATATTTCTTTATAAAAATTAAGAAATTTTTAAAATAGTTGCCAAAAAAAGTCAACTAAATTATGTTTAATTGTTAAATGTATGTTGAATTATATGTTAAATTATGATTATCATGTTTAGAAACATAAATTTAGCTGAATAAAGTTGTTACTTTTAATCTTTCTTTATAAAAATTAAGAAATTTTTACAAAAATTGCCAAAAAAGTCAACTAAATTATGTTTTTTTGTTAAATGTATGTTGAATTATATGTTAAATTATGATTAACATGTTTAGAAATATAAATTTAGCTGAATCAAGTTGTTACTTTTAATCTTTCTTTATAAAAATTAAGAAATTTTTAAAATAGTTGCCAAAAAAAGTCAAATAAATTATGTTTTATTGTTAAATGTATGTTGAATTATATGTTAAATTATGACTATCATGTTTAGAAACATAAATTTAGCTGAATAAAGTTGTTACTTTTAATCTTTCTTTATAAAAATTAAGAAATTTTTAAAATAGTTGCCAAAAAAAGTTAACTAAATTATGTTTTATTGTTAAATGTATGTTGAATTATATGTTAAATTATGACTAACATGTTTAGAAACATAAATTTAGCTAAATAAAGTTGTTAATTTTAATCTTTCTTTATAAAAATTAAGAAATTTTTAAAATAGTTGCCAAAAAAAGTCAACTAAATTATGTTTTAATGCTAAATGTATGTTGAATTATATGTTAAATTATGATTATCATGTTTAGAAACATAAATTTAGCTGAATAAAGTTGTTACTTTTAATCTTTCTTTATAAAAATTAAGAAATTTTTACAAAAATTGCCAAAAAAGTCAACTAAATTATGTTTTTTTGTTAAATGTATGTTGAATTTTATGCTAAATTATTACTAACATGTTTAGAAACATAAATTTAGCTGAATAAAATTGTTACTTTTAATATTTCTTTATAAAAATTAGGAAATTTTTAAAATAGTTGCCAAAAAAAGTCAACTAAATTATGTTTAATTGTTAAATGTATGTTGAATTATATGTTAAATTATGATTATCATGTTTAGAAACATAAATTTAGCTGAATAAAGTTGTTACTTTTAATCTTTCTTTATAAAAATTAAGAAATTTTTACAAAAATTGCCAAAAAAGTCAACTAAATTATGTTTTTTTGTTAAATGTATGTTGAATTATATGTTAAATTATGATTAACATGTTTAGAAATATAAATTTAGCTGAATCAAGTTGTTACTTTTAATCTTTCTTTATAAAAATTAAGAAATTTTTAAAATAGTTGCCAAAAAAAGTCAACTAAATTATGTTTTATTGTTAAATGTATGTTGAATTATATGTTAAATTATGACTATCATGTTTAGAAACATAAATTTAGCTGAATAAAGTTGTTACTTTTAATCTTTCTTTATAAAAATTAAGAAATTTTTACAATAGTTGCCAAAAAAAGTCAACTACATTATGTTTTATTGTTAAATGTATGTTGAATTATATGTTAAATTATGATTATCATGTTTAGAAACATAAATTTATCTGAATAAAGTTGTTACTTTCAATCTTTCTTTACAAAAATTAAGAAATTTTGACAAAAATTGCCAAAAAAGTCAACTAAATTATGTTTTTTTGTTAAATGTATGTTTAATTAAATGTTAAATTATGATTAACATGTTTAGAAATATAAATTTAGCTGAATAAAGTTTTTATTTTTAAATTTTCTTTATAAAAATTAAGAAATTTTTAAAATAGTTGCCAAAAAAAGTTAACTAAATTATGTTTTATTGTTAAATGTATGTTGAATTATATGTTAAATTATGACTAACATGTTTAGAAACATAAATTTAGCTAAATAAAGTTGTTAATTTTAATCTTTCTTTATAAAAATTAAGAAATTTTTAAAATAGTTGCCAAAAAAAGTCAACTAAATTATGTTTTAATGCTAAATGTATGTTGAATTATATGTTAAATTATGATTATCATGTTTAGAAACATAAATTTAGCTGAATAAAGTTGTTACTTTTAATCTTTCTTTATAAAAATTAAGAAATTTTTACAAAAATTGCCAAAAAAGTCAACTAAATTATGTTTTTTTGTTAAATGTATGTTGAATTATATGTTAAATTATGATTAACATATTTAGAAATATAAATTTAGCTGAATCAAATTGTTACTTTTAATCGTTCTTTATAAAAATTAAGAAATTTTTAAAATAGTTGCCAAAAAAAGTCAACTAAATTATGTTTTATTGTTAAATGTATGTTGAATTATATGTTAAATTATGATTATCATGTTTAGAAACATAAATTTAGCTAAATAAAGTTGTTACTTTTAATCTTTCTTTATAAAAATTAAGAAATTTTTAAAATAGTTGCCAAAAAAAGTCAACTAAATTATGTTTTTTTTGGTAAATGTATGTTGAATTATATGTTAAATTATTACTAACATGTTTAGAAACATAAACTTAGCTGAATAAATATGTTACTTTTAATCTTTCTTTATAAAAATTAAGAAATTTTTAAAAAATTGGGAAGAAAAAGTCAACTAAATTATGTTTTTTGTTAAATGTATGTTGAATTATATGTTAAATTATGATTATCATGTTTAGAAACATAAATTTAGCTGAATAAAGTTGTTACTTTTAATCTTTCTTTATAAAAATTAAGAAATTTTTCAAAAATTGCCAAAAAAGTCAACTAAATTATGTTTTTTTGTTAAATGTATGTTGAATTATATGTTAAATTATGATTAACATGTTTAGAAATATAAATTTAGCTGAATCAAGTTGTTACTTTTAATCTTTCTTTATAAAAATTAAGAAATTTTTACAAAAATTGCCAAAAAGGTGAACTAAATTATGTTTTTTTTTGTTAAATGTATGTTGAATTATATGCTAAATTATTACTAACATGTTTAGAAACATAAATTTAGCTGAATAAAATTGTTACTTTTAATCTTTCTTTATAAAAAGTAAGAAATTTTTAAAATAGTTGCCAAAAAAAGTCAACTAAATTATGTTTTTCTTGGTAAATGTATGTTGAATTATATGCTAAATTATTACTAACATGTTTAGAAACATAAATTTAGCTGAATAAAATTGTTACTTTTAATCTTTCTTTATAAAAATTAAGAAATTTTTAAAATAGTTGCCAAAAAAAGTTAACTAAATTATGTTTAATTGTTAAATGTATGTTGAATTATATGTTAAATTATGATTATCATGTTTAGAAACATAAATTTAGCTGAATAAAGTTGTTACTTTTAATCTTTCTTTATAAAAATTAAGAAATTTTTACAAAAATTGCCAAAAAAGTCAACTAAATTATGTTTTTTTTGGTAAATGTATGTTGAATTATATGTTAAATTATTACTAACATGTTTAATCTTTCTTTATAAAAATTAAGAAATTTTTAAAATAGTTGCCAAAAAAAGTCAACTAAATTATGTTTTATTGTTAAATGTATGTTGAATTATATGTTAAATTATGATTATCATGTTTAGAAACATAAATTTAGCTGAATAAAGTTGTTACTTTTAATCTTTCTTTATAAAAATTAAGAAATTTTTACAAAAATTGCCAAAAAGGTCAACTAAATTATGTTTTTTTTTGTTAAATGTATGTTGAATTATATGCTAAATTATTACTAACATGTTTAGAAACATAAATTTAGCTGAATAAAATTCTTACTTTTAATATTTCTTTATAAAAATTAAGAAATTTTTAAAATAGTTGCCAAAAAAAGTCAACTAAATTATGTTTAATTGTTAAATGTATGTTGAATTATATGTTAAATTATGATTAT
The DNA here is from genome assembly GCA_949752835.1 of Empis stercorea. Lineage (NCBI taxonomy): Eukaryota > Metazoa > Arthropoda > Insecta > Diptera > Empididae > Empis > Empis stercorea. The sequence continues at coordinate 39,988,143 of OX457088.1, forward strand.
CATGTTTAGAAACATAAATTTAGCTGAATAAAGTTGTTACTTTTAATCTTTCTTTATAAAAATTAAGAAATTTTTACAAAAATTGCCAAAAAAGTCAACTAAATTATGTTTTTTTGTTAAATGTATGTTGAATTATATGTTAAATTATGATTAACATGTTTAGAAATATAAATTTAGCTGAATCAAGTTGTTACTTTTAATCTTTCTTTATAAAAATTAAGAAATTTTTAAAATAGTTGCCAAAAAAAGTCAACTACATTATGTTTTATTGTTAAATGTATGTTGAATTATATGTTAAATTATGATTATCATGTTTAGAAACATAAATTTATCTGAATAAAGTTGTTACTTTCAATCTTTCTTTACAAAAATTAAGAAATTTTGACAAAAATTGCCAAAAAAGTCAACTAAATTATGTTTTTTTGTTAAATGTATGTTTAATTAAATGTTAAATTATGATTAACATGTTTAGAAATATAAATTTAGCTGAATAAAGTTTTTATTTTTAAATTTTCTTTATAAAAATTAAGAAATTTTTAAAATAGTTGCCAAAAAAAGTTAACTAAATTATGTTTTATTGTTAAATGTATGTTGAATTATATGTTAAATTATGACTAACATGTTTAGAAACATAAATTTAGCTAAATAAAGTTGTTAATTTTAATCTTTCTTTATAAAAATTAAGAAATTTTTAAAATAGTTGCCAAAAAAAGTCAACTAAATTATGTTTTAATGCTAAATGTATGTTGAATTATATGTTAAATTATGATTATCATGTTTAGAAACATAAATTTAGCTGAATAAAGTTGTTACTTTTAATCTTTCTTTATAAAAATTAAGAAATTTTTACAAAAATTGCCAAAAAAGTCAACTAAATTATGTTTTTTTGTTAAATGTATGTTGAATTATATGTTAAATTATGATTAACATATTTAGAAATATAAATTTAGCTGAATCAAATTGTTACTTTTAATCGTTCTTTATAAAAATTAAGAAATTTTTACAAAAATTGCTAAAAAGGTCAACTAAATTATGTTTTTTTGTTAAATGTATGTTGAATTATATGTTAAATTATGATTATCATGTTTAGAAACATAAATTTAGCTGAATAAAGTTGTTACTTTTAATCTTTCTTTATAAAAATTAAGAAATTTTTCAAAAATTGCCAAAAAAGTCAACTAAATTATGTTTTTTTGTTAAATGTATGTTGAATTATATGTTAAATTATGATTAACATGTTTAGAAATATAAATTTAGCTGAATCAAGTTGTTACTTTTAATCTTTCTTTATAAAAATTAAGAAATTTTTACAAAAATTGCCAAAAAGGTGAACTAAATTATGTTTTTTTTTGTTAAATGTATGTTGAATTATATGCTAAATTATTACTAACATGTTTAGAAACATAAATTTAGCTGAATAAAATTGTTACTTTTAATCTTTCTTTATAAAAAGTAAGAAATTTTTAAAATAGTTGCCAAAAAAAATCAACTAAATTATGTTTTTTTTGGTAAATGTATGTTGAATTATATGCTAAATTATTACTAACATGTTTAGAAACATAAATTTAGCTGAATAAAATTGTTACTTTTAATCTTTCTTTATAAAAATTAAGAAATTTTTAAAATAGTTGCCAAAAAAAGTTAACTAAATTATGTTTAATTGTTAAATGTATGTTGAATTATATGTTAAATTATGATTATCATGTTTAGAAACATAAATTTAGCTGAATAAAGTTGTTACTTTTAATCTTTCTTTATAAAAATTAAGAAATTTTTACAAAAATTGCCAAAAAAGTCAACTAAATTATGTTTTTTTTGGTAAATGTATGTTGAATTATATGTTAAATTATTACTAACATGTTTAATCTTTCTTTATAAAAATTAAGAAATTTTTAAAATAGTTGCCAAAAAAAGTCAACTAAATTATGTTTTATTGTTAAATGTATGTTGAATTATATGTTAAATTATGATTATCATGTTTAGAAACATAAATTTAGCTGAATAAAGTTGTTACTTTTAATCTTTCTTTATAAAAATTAAGAAATTTTTACAAAAATTGCCAAAAAGGTCAACTAAATTATGTTTTTTTTTGTTAAATGTATGTTGAATTATATGCTAAATTATTACTAACATGTTTAGAAACATAAATTTAGCTGAATAAAATTCTTACTTTTAATATTTCTTTATAAAAATTAAGAAATTTTTAAAATAGTTGCCAAAAAAAGTCAACTAAATTATGTTTAATTGTTAAATGTATGTTGAATTATATGTTAAATTATGATTATCATGTTTAGAAACATAAATTTAGCTGAATAAAGTTGTTACTTTTAATCTTTCTTTATAAAAATTAAGAAATTTTTACAAAAATTGCCAAAAAAGTCAACTAAATTATGTTTTTTTGTTAAATGTATGTTGAATTATATGTTAAATTATGATTAACATGTTTAGAAATATAAATTTAGCTGAATCAAGTTGTTACTTTTAATCTTTCTTTATAAAAATTAAGAAATTTTTAAAATAGTTGCCAAAAAAAGTCAACTACATTATGTTTTATTGTTAAATGTATGTTGAATTATATGTTAAATTATGATTATCATGTTTAGAAACATAAATTTATCTGAATAAAGTTGTTACTTTCAATCTTTCTTTACAAAAATTAAGAAATTTTGACAAAAATTGCCAAAAAAGTCAACTAAATTATGTTTTTTTGTTAAATGTATGTTTAATTAAATGTTAAATTATGATTAACATGTTTAGAAATATAAATTTAGCTGAATAAAGTTTTTATTTTTAAATTTTCTTTATAAAAATTAAGAAATTTTTAAAATAGTTGCCAAAAAAAGTTAACTAAATTATGTTTTATTGTTAAATGTATGTTGAATTATATGTTAAATTATGACTAACATGTTTAGAAACATAAATTTAGCTAAATAAAGTTGTTAATTTTAATCTTTCTTTATAAAAATTAAGAAATTTTTAAAATAGTTGCCAAAAAAAGTCAACTAAATTATGTTTTAATGCTAAATGTATGTTGAATTATATGTTAAATTATGATTATCATGTTTAGAAACATAAATTTAGCTGAATAAAGTTGTTACTTTTAATCTTTCTTTATAAAAATTAAGAAATTTTTACAAAAATTGCCAAAAAAGTCAACTAAATTATGTTTTTTTGTTAAATGTATGTTGAATTATATGTTAAATTATGATTAACATATTTAGAAATATAAATTTAGCTGAATCAAATTGTTACTTTTAATCGTTCTTTATAAAAATTAAGAAATTTTTAAAATAGTTGCCAAAAAAAGTCAACTAAATTATGTTTTATTGTTAAATGTATGTTGAATTATATGTTAAATTATGATTATCATGTTTAGAAACATAAATTTAGCTGAATAAAGTTGTTACTTTTAATCTTTCTTTATAAAAATTAAGAAATTTTTAAAATAGTTGCCAAAAAAAGTCAACTAAATTATGTTTTTTTTTGGTAAATGTATGTTGAATTATATGTTAAATTATTACTAACATGTTTAGAAACATAAACTTAGCTGAATAAATATGTTACTTTTAATCTTTCTTTATAAAAATTAAGAAATTTTTAAAAAATTGGGAAGAAAAAGTCAACTAAATTATGTTTTTTGTTAAATGTATGTTGAATTATATGCTAAATTATTACTAACATGTTTAGAAACATGAATTTAGCTGAATAAAATTGTTATTTTTAATCTTTCTTTATAAAAATTAAGAAATTTTTAAAATAGTTGCCAAAAAAAGTTAACTAAATTATGTTTAATTGTTAAATGTATGTTGAATTATATGTTAAATTATGATTATCATGTTTAGAAACATAAATTTAGCTGAATAAAGTTGTTACTTTTAATCTTTCTTTATAAAAATTAAGAAATTTTTACAAAAATTGCCAAAAAGGTGAACTAAATTATGTTTTTTTTTGTTAAATGTATGTTGAATTATATGCTAAATTATTACTAACATGTTTAGAAACATAAATTTAGCTGAATAAAATTGTTACTTTTAATCTTTCTTTATAAAAAGTAAGAAATTTTTAAAATAGTTGCCAAAAAAAGTCAACTAAATTATGTTTTTTTTGGTAAATGTATGTTGAATTATATGCTAAATTATTACTAACATGTTTAGAAACATAAATTTAGCTGAATAAAATTGTTATTTTTAATCTTTCTTTATAAAAATTAAGAAATTTTTAAAATAGTTGCCAAAAAAAGTTAACTAAATTATGTTTAATTGTTAAATGTATGTTGAATTATATGTTAAATTATGATTATCATGTTTAGAAACATAAATTTAGCTGAATAAAGTTGTTACTTTTAATCTTTCTTTATAAAAATTAAGAAATTTTTACAAAAATTGCCAAAAAAGTCAACTAAATTATGTTTTTTTTGGTAAATGTATGTTGAATTATATGTTAAATTATTACTAACATGTTTAATCTTTCTTTATAAAAATTAAGAAATTTTTAAAATAGTTGCCAAAAAAAGTCAACTAAATTATGTTTTATTGTTAAATGTATGTTGAATTATATGTTAAATTATGATTATCATGTTTAGAAACATAAATTTAGCTGAATAAAGTTGTTACTTTTAATCTTTCTTTATAAAAATTAAGAAATTTTTACAAAAATTGCCAAAAAGGTCAACTAAATTATGTTTTTTTTTGTTAAATGTATGTTGAATTATATGCTAAATTATTACTAACATGTTTAGAAACATAAATTTAGCTGAATAAAATTCTTACTTTTAATATTTCTTTATAAAAATTAAGAAATTTTTAAAATAGTTGCCAAAAAAAGTCAACTAAATTATGTTTAATTGTTAAATGTATGTTGAATTATATGTTAAATTATGATTATCATGTTTAGAAACATAAATTTAGCTGAATAAAGTTGTTACTTTTAATCTTTCTTTATAAAAATTAAGAAATTTTTACAAAAATTGCCAAAAAAGTCAACTAAATTATGTTTTTTTGTTAAATGTATGTTGAATTATATGTTAAATTATGATTAACATGTTTAGAAATATAAATTTAGCTGAATCAAGTTGTTACTTTTAATCTTTCTTTATAAAAATTAAGAAATTTTTAAAATAGTTGCCAAAAAAAGTCAACTACATTATGTTTTATTGTTAAATGTATGTTGAATTATATGTTAAATTATGATTATCATGTTTAGAAACATAAATTTATCTGAATAAAGTTGTTACTTTCAATCTTTCTTTACAAAAATTAAGAAATTTTGACAAAAATTGCCAAAAAAGTCAACTAATTTATGTTTTTTTGTTAAATGTATGTTTAATTAAATGTTAAATTATGATTAACATGTTTAGAAATATAAATTTAGCTGAATAAAGTTTTTATTTTTAAATTTTCTTTATAAAAATTAAGAAATTTTTAAAATAGTTGCCAAAAAAAGTTAACTAAATTATGTTTTATTGTTAAATGTATGTTGAATTATATGTTAAATTATGACTAACATGTTTAGAAACATAAATTTAGCTAAATAAAGTTGTTAATTTTAATCTTTCTTTATAAAAATTAAGAAATTTTTAAAATAGTTGCCAAAAAAAGTCAACTAAATTATGTTTTAATGCTAAATGTATGTTGAATTATATGTTAAATTATGATTATCATGTTTAGAAACATAAATTTAGCTGAATAAAGTTGTTACTTTTAATCTTTCTTTATAAAAATTAAGAAATTTTTACAAAAATTGCCAAAAAAGTCAACTAAATTATGTTTTTTTGTTAAATGTATGTTGAATTATATGTTAAATTATGATTAACATATTTAGAAATATAAATTTAGCTGAATCAAATTGTTACTTTTAATCGTTCTTTATAAAAATTAAGAAATTTTTAAAATAGTTGCCAAAAAAAGTCAACTAAATTATATTTTATTGTTAAATGTATGTTGAATTATATGTTAAATTATGATTATCATGTTTAGAAACATAAATTTAGCTAAATAAAGTTGTTACTTTTAATCTTTCTTTATAAAAATTAAGAAATTTTTAAAATAGTTGCCAAAAAAAGTCAACTAAATTATGTTTTTTTTGGTAAATGTATGTTGAATTATATGTTAAATTATTACTAACATGTTTAGAAACATAAACTTAGCTGAATAAATATGTTACTTTTAATCTTTCTTTATAAAAATTAAGAAATTTTTAAAAAATTGGGAAGAAAAAGTCAACTAAATTATGTTTTTTGTTAAATGTATGTTGAATTATATGTTAAATTATGATTATCATGTTTAGAAACATAAATTTAGCTGAATAAAGTTGTTACTTTTAATCTTTCTTTATAAAAATTAAGAAATTTTTCAAAAATTGCCAAAAAAGTCAACTAAATTATGTTTTTTTGTTAAATGTATGTTGAATTATATGTTAAATTATGATTAACATGTTTAGAAATATAAATTTAGCTGAATCAAGTTGTTACTTTTAATCTTTCTTTATAAAAATTAAGAAATTTTTACAAAAATTGCCAAAAAGGTGAACTAAATTATGTTTTTTTTTGTTAAATGTATGTTGAATTATATGCTAAATTATTACTAACATGTTTAGAAACATAAATTTAGCTGAATAAAATTGTTACTTTTAATCTTTCTTTATAAAAAGTAAGAAATTTTTAAAATAGTTGCCAAAAAAAGTCAACTAAATTATGTTTTTTTTGGTAAATGTATGTTGAATTATATGCTAAATTATTACTAACATGTTTAGAAACATAAATTTAGCTGAATAAATTGTTACTTTTAATCTTTCTTTATAAAAATTAAGAAATTTTTAAAATAGTTGCCAAAAAAAGTTAACTAAATTATGTTTAATTGTTAAATGTATGTTGAATTATATGTTAAATTATGATTATCATGTTTAGAAACATAAATTTAGCTGAATAAAGTTGTTACTTTTAATCTTTCTTTATAAAAATTAAGAAATTTTTACAAAAATTGCCAAAAAAGTCAACTAAATTATGTTTTTTTGTTAAATGTATGTTGAATTATATGTTAAATTATGATTAACATGTTTAGAAATATAAATTTAGCTGAATCAAGTTGTTACTTTTAATCTTTCTTTATAAAAATTAAGAAATTTTTAAAATAGTTGCCAAAAAAAGTCAACTACATTATGTTTTATTGTTAAATGTATGTTGAATTATATGTTAAATTATGATTATCATGTTTAGAAACATAAATTTATCTGAATAAAGTTGTTACTTTCAATCTTTCTTTACAAAAATTAAGAAATTTTGACAAAAATTGCCAAAAAAGTCAACTAAATTATGTTTTTTTGTTAAATGTATGTTTAATTAAATGTTAAATTATGATTAACATGTTTAGAAATATAAATTTAGCTGAATAAAGTTTTTATTTTTAAATTTTCTTTATAAAAATTAAGAAATTTTTAAAATAGTTGCCAAAAAAAGTTAACTAAATTATGTTTTATTGTTAAATGTATGTTGAATTATATGTTAAATTATGACTAACATGTTTAGAAACATAAATTTAGCTAAATAAAGTTGTTAATTTTAATCTTTCTTTATAAAAATTAAGAAATTTTTAAAATAGTTGCCAAAAAAAGTCAACTAAATTATGTTTTAATGCTAAATGTATGTTGAATTATATGTTAAATTATGATTATCATGTTTAGAAACATAAATTTAGCTGAATAAAGTTGTTACTTTTAATCTTTCTTTATAAAAATTAAGAAATTTTTACAAAAATTGCCAAAAAAGTCAACTAAATTATGTTTTTTTGTTAAATGTATGTTGAATTATATGTTAAATTATGATTAACATATTTAGAAATATAAATTTAGCTGAATCAAATTGTTACTTTTAATCGTTCTTTATAAAAATTAAGAAATTTTTAAAATAGTTGCCAAAAAAAGTCAACTAAATTATGTTTTATTGTTAAATGTATGTTGAATTATATGTTAAATTATGATTATCATGTTTAGAAACATAAATTTAGCTAAATAAAGTTGTTACTTTTAATCTTTCTTTATAAAAATTAAGAAATTTTTAAAATAGTTGCCAAAAAAAGTCAACTAAATTATGTTTTTTTTGGTAAATGTATGTTGAATTATATGTTAAATTATTACTAACATGTTTAGAAACATAAACTTAGCTGAATAAATATGTTACTTTTAATCTTTCTTTATAAAAATTAAGAAATTTTTAAAAAATTGGGAAGAAAAAGTCAACTAAATTATGTTTTTTGTTAAATGTATGTTGAATTATATGTTAAATTATGATTATCATGTTTAGAAACATAAATTTAGCTGAATAAAGTTGTTACTTTTAATCTTTCTTTATAAAAATTAAGAAATTTTTACAAAAATTGCCAAAAAGGTGAACTAAATTATGTTTTTTTTTGTTAAATGTATGTTGAATTATATGCTAAATTATTACTAACATGTTTAGAAACATAAATTTAGCTGAATAAAATTGTTACTTTTAATCTTTCTTTATAAAAAGTAAGAAATTTTTAAAATAGTTGCCAAAAAAAGTCAACTAAATTATGTTTTTTTTGGTAAATGTATGTTGAATTATATGCTAAATTATTACTAACATGTTTAGAAACATAAATTTAGCTGAATAAAATTGTTACTTTTAATCTTTCTTTATAAAAATTAAGAAATTTTTAAAATAGTTGCCAAAAAAAGTTAACTAAATTATGTTTAATTGTTAAATGTATGTTGAATTATATGTTAAATTATGATTATCATGTTTAGAAACATAAATTTAGCTGAATAAAGTTGTTACTTTTAATCTTTCTTTATAAAAATTAAGAAATTTTTACAAAAATTGCCAAAAAAGTCAACTAAATTATGTTTTTTTTGGTAAATGTATGTTGAATTATATGTTAAATTATTACTAACATGTTTAATCTTTCTTTATAAAAATTAAGAAATTTTTAAAATAGTTGCCAAAAAAAGTCAACTAAATTATGTTTTATTGTTAAATGTATGTTGAATTATATGTTAAATTATGATTATCATGTTTAGAAACATAAATTTAGCTGAATAAAGTTGTTACTTTTAATCTTTCTTTATAAAAATTAAGAAATTTTTACAAAAATTGCCAAAAAGGTCAACTAAATTATGTTTTTTTTTGTTAAATGTATGTTGAATTATATGCTAAATTATTACTAACATGTTTAGAAACATAAATTTAGCTGAATAAAATTCTTACTTTTAATATTTCTTTATAAAAATTAAGAAATTTTTAAAATAGTTGCCAAAAAAAGTCAACTAAATTATGTTTAATTGTTAAATGTATGTTGAATTATATGTTAAATTATGATTATCATGTTTAGAAACATAAATTTAGCTGAATAAAGTTGTTACTTTTAATCTTTCTTTATAAAAATTAAGAAATTTTTACAAAAATTGCCAAAAAAGTCAATTAAATTATGTTTTTTTGTTAAATGTATGTTGAATTATATGTTAAATTATGATTAACATGTTTAGAAATATAAATTTAGCTGAATCAAGTTGTTACTTTTAATCTTTCTTTATAAAAATTAAGAAATTTTTAAAATAGTTGCCAAAAAAAGTCAACTACATTATGTTTTATTGTTAAATGTATGTTGAATTATATGTTAAATTATGATTATCATGTTTAGAAACATAAATTTATCTGAATAAAGTTGTTACTTTCAATCTTTCTTTACAAAAATTAAGAAATTTTGACAAAAATTGCCAAAAAAGTCAACTAAATTATGTTTTTTTGTTAAATGTATGTTTAATTAAATGTTAAATTATGATTAACATGTTTAGAAATATAAATTTAGCTGAATAAAGTTTTTATTTTTAAATTTTCTTTATAAAAATTAAGAAATTTTTAAAATAGTTGCCAAAAAAAGTTAACTAAATTATGTTTTATTGTTAAATGTATGTTGAATTATATGTTAAATTATGACTAACATGTTTAGAAACATAAATTTAGCTAAATAAAGTTGTTAATTTTAATCTTTCTTTATAAAAATTAAGAAATTTTTAAAATAGTTGCCAAAAAAAGTCAACTAAATTATGTTTTAATGCTAAATGTATGTTGAATTATATGTTAAATTATGATTATCATGTTTAGAAACATAAATTTAGCTGAATAAAGTTGTTACTTTTAATCTTTCTTTATAAAAATTAAGAAATTTTTACAAAAATTGCCAAAAAAGTCAACTAAATTATGTTTTTTTGTTAAATGTATGTTGAATTATATGTTAAATTATGATTAACATATTTAGAAATATAAATTTAGCTGAATCAAATTGTTACTTTTAATCGTTCTTTATAAAAATTAAGAAATTTTTAAAATAGTTGCCAAAAAAAGTCAACTAAATTATGTTTTATTGTTAAATGTATGTTGAATTATATGTTAAATTATGATTATCATGTTTAGAAACATAAATTTAGCTAAATAAAGTTGTTACTTTTAATCTTTCTTTATAAAAATTAAGAAATTTTTAAAATAGTTGCCAAAAAAAGTCAACTAAATTATGTTTTTTTTGGTAAATGTATGTTGAATTATATGTTAAATTATTACTAACATGTTTAGAAACATAAACTTAGCTGAATAAATATGTTACTTTTAATCTTTCTTTATAAAAATTAAGAAATTTTTAAAAAATTGGGAAGAAAAAGTCAACTAAATTATGTTTTTTGTTAAATGTATGTTGAATTATATGTTAAATTATGATTATCATGTTTAGAAACATAAATTTAGCTGAATAAAGTTGTTACTTTTAATCTTTCTTTATAAAAATTAAGAAATTTTTCAAAAATTGCCAAAAAAGTCAACTAAATTATGTTTTTTTGTTAAATGTATGTTGAATTATATGTTAAATTATGATTAACATGTTTAGAAATATAAATTTAGCTGAATCAAGTTGTTACTTTTAATCTTTCTTTATAAAAATTAAGAAATTTTTACAAAAATTGCCAAAAAGGTGAACTAAATTATGTTTTTTTTTGTTAAATGTATGTTGAATTATATGCTAAATTATTACTAACATGTTTAGAAACATAAATTTAGCTGAATAAAATTGTTACTTTTAATCTTTCTTTATAAAAAGTAAGAAATTTTTAAAATAGTTGCCAAAAAAAGTCAACTAAATTATGTTTTTTTTGGTAAATGTATGTTGAATTATATGCTAAATTATTACTAATATGTTTAGAAACATAAATTTAGCTGAATAAAATTGTTACTTTTAATCTTTCTTTATAAAAATTAAGAAATTTTTAAAATAGTTGCCAAAAAAAGTTAACTAAATTATGTTTAATTGTTAAATGTATGTTGAATTATATGTTAAATTATGATTATCATGTTTAGAAACATAAATTTAGCTGAATAAAGTTGTTACTTTTAATCTTTCTTTATAAAAATTAAGAAATTTTTACAAAAATTGCCAAAAAAGTCAACTAAATTATGTTTTTTTTGGTAAATGTATGTTGAATTATATGTTAAATTATTACTAACATGTTTAATCTTTCTTTATAAAAATTAAGAAATTTTTAAAATAGTTGCCAAAAAAAGTCAACTAAATTATGTTTTATTGTTAAATGTATGTTGAATTATATGTTAAATTATGATTATCATGTTTAGAAACATAAATTTAGCTGAATAAAGTTGTTACTTTTAATCTTTCTTTATAAAAATTAAGAAATTTTTACAAAAATTGCCAAAAAGGTCAACTAAATTATGTTTTTTTTTGTTAAATGTATGTTGAATTATATGCTAAATTATTACTAACATGTTTAGAAACATAAATTTAGCTGAATAAAATTCTTACTTTTAATATTTCTTTATAAAAATTAAGAAATTTTTAAAATAGTTGCCAAAAAAAGTCAACTAAATTATGTTTAATTGTTAAATGTATGTTGAATTATATGTTAAATTATGATTATCATGTTTAGAAACATAAATTTAGCTGAATAAAGTTGTTACTTTTAATCTTTCTTTATAAAAATTAAGAAATTTTTACAAAAATTGCCAAAAAAGTCAACTAAATTATGTTTTTTTGTTAAATGTATGTTGAATTATATGTTAAATTATGATTAACATGTTTAGAAATATAAATTTAGCTGAATCAAGTTGTTACTTTTAATCTTTCTTTATAAAAATTAAGAAATTTTTAAAATAGTTGCCAAAAAAAGTCAACTAAATTATGTTTTATTGTTAAATGTATGTTGAATTATATGTTAAATTATGACTATCATGTTTAGAAACATAAATTTAGCTGAATAAAGTTGTTACTTTTAATCTTTCTTTATAAAAATTAAGAAATTTTTAAAATAGTTGCCAAAAAAAGTTAACTAAATTATGTTTTATTGTTAAATGTATGTTGAATTATATGTTAAATTATGACTAACATGTTTAGAAACATAAATTTAGCTAAATAAAGTTGTTAATTTTAATCTTTCTTTATAAAAATTAAGAAATTTTTAAAATAGTTGCCAAAAAAAGTCAACTAAATTATGTTTTAATGCTAAATGTATGTTGAATTATATGTTAAATTATGATTATCATGTTTAGAAACATAAATTTAGCTGAATAAAGTTGTTACTTTTAATCTTTCTTTATAAAAATTAAGAAATTTTTACAAAAATTGCCAAAAAAGTCAACTAAATTATGTTTTTTTGTTAAATGTATGTTGAATTTTATGCTAAATTATTACTAACATGTTTAGAAACATAAATTTAGCTGAATAAAATTGTTACTTTTAATATTTCTTTATAAAAATTAAGAAATTTTTAAAATAGTTGCCAAAAAAAGTCAACTAAATTATGTTTAATTGTTAAATGTATGTTGAATTATATGTTAAATTATGATTATCATGTTTAGAAACATAAATTTAGCTGAATAAAGTTGTTACTTTTAATCTTTCTTTATAAAAATTAAGAAATTTTTACAAAAATTGCCAAAAAAGTCAACTAAATTATGTTTTTTTGTTAAATGTATGTTGAATTATATGTTAAATTATGATTAACATGTTTAGAAATATAAATTTAGCTGAATCAAGTTGTTACTTTTAATCTTTCTTTATAAAAATTAAGAAATTTTTAAAATAGTTGCCAAAAAAAGTCAACTAAATTATGTTTTATTGTTAAATGTATGTTGAATTATATGTTAAATTATGACTATCATGTTTAGAAACATAAATTTAGCTGAATAAAGTTGTTACTTTTAATCTTTCTTTATAAAAATTAAGAAATTTTTACAATAGTTGCCAAAAAAAGTCAACTACATTATGTTTTATTGTTAAATGTATGTTGAATTATATGTTAAATTATGATTATCATGTTAAGAAACATAAATTTATCTGAATAAAGTTGTTACTTTCAATCTTTCTTTACAAAAATTAAGAAATTTTGACAAAAATTGCCAAAAAAGTCAACTAAATTATGTTTTTTTGTTAAATGTATGTTTAATTAAATGTTAAATTATGATTAACATGTTTAGAAATATAAATTTAGCTGAATAAAGTTTTTATTTTTAAATTTTCTTTATAAAAATTAAGAAATTTTTAAAATAGTTGCCAAAAAAAGTTAACTAAATTATGTTTTATTGTTAAATGTATGTTGAATTATATGTTAAATTATGACTAACATGTTTAGAAACATAAATTTAGCTAAATAAAGTTGTTAATTTTAATCTTTCTTTATAAAAATTAAGAAATTTTTAAAATAGTTGCCAAAAAAAGTCAACTAAATTATGTTTTAATGCTAAATGTATGTTGAATTATATGTTAAATTATGATTATCATGTTTAGAAACATAAATTTAGCTGAATAAAGTTGTTACTTTTAATCTTTCTTTATAAAAATTAAGAAATTTTTACAAAAATTGCCAAAAAAGTCAACTAAATTATGTTTTTTTGTTAAATGTATGTTGAATTATATGTTAAATTATGATTAACATATTTAGAAATATAAATTTAGCTGAATCAAATTGTTACTTTTAATCGTTCTTTATAAAAATTAAGAAATTTTTAAAATAGTTGCCAAAAAAAGTCAACTAAATTATGTTTTATTGTTAAATGTATGTTGAATTATATGTTAAATTATGATTATCATGTTTAGAAACATAAATTTAGCTGAATAAAATTCTTACTTTTAATATTTCTTTATAAAAATTAAGAAATTTTTAAAATAGTTGCCAAAAAAAGTCAACTAAATTATGTTTAATTGTTAAATGTATGTTGAATTATATGTTAAATTATGATTATCATGTTTAGAAACATAAATTTAGCTGAATAAAGTTGTTACTTTTAATCTTTCTTTATAAAAATTAAGAAATTTTTACAAAAATTGCCAAAAAAGTCAACTAAATTATGTTTTTTTGTTAAATGTATGTTGAATTATATGTTAAATTATGATTAACATGTTTAGAAATATAAATTTAGCTGAATCAAGTTGTTACTTTTAATCTTTCTTTATAAAAATTAAGAAATTTTTAAAATAGTTGCCAAAAAAAGTCAACTAAATTATGTTTTATTGTTAAATGTATGTTGAATTATATGTTAAATTATGACTATCATGTTTAGAAACATAAATTTAGCTGAATAAAGTTGTTACTTTTAATCTTTCTTTATAAAAATTAAGAAATTTTTAAAATAGTTGCCAAAAAAAGTTAACTAAATTATGTTTTATTGTTAAATGTATGTTGAATTATATGTTAAATTATGACTAACATGTTTAGAAACATAAATTTAGCTAAATAAAGTTGTTAATTTTAATCTTTCTTTATAAAAATTAAGAAATTTTTAAAATAGTTGCCAAAAAAAGTCAACTAAATTATGTTTTAATGCTAAATGTATGTTGAATTATATGTTAAATTATGATTATCATGTTTAGAAACATAAATTTAGCTGAATAAAGTTGTTACTTTTAATCTTTCTTTATAAAAATTAAGAAATTTTTACAAAAATTGCCAAAAAAGTCAACTAAATTATGTTTTTTTGTTAAATATATGTTGAATTTTATGCTAAATTATTACTAACATGTTTAGAAACATAAATTTAGCTGAATAAAATTGTTACTTTTAATATTTCTTTATAAAAATTAAGAAATTTTTAAAATAGTTGCCAAAAAAAGTCAACTAAATTATGTTTAATTGTTAAATGTATGTTGAATTATATGTTAAATTATGATTATCATGTTTAGAAACATAAATTTAGCTGAATAAAGTTGTTACTTTTAATCTTTCTTTATAAAAATTAAGAAATTTTTACAAAAATTGCCAAAAAAGTCAACTAAATTATGTTTTTTTGTTAAATGTATGTTGAATTATATGTTAAATTATGATTAACATGTTTAGAAATATAAATTTAGCTGAATCAAGTTGTTACTTTTAATCTTTCTTTATAAAAATTAAGAAATTTTTAAAATAGTTGCCAAAAAAAGTCAACTAAATTATGTTTTATTGTTAAATGTATGTTGAATTATATGTTAAATTATGACTATCATGTTTAGAAACATAAATTTAGCTGAATAAAGTTGTTACTTTTAATCTTTCTTTATAAAAATTAAGAAATTTTTACAATAGTTGCCAAAAAAAGTCAACTACATTATGTTTTATTGTTAAATGTATGTTGAATTATATGTTAAATTATGATTATCATGTTTAGAAACATAAATTTATCTGAATAAAGTTGTTACTTTCAATCTTTCTTTACAAAAATTAAGAAATTTTGACAAAAATTGCCAAAAAAGTCAACTAAATTATGTTTTTTTGTTAAATGTATGTTTAATTAAATGTTAAATTATGATTAACATGTTTAGAAATATAAATTTAGCTGAATAAAGTTTTTATTTTTAAATTTTCTTTATAAAAATTAAGAAATTTTTAAAATAGTTGCCAAAAAAAGTTAACTAAATTATGTTTTATTGTTAAATGTATGTTGAATTATATGTTAAATTATGACTAACATGTTTAGAAACATAAATTTAGCTAAATAAAGTTGTTAATTTTAATCTTTCTTTATAAAAATTAAGAAATTTTTAAAATAGTTGCCAAAAAAAGTCAACTAAATTATGTTTTAATGCTAAATGTATGTTGAATTATATGTTAAATTATGATTATCATGTTTAGAAACATAAATTTAGCTGAATAAAGTTGTTACTTTTAATCTTTCTTTATAAAAATTAAGAAATTTTTACAAAAATTGCCAAAAAAGTCAACTAAATTATGTTTTTTTGTTAAATGTATGTTGAATTATATGTTAAATTATGATTAACATATTTAGAAATATAAATTTAGCTGAATCAAATTGTTACTTTTAATCGTTCTTTATAAAAATTAAGAAATTTTTAAAATAGTTGCCAAAAAAAGTCAACTAAATTATGTTTTATTGTTAAATGTATGTTGAATTATATGTTAAATTATGATTATCATGTTTAGAAACATAAATTTAGCTAAATAAAGTTGTTACTTTTAATCTTTCTTTATAAAAATTAAGAAATTTTTAAAAAATTGGGAAGAAAAAGTCAACTAAATTATGTTTTATTGTTAAATGTATGTTGAATTATATGTTAAATTATGATTATCATGTTTAGAAACATAAATTTATCTGAATAAAGTTGTTACTTTCAATCTTTCTTTATAAAAATTAAGAAATTTTGACAAATAGTTGCCAAAAAAAGTCAACTAAATTATGTTTTTTTTGGTAAATGTATGTTGAATTATATGTTAAATTATTACTAACATGTTTAGAAACATAAACTTAGCTGAATAAATATGTTACTTTTTATCTTTCTTTATAAAAATTAAGAAATTTTTAAAAAATTGGGAAGAAAAAGTCAACTAAATTATGTTTTATTGTTAAATGTATGTTGAATTATATGTTAAATTATGATTATCATGTTTAGAAACATAAATTTAGCTAAATAAAGTTGTTACTTTTAATCTTTCTTTATAAAAATTAAGAAATTTTTAAAATAGTTGCCAAAAAAAGTCAACTAAATTATGTTTTTTTTGGTAAATGTATGTTGAATTATATGTTAAATTATTACTAACATGTTTAGAAACATAAACTTAGCTGAATAAATATGTTACTTTTAATCTTTCTTTATAAAAATTAAGAAATTTTTAAAAAATTGGGAAGAAAAAGTCAACTAAATTATGTTTAATTGTTAAATGTATGTTGAATTATATGTTAAATTATGATTATCATGTTTAGAAACATAAATTTAGCTGAATAAAGTTGTTACTTTTAAACTTTCTTTATAAAAAGTAAGAATTTTTTACAAAAATTGCCAAAAAAGTCAACTAAATTATGTTTTTTTGTTAAATGTATGTTGAATTATATGTTAAATTATGATTAACATGTTTAGAAATATAAATTTAGCTGAATCAAGTTGTTACTTTTAATCTTTCTGTATAAAAATTAAGAAATTTTTAAAATAGTTGCCAAAAAAAGTCAACTAAATTATGTTTTATTGTTAAATGTATGTTGAATTATATGTTAAATTATGATTATCATATTTAGAAACATAAATTTAGCTGAATAAAGTTGTTACTTTTAATCTTTCTTTATAAAAATTAAGAAATTTTTAAAATAGTTGCCAAAAAAAGTCAACTACATTATGTTTTATTGTTAAATGTATGTTGAATTATATGTTAAATTATGATTATCATGTTTAGAAACATAAATTTATCTGAATAAAGTTGTTACTTTCAATCTTTCTTTATAAAAATTAAGAAATTTTGACAAACATTGCCAAAAAAGTCAACTAAATTATGTTTTTTTGTTAAATGTATGTTTAATTAAATGTTAAATTATGATTAACATGTTTAGAAATATAAATTTAGCTGAATAAAGTTTTTATTTTTAAATTTTCTTTATAAAAATTAAGAAATTTTTAAAATAGTTGCCAAAAAAAGTTAACTAAATTATGTTTTATTGTTAAATGTATGTTGAATTATATGTTAAATTATGACTAACATGTTTAGAAACATAAATTTAGCTAAATAAAGTTGTTACTTTTAATCTTTCTTTAAAAAAATTAAGAAATTTTTAAAATAGTTGCCAAAAAAAGTCAACTAAATTATGTTTTGATGCTAAATGTATGTTGAATTATATGTTAAATTATGATTATCATGTTTAGAAACATAAATTTAGCTGAATAAAGTTGTTACTTTTAATCTTTCTTTATAAAAATTAAGAAATTTTTACAAAAATTGCCAAAAAAGTCAACTAAATTATGTTTTTTTGTTAAATGTATGTTGAATTATATGTTAAATTATGATTAACATGTTTAGAAATATAAATTTAGCTGAATCAAGTTGTTACTTTTAATCTTTCTTTATAAAAATTAAGAAATTTTTAAAATAGTTGCCAAAAAAAGTCAACTAAATTATGTTTTATTGTTAAATGTATGTTGAATTATATGTTAAATTATGATTATCATGTTTAGAAACATAAATTTAGCTAATTAAGGTTGTTACTTTTAATCTTTCTTTATAAAAATTAAGAAATTTTTAAAATAGTTGCCAAAAAAAGTCAACTAAATTATGTTTTATTGTTAAATGTATGTTGAATTATATGTTAAATTATAATTATCATGTTTAGAAACATAGATTTAGCAGAATAAAGTTTTTATTTTTAATTTTCTTTATAAAAATTAAGAAATTTTTACCAAAATTGCTAAAAAGGTCAACTAGATTATGTTTGTTTTTGTTAAATGTATGTTGAATTATATGTTAAATTATTACTAACATGTTTAGAAACATAAACTTAGCTGAATAAATATGTTACTTTTAATCTTTCTTTATAAAAATTAAGAAATTTTTAAAAAATTGGGAAGAAAAAGTCAACTAAATTATGTTTTTTGTTAAATGTATGTTGAATTATATGTTAAATTATGATTATCATGTTTAGAAACATAAATTTAGCTGAATCAAGTTGTTACTTTTAATCTTTCTTTATAAAAATTAAGAAATTTTTCAAAAATTGCCAAAAAAGTTAACTAAATTATGTTTTTGTGTTAATTTTAAGTTTAATTATATGTTAAATTATAATTAACATGTTTAGAAACATAGATTTAGCAGAATAAAGTTTTTATTTTTAATTTTTCTTTATAAAAATTAAGAAATTTTTACAAAAATTGCCAAAAAGGTCAACTAAATTATATTTTTTTTTGTTAAATGTATGTTGAATTATATGCTAAATTATTACTAACATGTTTAGAAACATAAATTTAGCTGAATAAAATTGTTACTTTTAATATTTCTTTATAAAAATTAAGAAATTTTTAAAATAGTTGCCAAAAAAACTCAACTAAATTATGTTTTATTGTTAAATGTATGTTGAATTATATGTTAAATTATGATTATCATGTTTAGAAACATAAATTTAGCTGAATAAAGTTGTTACTTTTAATCTTTCTTTATAAAAATTAAGAAATTTTTACAAAAATTGCCAAAAAAGTCAACTAAATTAGGTTTTTTTGTTAAATGTATGTTGAATTATATGTTAAATTATGATTAACATGTTTAGAAATATAAATTTAGCTGAATGAAGTTTTTTATTTAAATTGTCTTGATAAAAATTAAGAAATTTTTAAAATAGTTGCCAAAAAAAGTCAACTAAATTATGTTTTATTGTTAAATGTATGTTGAATTATATGTTAAATTATGATTATCATGTTTAGAAACATAAATTTAGCTGAATAAAGTTGTTACTTTTAATCTTTCTTTATAAAAATTAAGAAATTTTTACAAAAATTGCCAAAAAAGTCAACTAAATTATGTTTTATTGCTAAATGTATGTTGAATTATATGTTAAATTATGATTATCATGTTTAGAAACATAAATTTAGCTAAATAAAGTTGTTACTTTTAATCTTTCTTTATAAAAATTAAGAAATTTTTAAAATAGTTGCCAAAAAAAGTCAACTAAATTATGTTTTATTGCTAAATGTATGTTGAATTATATGTTAAATTATGATTATGATGTTTAGAAACATAAATTTAGCTGAATGAAGTTGTTAATTTTAATGTTTCTTTATAAAAATTAAGAAATTTTTAAAAAATTGGGAAGAAAAAGTCAACTAAATTATGTTTTTTTGTTAATTGTAAGTTTAATTATATGTTTAATTATGACTAACATGTTTAGAAACATAGATTTAGCAGAATAAAGTTTTTATTTTTAATTTTTCTTTATAAAAATTAAGAAACTTTTACCAAAATTGCTAAAAAGGTCAACTAAATTATGTTTTTTTTGGTAAATGTATGTTGAATTATATGTTAAATTATTACTAACATGTTTAGAAACATAAACTTAGCTGAATAAATATGTTACTTTTAATCTTTCTTTATAAAAATTAAGAAATTTTTAAAATAGTTGCCAAAAAAAGTCAACTAAATTATGTTTTATTGTTAAATGTATGTTGAATTATATGTTAAATTATGATTATCATGTTTAGAAACAGAAATTTAGCTGAATAAAGTTGTTACTTTTAATCTTTCTTTATAAAAATTAAGAAATTTTTACAAAAACTGCCAAAAAGGTCAACTAAATTATGTTTTTTTTTGTTAAATGTATGTTGAATTATATGCTAAATTATTACTTACATGTTTAGAAACATAAATTTAGCTGAATAAAATTGTTACTTTTAATATTTCTTTATAAAAATTAAGAAATTTTTAAAATAGTTGCCAAAAAAAGTCAACTAAATTATGTTTAATTGTTAAATGTATATTGAATTATATGTTAAATTATGATTATCATGTTTAGAAACATAAATTTAGCTGAATAAAGTTGTTACTTTTAATCTTTCTTTATAAAAATTAAGAAATTTTTACAAAAATTGCCAAAAAAGTCAACTAAATTATGTTTTTTTGTTAAATGTATGTTGAATTATATGTTAAATTATGATTAACATGTTTAGAAATATAAATTTAGCTGAATCAAGTTGTTACTTTTAATCTTTCTTTATAAAAATTAAGAAATTTTTAAAATAGTTGCCAAAAAAAGTCAACTAAATTATGTTTTATTGTTAAATGTATGTTGAATTATATGTTAAATTATGACTATCATGTTTAGAAACATAAATTTAGCTGAATGAAGTTGTTAATTTTAATGTTTCTTTATAAAAATTAAGAAATTTTTAAAAAACTGGGAAGAAAAAGTCAACTAAATTATGTTTTTGTGTTAATTGTAAGTTTAATTATATGTTTAATTATGACTAACATGTTTAGAAACATAGATTTAGCTGAATCAAGTTGTTACTTTTAATCTTTCTTTATAAAAATTAAGAAATTTTTAAAATAGTTGCCAAAAAAAGGCAACTAAATTATGTTTTATTGTTAAATGTATGTTGAATTATATGTTAAATTATGACTATCATGTTTAGAAACATAAATTTAGCTGAATAAAATTGTTACTTTTAATATTTCTTTATAAAAATTAAGAAATTTTTAAAATAGTTGCCAAAAAAACTGAACTAAATTATGTTTTATTGTTAAATGTATGTTGAATTATATGTTAAATTATGATTATCATGTTTAGAAACATAAATTTAGCTGAATAAAGTTGTTACTTTTAATCTTTCTTTATAAAAATTAAGAAATTTTTACAAAAATTGCCAAAAAAGTCAACTAAATTAGGTTTTTTTGTTAAATGTATGTTGAATTATATGTTAAATTATGATTAACATGTTTAGAAATATAAATTTAGCTGAATGAAGTTTTTATTTTTAAATTGTCTTTATAAAAATTAAGAAATTTTTAAAATAGTTGCCAAAAAAAGTCAACTAAATTATGTTTTATTGTTAAATGTATGTTGAATTATATGTTAAATTATGATTATCATGTTTAGAAACATAAATTTAGCTGAATAAAGATGTTACTTTTAATCTTTCTTTATAAAAATTAAGAAATTTTTACAAAAATTGCCAAAAAAGTCAACTAAATTATGTTTTATTGCTAAATGTATGTTGAATTATATGTTAAATTATGATTATCATGTTTAGAAACATAAATTTAGCTAAATAAAGTTGTTACTTTTAATCTTTCTTTATAAAAATTAAGAAATTTTTAAAATAGTTGCCAAAAAAAGTCAACTAAATTATGTTTTATTGCTAAATGTATGTTGAATTATATGTTAAATTATGATTATGATGTTTAGAAACATAAATTTAGCTGAATGATTTTGTTAATTTTAATGTTTCTGTATAAAAATTAAGAAATTTTTAAAAAATTGGGAAGAAAAAGTCAACTAAATTATGTTTTTTTGTTAATTGTAAGTTTAATTATATGTTTAATTATGACTAACATGTTTAGAAACATAGATTTATCAGAATAAAGTTTTTATTTTTAATTTTTCTTTATAAAAATTAAGAAACTTTTACCAAAATTGCTAAAAAGGTCAACTAAATTATGTTTTTTTTGGTAAATGTATGTTGAATTATATGCTAAATTATTACTTACATGTTTAGAAACATAAATTTAGCTGAATAAAATTGTTACTTTTAATATTTCTTTATAAAAATTAAGAAATTTTTAAAATAGTTGCCAAAAAAAGTCAACTAAATTATGTTTAATTGTTAAATGTATGTTGAATTATATGTTAAATTATGATTATCATGTTTAGAAACATAAATTTAGCTGAATAAAGTTGTTACTTTTAATCTTTCTTTATAAAAATTAAGAAATTTTTACAAAAATTGCCAAAAAAGTCAACTAAATTATGTTTTTTTGTTAAATGTATGTTGAATTATATGTTAAATTATGATTAACATGTTTAGAAATATAAATTTAGCTGAATCAAGTTGTTACTTTTAATCTTTCTTTATAAAAATTAAGAAATTTTTAAAATAGTTGCCAAAAAAAGTCAACTAAATTATGTTTTATTGTTAAATGTATGTTGAATTATATGTTAAATTATGACTATCATGTTTAGAAACATAAATTTAGCTGAATAAAGTTGTTACTTTTAATCTTTCTTTATAAAAATTAAGAAATTTTTAAAATAGTTGCCAAAAAAAGTCATTTTTAAAATAGTTGCCAAAAAAATTACGTTTTATTGTTAAATGTATGTTGAATTATATGTTAAATTATGATTATCATGTTTAGAAACATAAATTTAGCTGAATAAAGTTGTTACTTTCAATCTTTCTTTATAAAAATTAAGAATTTTTGACAAAAATTGCCAAAAAAGTCAACTAAATTATGTTTTTTTGTTAAATGTATGTTTAATTAAATGTTAAATTATGCTTAACATGTTTAGAAATATAAATTTAGCTGAATAAAGTTTTTATTTTTAAATTTTCTTTATAAAAATAAGAAATTTTTAAAATAGTTGCCAAAAAAAGTTAACTAAATTATGTTTTATTGTTAAATGTATGTTGAATTATATGTTAAATTATGACTAACATGTTTAGAAACATAAATTTAGCTAAATAAAGCTGTTACTTTTAATCTTTCTTTATAAAAATTAAGAAATTTTTAAAATAGTTGCCAAAAAAAGGCAACTAAATTATGTTTTAATGCTAAATGTATGTTGAATTATATGTTAAATTATGATTATCATGTTTAGAAACATAAATTTAGCTGAATAAAGTTGTTACTTTTAATCTTTCTTTATAAAAATTAAGAAATTTTTACAAAAATTGCCAAAAAAGTCAACTAAATTATGTTTTTTTGTTAAATGTATGTTGAATTATATGTTAAATTATGATTAACATGTTTAGAAATATAAATCTAGCTGAATCAAGTTGTTACTTTTAATCTTTCTTTATAAAAATTAAGAAATTTTTAAAATAGTTGCCAAAAAAAGTCAACTAAATTATGTTTTATTGTTAAATGTATGTTGAATTATATGTTAAATTATGATTATCATGTTTAGAAACATAAATTTAGCTAAATAAAGTTGTTTCTTTTAATCTTTCTTTATAAAAATTAAGAAATTTTTAAAATAGTTGCCAAAAAAAGTCAACTAAATTATGTTTAATTGTTAAATGTATGTTGAATTATATGTTAAATTATGATTATCATGTTTAGAAACATAAATTTAGCTGAATAAAGTTGTTACTTTTAATCTTTCTTTATAAAAATTAAGAAATTTTTACAAAAATTGCCACAAAAGTCAACTAAATTATGTTTTTTTGTTAAATGTATGTTGAATTATATGTTAAATTATGATTAACATGTTTAGAAATATAAATTTAGCTGAATCAAGTTGTTACTTTTAATCTTTCTTTATAAAAATTAAGAAATTTTTAAAATAGTTGCCAAAAAAAGTCAACTAAATTATGTTTTATTGTTAAATGTATGTTGAATTATATGTTAAATTATGACTATGATGTTTAGAAACATAAATTTAGCTGAATAAAGTTGTTACTTTTAATCTTTCTTTATAAAAATTAAGAAATTTTTAAAATAGTTGCCAAAAAAAGTCATTTTTAAAATAGTTGCCAAAAAAATTACGTTTTATTGTTAAATGTATGTTGAATTATATGTTAAATTATGATTATCATGTTTAGAAACATAAATTTAGCTGAATAAAGTTGTTACTTTCAATATTTCTTTATAAAAATTAAGAATTTTTGACAAAAATTGCCAAAAAAGTCAACTAAATTATGTTTTTTTGTTAAATGTATGTTTAATTAAATGTTAAATTATGCTTAACATGTTTAGAAATATAAAGTTAGCTGAATAAAGTTTTTATTTTTAAATTTTCTTTATAAAAATAAGAAATTTTTAAAATAGTTGCCAAAAAAAGTTAACTAAATTATGTTTTATTGTTAAATGTATGTTGAATTATATGTTAAATTATGACTAACATGTTTAGAAACATAAATTTAGCTAAATAAAGTTGTTACTTTTAATCTTTCTTTATAAAAATTAAGAAATTTTTAAAATAGTTGCCAAAAAAAGTCAACTAAATTATGTTTTAATGCTAAATGTATGTTGAATTATATGTTAAATTATGATTATCATGTTTAGAAACATAAATTTAGCTGAATAAAGTTGTTACTTTTAATCTTTCTTTATAAAAATTAAGAAATTTTTACAAAAATTGCCAAAAAAGTCAACTAAATTATGTTTTTTTGTTAAATGTATGTTGAATTATATGTTAAATTATGATTAACATGTTTAGAAATATAAATCTAGCTGAATCAAGTTGTTACTTTTAATATTTCTTTATAAAAATTAAGAAATTTTTAAAATAGTTGCCAAAAAAAGTCAACTAAATTATGTTTTTTTTGGTAAATGTATGTTGAATTATATGTTAAATTATTACTAACATGTTTAGAAACATAAACTTAGCTGAATAAATATGTTACTTTTAATCTTTCTTTATAAAAATTAAGAAATTTTTAAAAAATTGGGAAGAAAAAGTCAACTAAATTATGTTTTTTGTTAAATGTATGTTGAATTATATGTTAAATTATGATAATCATGTTTAGAAACATAAATTTAGCTGAATCAAGTTGTTACTTTTAATCTTTCTTTATAAAAATTAAGAAATTTTTCAAAAATTGCCAAAAAAGTTAACTAAATTATGTTTTTGTGTTAATTTTAAGTTTAGTTATATGTTAAATTATAATTAACATGTTTAGAAACATAGATTTAGCAGAATAAAGTTTTTATTTTTTATTTTTCTTTATAAAAATTAAGAAATTTTTACAAAAATTGCCAAAAAGGTCAACTAAATTATATTTTTTTTTGTTAAATGTATGTTGAATTATATGCTAAATTATTACTAACATGTTTAGAAACATAAATTTAGCTGAATAAAATTGTTACTTTTAATATTTCTTTATAAAAATTAAGAAATTTTTAAAATAGTTGCCAAAAAAAGTCAACTAAATTATGTTTTATTGTTAAATGTATGTTGAATTATATGTTAAATTATGATTATAATGTTTAGAAACATAAATTTAGCTGAATAAAGTTGTTACTTTTAATCTTTCTTTATAAAAATTAAGAAATTTTTACAAAAATTGCCAAAAAAGTCAACTAAATTATGTTTTTTTGTTAAATGTATGTTGAATTATATGTTAAATTATGATTAACATGTTTAGAAATATAAATTTAGCTGAATAAAGTTTTTATTTTTAAATTTTCTTTATAAAAATTAAGAAATTTTTAAAATAGTTGCCAAAAAAAGTCAACTAAATTATGTTTTATTGTTAAATGTATGTTGAATTATATGTTAAATTATGATGATCATGTTTAGGAACATAAATTTAGCTGAATATAGTTGTTACTTTTAATCTTTCTTTATAAAAATTAAGAAATTTTTACAAAAATTGCCAAAAAAGTCAACTAAATTATGTTTTATTGCTAAATGTATGATGAATTATATGTTAAATTATGATTAACATGTTTAGAAATATAAATTTAGCTGAATCAAGTTGTTACTGTTAATCTTTCTTTATAAAAATTAAGAAATTTTTAAAATAGTTGCCAAAAAAAGTCAACTAAATTATGTTTTATTGTTAAATGTATGTTGAATTATATGTTAAATTATGACTATCATGTTTAGAAACATAAATTTAGCTGAATAAAGTTGTTACTTTTAATCTTTCTTTATAAAAATTAAGAAATTTTTAAAATAGTTGCCAAAAAAAGTCAACTACATTATGTTTTATTGTTAAATGTATGTTGAATTATATGTTAAATTATGATTATCATGTTTAGAAACATAAATTTATATGAATAAAGTTGTTACTTTCAATCTTTCTTTATAAAAATTAAGAAATTTTGACAAAAATTGCCAAAAAAGTCAACTAAATTATGTTTTTTTGTTAAATGTATGTTTAATTAAATGTTAAATTATGATTAACATGTTTAGAAATATAAATTTAGCTGAATAAAGTTTTTATTTTTAAATTTTCTTTATAAAAATTAAGAAATTTTTAAAATAGTTGCCAAAAAAAGTTAACTAAATTATGTTTTATTGTTAAATTTATCTTGAATTATATGTTAAATTATGACTAACATGTTTAGAAACATAAATTTAGCTAAATAAAGTTGTTACTTTTAATCTTTCTTTATAAAAATTAAGAAATTTTTAAAATAGTTGCCAAAAAAAGTCAACTAAATTATGTTTTAATGCTAAATGTTTGTTGAATTATATGTTAAATTATGATTATCATGTTTAGAAACATAAATTTAGCTGAATAAAGTTGTTACTTTTAATCTTTCTTTATAAAAATTAAGAAATTTTTACAAAAATTGCCAAAAAAGTCAACTAAATTATGTTTTTTTGTTAAATGTATGTTGAATTATATGTTAAATTATGATTAACATGTTTAGAAACATAAACTTAGCTGAATAAATATGTTACTTTTAATCTTTCTTTATAAAAATTAAGAAATTTTTAAAAAATTGGGAAGAAAAAGTCAACTAAATTATGTTTTTTGTTAAATGTATGTTGAATTATATGTTAAATTATGATTTACATGTTTAGAAACATAAATTTATCTGAATAAAGTTGTTACTTTCAATCTATCTTTATAAAAATTAAGAAATTTTGACAAAAATTGCCAAAAAAGTCAACTAAATTATGTTTTTTTGTTAAATGTATGTTTAATTAAATGTTAAATTATGATTAACATGTTTAGAAATATAAATTTAGCTGAATAAAGTTTTTATTTTTAAATTTTCTTTATAAAAATTAAGAAATTTTTAAAATAGTTGCCAAAAAAAGTCAACTAAATTATGTTTTAATACTAAATGTATGTTGAATTATATGTTAAATTATGATTATCATGTTTAGAAACATAAATTTAGCTGAATAAAGTTGTTACTTTTAATCTTTCTTTATAAAAATTAAGAAATTTTTACAAAAATTGCCAAAAAAGTCAACTAAATTATGTTTTTTTGCTAAATGTATGTTGAATTATATGTTAAATTATGATTAACATGTTTAGAAACATAAACTTAGCTGAATAAAGTTGTTACTTTTAATCCTTCTTTATAAAAATTAAGAAATTTTTAAAATAGTTGCCAAAAAAAGTCAGCTACATTATGTTTTATTGTTAAATGTATGTTGAATTATATGTTAAATTATGATTATCATGTTTAGAAACATAAATTTATCTGAATAAAGTTGTTACTTTCAATCTTTCTTTATAAAAATTAAGAAATTTTGACAAACATTGCCAAAAAAGTCAACTAAATTATGTTTTTTTGTTAAATGTATGTTTAATTAAATGTTAAATTATGATTAACATGTTTAGAAATATAAATTTAGCTGAATAAAGTTTTTATTTTTAAATTTTCTTTATAAAAATTAAGAAATTTTTAAAATAGTTGCCAAAAAAAGTTAACTAAATTATGTTTTATTGTTAAATGTATGTTGAATTATATGTTAAATTATGACTAACATGTTTAGAAACATAAATTTAGCTAAATAAAGTTGTTACTTTTAATCTTTCTTTATAAAAATTAAGAAATTTTTAAAATAGTTGCCAAAAAAAGTCAACTAAATTATGTTTTAATGCTAAATGTATGTTGAATTATATGTTAAATTATGATTATCATGTTTAGAAACATAAATTTAGCTGAATAAAGTTGTTACTTTTAATCTTTCTTTATAAAAATTAAGAAATTTTTACAAAAATTGCCAAAAAAGTCAACTAAATTATGTTTTTTTGTTAAATGTATGTTGAATTATATGTTAAATTATGATTAACATGTTTAGAAACATAAACTTAGCTGAATAAATATGTTACTCTTAATCTTTCTTTATAAAAATTAAGAAATTTTTAAAAAATTGGGAAGAAAAAGTCAACTAAATTATGTTTTTTGTTAAATGTATGTTGAATTATATGTTAAATTATGATTATCATGTTTAGAAACATAAATTTAGCTGAATCAAGTTGTTACTTTTAATCTTTCTTTATAAAAATTAAGAAATTTTTCAAAAATTGCCAAAAAAGTTAACTAAATTATGTTTTTGTGTTAATTTTAAGTTTAATTATATGTTAAATTATAATTAACATGTTTAGAAACATAGATTTAGCAGAATAAAGTTTTTATTTTTAATTTTTCTTTATAAAAATTAAGAAATTTTGACAAAAATTGTCAAAAAAGTCAACTAAATTATGTTTTTTTGTTAAATGTATGTTTAATTAAATGTTAAATTATGATTAACATGTTTAGAAATATAAATTTAGCTGAATAAAGTTTTTATTTTTAAATTTTCTTTATAAAAATTAAGAAATTTTTAAAATAGTTGCCAAAAAAAGTTAACTAAATTATGTTTTATTGTTAAATGTATGTTGAATTATATGTTAAATTATGATTATCATGTTTAGAAACATAAATTTAGCTGAATAAAGTTGTTACTTTCAATCTTTCTTTATAAAAATTAAGAATTTTTGACAAAAATTGCCAAAAAATCAACTAAATTATGTTTTTTTGTTAAATGTATGTTTAATTAAATGTTAAATTATGCTTAACATGTTTAGAAATATAAATTTAGCTGAATAAAGTTTTTATTTTTAAAATTTCTTTATAAAAATTAAGAAATTTTTAAAATAGTTGCCAAAAAAAGTTAACTAAATTATGTTTTATTGTTAAATGTATGTTGAATTATATGTTAAATTATGACTAACATGTTTAGAAACATAAATTTAGCTAAATAAAGTTGTTACTTTTAATCTTTCTTTATAAAAATTAAGAAATTTTTAAAATAGTTGCCAAAAAAAGTCAACTAAATTATGTTTTAATGCTAAATGTATGTTGAATTATATGTTAAATTATGATTATCATGTTTAGAAACATAAATTTAGCTGAATAAAGTTGTTACTTTTAATCTTTCTTTATAAAAATTAAGAAATTTTTACAAAAATTGCCAAAAAAGTCAACTAAATTATGTTTTTTTGTTAAATGTATGTTGAATTATATGTTAAATTATGATTAACATGTTTAGAAATATAAATCTAGCTGAATCAAGTTGTTACTTTTAATCTTTCTTTATAAAAATTAAGAAATTTTTAAAATAGTTGCCAAAAAAAGTCAACTAAATTATGTTTTATTGTTAAATGTATGTTGAATTATATGTTAAATTATGATTATCATGTTTAGAAACATAAATTTAGCTAAATAAAGTTGTTACTTTTAATCTTTCTTTATAAAAATTAAGAAATTTTTAAAATAGTTGCCAAAAAAAGTCAACTAAATTATGTTTTTTTTGGTAAATGTATGTTGAATTATATGTTAAATTATTACTAACATGTTTAGAAACATAAACTTAGCTGAATAAATATGTTACTTTTAATCTTTCTTTATAAAAATTAAGAAATTTTTAAAAAATTGGGAAGAAAAAGTCAACTAAATTATGTTTTTTGTTAAATGTATGTTGAATTATATGTTAAATTATGATTATCATGTTTAGAAACATAAATTTAGCTGAATCAAGTTGTTACTTTTAATCTTTCTTTATAAAAATTAAGAAATTTTTCAAAAATTGCCAAAAAAGTTAACTAAATTATGTTTTTGTGTTAATTTTAAGTTTAATTATATGTTAAATTATAATTAACATGTTTAGAAACATAGATTTAGCAGAATAAAGTTTTTATTTTTAATTTTTCTTTATAAAAATTAAGAAATTTTTACAAAAATTGCCAAAAAGGTCAACTAAATTATATTTTTTTTTGTTAAATGTATGTTGAATTATATGCTAAATTATTACTAACATGTTTAAAAACATAAATTTAGCTGAATAAAATTGTTACTTTTAATATTTCTTTATAAAAATTAAGAAATTTTCAAAATAGTTGCCAAAAAAAGTCAACTAAATTATGTTTTATTGTTAAATGTATGTTGAATTATATGTTAAATTATGATTATCATGTTTAGAAACATAAATTTAGCTGAATAAAGTTGTTACTTTTAATCTTTCTTTATAAAAATTAAGAAATTTTTACAAAAATTGCC
The DNA here is from genome assembly GCA_949752835.1 of Empis stercorea. Classification (NCBI taxonomy): domain Eukaryota; kingdom Metazoa; phylum Arthropoda; class Insecta; order Diptera; family Empididae; genus Empis; species Empis stercorea. The sequence goes on from OX457088.1 coordinate 40,019,067, forward strand.
AAAAAAGTCAACTAAATTATGTTTTTTTGTTAAATGTATGTTGAATTATATGTTAAATTATGATTAACATGTTTAGAAATATAAATTTAGCTGAATAAAGTTTTTATTTTTAAATTTTCTTTATAAAAATTAAGAAATTTTTAAAATAGTTGCCAAAAAAAGTCAACTAAATTATGTTTTATTGTTAAATGTATGTTGAATTATATGTTAAATTATGATGATCATGTTTAGGAACATAAATTTAGCTGAATAAAGTTGTTACTTTTAATCTTTCTTTATAAAAATTAAGAAATTTTTACAAAAATTTCCAAAAAAGTCAACTAAATTATGTTTTATTGCTAAATGTATGTTGAATTATATGTTAAATTATGATTAACATGTTTAGAAATATAAATTTAGCTGAATCAAGTTGTTACTTTTAATCTTTCTTTATAAAAATTAAGAAATTTTTAAAATAGTTGCCAAAAAAAGTCAACTAAATTATGTTTTATTGTTAAATGTATGTTGAATTATATGTTAAATTATGACTATCATGTTTAGAAACATAAATTTAGCTGAATAAAGTTGTTACTTTTAATCTTTCTTTATAAAAATTAAGAAATTTTTAAAATAGTTACCAAAAAAAGTCAACTACATTATGTTTTATTGTTAAATGTATGTTGAATTATATGTTAAATTATGATTATCATGTTTAGAAACATAAATTTATCTGAATAAAGTTGTTACTTTCAATCTTTCTTTATAAAAATTAAGAAATTTTTAAAAAATTGGGAAGAAAAAGTCAACTAAATTATGTTTTTTGTTAAATGTATGTTGAATTATATGTTAAATTATGATTATCATGTTTAGAAACATAAATTTATCTGAATAAAGTTGTTACTTTCAATCTTTCTTTATAAAAATTAAGAAATTTTGACAAAAATTGCCAAAAAAGTCAACTAAATTATGTTTTATTGTTAAATGTATGTTGAATTATATGTTAAATTATGACTATCATGTTTAGAAACATAAATTTAGCTGAATAAAGTTGTTACTTTTAATCTTTCTTTATAAAAATTAAGAAATTTTTAAAATAGTTACCAAAAAAAGTCAACTACATTATGTTTTATTGTTAAATGTATGTTGAATTATATGTTAAATTATGATTATCATGTTTAGAAACATAAATTTATCTGAATAAAGTTGTTACTTTCAATCTTTCTTTATAAAAATTAAGAAATTTTTAAAAAATTGGGAAGAAAAAGTCAACTAAATTATGTTTTAATGCTAAATGTATGTTGAATTATATGTTAAATTATGATTATCATGTTTAGAAACATAAATTTAGCTGAATAAAGTTGTTACTTTTAATCCTTCTTTATAAAAATTAAGAAATTTTTACAAAAATTGCCAAAAAAGTCAACTAAATTATGTTTTTTTGTTAAATGTATGTTGAATTATATGTTAAATTATGATTAACATGTTTAGAAACATAAACTTAGCTGAATAAATATGTTACTTTTAATCTTTCTTTATAAAAATTAAGAAATTTTTAAAAAATTGGGAAGAAAAAGTCAACTAAATTATGTTTTTTGTTAAATGTATGTTGAATTATATGTTAAATTATGATTATCATGTTTAGAAACATAAATTTAGCTGAATCAAGTTGTTACTTTTAATCTTTCTTTATAAAAATTAAGAAATTTTTCAAAAATTGCCAAAAAAGTTAACTAAATTATGTTTTTGTGTTAATTTTAAGTTTAATTATATGTTAAATTATAATTAACATGTTTAGAAACATAGATTTAGCAGAATAAAGTTTTTATTTTTAATTTTTCTTTATAAAAATTAAGAAATTTTTACAAAAATTGCCAAAAAGGTCAACTAAATTATATTTTTTTTTGTTAAATGTATATTGAATTATATGCTAAATTATTACTAACATGGTTAGAAACATAAATTTAGCTGAATAAAATTGTTACTTTTAATATTTCTTTATAAAAATTAAGAAATTTTTAAAATAGTTGCCAAAAAAAGTCAACTAAATTATGTTTTATTGTTAAATGTATGTTGAATTATATGTTAAATTATGATTATCATGTTTAGAAACATAAATTTAGCTGAATAAAGTTGTTACTTTTAATCTTTCTTTATAAAAATTAAGAAATTTTTACAAAAATTGCCAAAAAAGTCAACTAAATTATGTTTTTTTGTTAAATGTATGTTGAATTATATGTTAAATTATGATTAACATGTTTAGAAATATAAATTTAGCTGAATAAAGTTTTTATTTTTAAATTTTCTTTATAAAAATTAAGAAATTTTTAAAATAGTTGCCAAAAAAGTCAAATAAATTATCTTTTATTGTTAAATGTATGTTGAATTATATGTTAAATTATGTTTAACACGTTTAGAAATATAAATTTAGCTGAATACATTTTTTATTTTTAAATTTTCTTTATAAAAATTAAGAAATTTTTAAAATAGTTGCCAAAAAAAGTCAACTAAATTATGTTTTATTATTAAATGTATGTGGAATTATATGTTAAATTATGATTATCATGTTTAGAAACATAAATTTAGCTGAATAAAGTTGTTACTTTTAATCTTTCTTTATAAAAATTAAGAAATTTTTACAAAAATTGCCAAAAAAGTCAACTAAATTATGTTTTTTGTTAAATGTATGTTGAATTATATGTTAAATTATGATTAACATGTTTAGAAATATAAATTTAGCTGAATAAAGTTTTTATTTTTAAATTTTCTTTATAAAAAATAAGAAATTTTTAAAATAGTTGCCAAAAACAGTCAACTAAATTATGTTTTATTGTTAAATGTATGTGGAATTATATGTTAAATTATGATTATCATGTTTAGAAACATTAATTTAGCTGAATAAAGTTGTTACTTTTAATCTTTCTTTATAAAAATTAAGAAATTTTTACAAAAATTGCCAAAAAAGTCAACTAAATTATGTTTTTTGTTAAATGTATGTTGAATTATATGTTAAATTATGATTAACATGTTTAGAAATATAAATTTAGCTGAATAAAGTTTTTATTTTTAAATTTTCTTTATAAAAAATAAGAAATTTTTAAAATAGTTGCCAAAAACAGTCAACTAAATTATGTTTTATTGTTAAATGTATGTTGAATTATATGTTAAATTATGATTATCATGTTTAGAAACATTAATTTAGCTGAATAAAGTTGTTACTTTTAATCTTTCTTTATAAAAATTAAGAAATTTTTACAAAAATTGACAAAAAAGTCAACTAAATTATGTTTTATTGCTAAATGTATGTTGAATTATATGTTAAATTATGATTATCATGTTTAGAAACATAAATTTAGCTAAATAAAGTTGTTACTTTTAATCTTTCTTTATAAAAATTAAGAAATTTTTAAAATAGTTGCCAAAAAAAGTCAACTAAATTATGTTTTATTGCTAAATGTATGTTGAATTATATGTTAAATTATGATTATCATGTTTAGAAACATAAATTTAGCTGAATGAAGTTGTTAATTTTAATGTTTCTTTATAAAAATTAAGAAATTTTTAAAAAATTGGGAAGAAAAAGTCAACTAAATTATGTTTTTTTGTTAATTGTAAGTTTAATTATATGTTTAATTATGACTAACATGTTTAGAAACATAGATTTAGCAGAATAAAGTTTTTATTTTTAATTTTTCTTTATAAAAATTAAGAAACTTTTACCAAAATTGCTAAAAAGGTCACCTAAATTATGTTTTTTTTGGTAAATGTATGTTGAATTATATGTTAAATTATTACTAACATGTTTAGAAACATAAACTTAGCTGAATAAATATGATACTTTTAATCTTTCTTTATAAAAATTAAGAAATTTTTAAAATAGTAGCCAAAAAAAGTCAACTAAATTATGTTTTATTGTTAAATGTATGTTGAATTATATGTTAAATTATGATTATCATGTTTAGAAACATAAATTTAGCTGAATAAAGTTGTTACTTTTAATCTTTCTTTATAAAAATTAAGAAATTTTTACAAAAATTGCCAAAAAGGTCAACTAAATTATGTTTTTTTTTGTTAAATGTACGTTGAATTATATGCTAAATTATTACTAACATGTTTAGAAACATAAATTTAGCTGAATAAAATTGTTACTTTTAATATTTCTTTATAAAAATTAAGAAATTTTTAAAACAGTTGCCAAAAAAAGTCAACTAAATTATGTTTTATTGTTAATTGTATGTTGAATTATATGTTAAATTATGATTATCATGTTTAGAAACATAAATTTAGCTGAATAAAGTTGTTACTTTTAATCTTTCTTTATAAAAATTAAGAAATTTTTACAAAAATTGCCAAAAAGGTCAACTAAATTATGTTTTTTTTTGTTAAATGTATGTTGAATTATATGCTAAATTATTACTAACATGTTTAGAAACATAAATTTAGCTGAATAAAATTGTTACTTTTAATATTTCTTTATAAAAATTAAGAAATTTTTAAAATAGTTGCCAAAAAAAGTCAACTAAATTATGTTTAATTGTTAAATGTATGTTGAATTATATGTTAAATTATGATTATCATGTTTAGAAACATAAATTTAGCTGAATAAAGTTGTTACTTTTAATCTTTCTTTATAAAAATTAAGAAATTTTTAAAAAAATTGCCAAAAACGTCAACTAAATTATGTTTTTTTGTTAAATGTATGTTGAATTATATGTTAAATTATGATTAACATGTTTAGAAATATAAATTTAGCTGAATCAAGTTGTTACTTTTAATCTTTCTTTATAAAAATTAAGAAATTTTTAAAATAGTTGCCAAAAAAAAAAACTTAATTATGTTTTATTGTTAAATGTATGTTGAATTATATGTTAAATTATGACTATCATGTTTAGAAACATAAATTTAGCTGAATAAAGTTGTTACTTTTAATCCTTCTTTATAAAAATTAAGAAATTTTTAAAATAGTTGCCAAAAAAAGTCAACTAAATTATGTTTAATTGTTAAATGTATGTTGAATTATATGTTAAATTATGGTTATCATGTTTAGAAACATAAATTTAGCTGAATAAAGTTGTTACTTTTAATCTTTCTTTATAAAAATTAAGAAATTTTTACAAAAATTGCCAAAAAAGTCAACTAAATTATGTTTTTTTGTTAAATGTATGTTGAATTATATGTTAAATTATGATTAACATGTTTAGAAATATAAATTTAGCTGAATCAAGTTGTTACTTTTAATCTTTCTTTATAAAAATTAAGATATTTTTAAAATAGTTGCCAAAAAAAGTCAACTAAATTATGTTTTATTGTTAAATGTATGTTGAATTATATGCTAAATTATTACTAACATGTTTAGAAACATAAATTTAGCTGAATAAAGTTGTTACTTTTAATATTTCTTTATAAAAATTAAGAAATTTTTAAAATAGTTGCCAAAAAAAGTCAACTAAATTATGTTTAATTGTTAAATGTATGTTGAATTATATGTTAAATTATGATTATCATGTTTAGAAACATAAATTTAGCTGAATAAAGTTGTTACTTTTAATCTTTCTTTATAAAAATTAAGAAATTTTTACAAAAATTGCCAAAAAAGTCAACTAAATTATGTTTTTTTGTTAAATGTATGTTGAATTATATGTTAAATTATGATTAACATGTTTAGAAAAATAAATTTAGCTGAATCAAGTTGTTACTTTTAATCTTTCTTTATAAAAATTAAGAAATTTTTAAAATAGTTGCCAAAAAAAGTCAACTAAATTATGTTTTATTGTTAAATGTATGTTTAATTATATGTTAAATTATGACTATCATATTTAGAAACATAAATTTAGCTGAAATAAGTTGTTACTTTCAATCTTTCTTTATAAAAATTAAGAAATTTTGACAAAAATTGCCAAAAAAGTCAACTAAATTATGTTTTTTTTGTTAAGTGTATGTTTAATTAAATGTTAAATTATGACTAACATGTTTAGAAATATAAATTTAGCTGAATAAAGTTTTTATTTTTAAATTTTCTTTATAAAAATTAAGAAATTTTTAAAATAGTTGCCAAAAAAAGTTAACTAAATTATGTTTTATTGTTAAATGTATGTTGAATTATATGTTAAATTATGACTAACATGTTTAGAAACATAAATTTAGCTAAATAAAGTTGTTACTTTTAATCTTTCTTTATAAAAATTAAGAAATTTTTAAAATAGTTGCCAAAAAAAGTCAACTAAATTATGTTTTAATGCTAAATGTATGTTGAATTATATGTTAAATTATGATTATCATGTTTAGAAACATAAATTTAGCTGAATAAAGTTGTTACTTTTAATCTTTCTTTATAAAAATTAAGAAATTTTTACAAAAATTGCCAAAAAAGTCAACTAAATTATGTTTTTTTGTTAAATGTATGTTGAATTATATGTTAAATTATGATTAACATGTTTAGAAATATAAATTTAGCTAAATAAAATTTTTATTTTTAAATTTTCTTTATAAAAATTAAGAAATTTTTAAAATAGTTGCCACAAAAAGTCAACTAAATTATGTTGTATTGTTAAATGTATGTTGAATTATATGTTAAATTATGACTATCATGTTTAGAAACATAAATTTACCTGAATAAAGTTGTTACTTTTAATCTTTCTTTATAAAAATTAAGAAATTTTTAAAATAGTTGCCAAAAAAAGTCAACTACATTATGTTTTATTGTTAAATGTATGTTGAATTATATGTTAAATTATGACTATCATGTTTAGATACATAAATTTAGCCGAATAAAGTAGTTACTTTTAATCTTTCTTTATAAAAATTAAGAAATTTTTAAAAAAATTGCCAAAAAAGTCAACTAAATTATGTTTTTTTGTTAAATGTATGTTTAATTAAATGTTAAATTATGACTGACATGTTTAGAAACATAAATTTAGCTGAATGAAGTTGTTAATTTTAATGTTTCTTTATAAAAATTAAGAAATTTTTAAAAAATTGGGAAGAAAAAGTCAACTAAATTATGTTTTTTTGTTAATTGTAAGTTTAATTATATGTTTAATTATGACTAACATGTTTAGAAACATAGATTTAGCTGAATGAAGTTGTTAATTTTAATGTTTCTTTATAAAAATTAAGAAATTTTTAAAAAATTGGGAAGAAAAAGTCAACTAAATTATGTTTTTTGTTAAATGTATGTTGAATTATATGTTAAATTATGATTATCATGTTTAGAAACATAAATTTAGCTGAATCAAGTTGTTACTTTTAATCTTTCTTTATAAAAATTAAGAAATTTTTCAAAAATTGCCAAAAAAGTTAACTAAATTATGTTTTTGTGTTAATTTTAAGTTTAATTATATGTTAAATTATAATTAACCTATTTAGAAACATAGATTTAGCAGAATAAAGTTTTTATTTTTAATTTTTCTTTATAAAAATTAAGAATTTTTTACAAAAATTGCCAAAAAGGTCAACTAAATTATGTTTATTTTTGTTAAATGTATGTTGAATTATATGTTAAATTATTACTAACATGTTTAGAAACATAAATTTAGCTGAATAAAGTTGTTACTTTTAATCTTTCTTTATAAAAATTAAGAAATTTTTACAAAAATTGCCAAAAAAGTCAACTAAATTATGTTTTTTTGTTAAATGTATGTTGAATTATATGTTAAATTATGATTAACATGTTTAGAAATATAAATTTAGCTGAATAAAGTTTTTATTTTTAAATTTTCTTTATAAAAAATAAGAAATTTTTAAAATAGTTGCCAAAAAAAGTCAACTAAATTATGTTTTATTGTTAAATGTATGTTGAATTATATGTTAAATTATGATTATCATGTATAGAAACATAAATTTAGCTGAATAAAGTTGTTACTTTTAATCTTTCTTTATAAAAATTAAGAAATTTTTACAAAAATTGCCAAAAAAGTCAACTAAATTATGTTTTATTGCTAAATGTATGTTGAGTTATATGTTAAATTATGATTATCATGTTTAGAAACATAAATTTAGCTAAATAAAGTTGTTACTTTTAATCTTTCTTTATAAAAATTAAGAAATTTTTAAAATAGTTGCCAAAAAAAGTCAACTAAATTATGTTTTATTGCTAAATGTATGTTGAATTATATGTTAAATTATGATTATCATGTTTAGAAACATAAATTTAGCTGAATGAAATTGTTAATTTTAATGTTTCTTTATAAAAATTAAGAAATTTTTAAAAAATTGGGAAGAAAAAGTCAACTAAATTATGTTTTTTTGTTAATTGTAAGTTTAATTATATGTTTAAATATGACTTACATGTTTAGAAACATAGCTTTAGCAGAATAAAGTTTTTATTTTTAATTTTTCTTTATAAAAATTAAGAAATTTTTATCAAATTTGCTAAAAAGGTCAACTAAATTATGTTTTTTTTGGTAAATGTATGTTGAATTATATGTTAAATTATTACTAACATGTTTAGAAACATAAACTTAGCTGAATAAATATGTTACTTTTAATCTTTCTTTATAAAAATTAAGAAATTTTTAAAATAGTTGCCAAAAAAAGTCAACTAAATTATGTTTTATTGTTAAATGTATGTTGAATTATATGTTAAATTATGATTATCATGTTTAGAAACATAAATTTAGCTGAATAAAGTTGTTACTTTTAATCTTTCTTTATAAAAATTAAGAAATTTTTACAAAAATTGCCAAAAAAGTCAACTAAATTATCTTTTTTGTTAAATGTATGTTGAATTATATGTTAAATTATGACTAATATGTTTAGAGATATAGATTTAGCTGAATAAAGTTTTTACTTTTAATATTTCTTTATAAAAATTAAGAAATTTTTAAAATAGTTGCCAAAAAAAGTCAACTAAATTATGTTTTATTGTTAAATGTATGTTGAATTATATGTTAAATTATGATTATCATGTTTAGAAACATAAATTTAGCTGAATAAAGTTGTTACTTTTAATCTTTCTTTATAAAAATTAAGAAATTTTTACAAAAATTGCCAAAAAAGTCAACTAAATTATGTTTTTTTGTTAAATGTATGTTGAATTATATGTTAAATTATGATTAACATGTTTAGAAATATAAATTTAGCTGAATAAAGTTTTTATTTTTAAATTTTCTTTATAAAAATTAAGAAATTTTTAAAATAGTTGCCAAAAAAAGTCAACTAAATTATGTTTTATTGTTAAATGTATGTTGAATTATATGTTAAATTATGATTATCATGTTTAGAAACATAAATTTAGCTGAATAAAGTTGTTACTTTTAATCTTTCTTTATAAAAATTAAGAAATTTTTACAAAAATTGCCAAAAAAGTCAACTAAATTATGTTTTTTTGTTAAATGTATGTTGAATTATATGTTAAATTATGATTAACATGTTTAAAAATATAAATTTAGCTGAATAAAGTTTTTATTTTTAAATTTTCTTTATAAAAATTAAGAAATTTTTAAAATAGTTGCCAAAAAAAGTCAAATAAATTATCTTTTATTGTTAAATGTATGTTGAATTATATGTTAAATTATGTTTAACACGTTTAGAAATATAAATTTAGCTGAATACATTTTTTATTTTTAAATTTTCTTTATAAAAATTAAGAAATTTTTAAAATAGTTGCCAAAAAAATCAACTAAATTATGTTTTATTATTAAATGTATGTTGAATTATATGTTAAATTATGATTATCATGTTTAGAAACATAAATTTAGCTGAATAAAGTTGTTACTTTTAATCTTTGTTTATAAAAATTTAGAAATTTTTACAAAAATTGCCAAAAAAGTCAACTAAGTTATGTTTTTTTGTTAAATGTATGTTGAATTATATGTTAAATTATGATTATCATGTTTAGAAATATAAATGTAGCTGAATAAAGTTTTTATTTTTAAATTTTCTTTATAAAAAATAAGAAATTTTTAAAATAGTTGCCAAAAACAGTCAACTAAATTATGTTTAATTGTTAAATGTATGTTGAATTATATGTTAAATTATGACTATCATGTTTAGAAACATAAATTTAGTTGAATAAAGTTGTTACTTTTGATCTTTCTTTATAAAAATTAAGAAATTTTTAAAAAAATTGCCAAAAAAGTCAACTAAATTACGTTATTTTGATAAATGTATGTTGAATTATATGTTAAATTATGACTAACATGTTTAGAAACATAAATTTAGCTGAATGAAGTTGTTACTTTTAATCTTTCTTTATAAAAATTAAGAAAGTTTTAAAAAATTGGCAAGAAAAAGTCAACTAAAATATATTTTTTTGTTCAATGTATTTCGAATTATATGTTAAATTATGATTAACATGTTTAGAAATATAAATTTAGCTGAATAAAATTTTTATTTTTAAATTTTCTTAATAAAAATTAAGAAATTTTTAAAATAGTTGCCAAAAACAGTCAACTAAATTATGTTTTATTGTTAAATGTATGTTGAATTATATGTTAAATTATGACTATCATGTTTAGAAACATAAATTTAGCTGAATAAAGTTGTTACTTTTAATCTTTCTTTATAAAAATTAAGAAATTTTTAAAAAAATTGCCAAAAAAGTCAACTAAATTATGTTTTTTTGATAAATGTATGTGGAATTATATGTTAAATTATGACTAACATGTTTAGAAACATAAATTTAGCTGAATGAAGTTGTTACTTTTAATCTTTCTTTATAAAAATTAAGAAATTTTTAAAAAAGTTGCCAAACAAGTCAACTAAATTATGATTTTTTGATAAATGTATGTTGAATTATATGTTAGATTATGAATAACATGTTTAGAAACATAAATTTAGCTGAATAAAGTTGTTACTTTTAATCTTTCTTTATAAAAATTAAGAAATTTTTAAAAAATTGGGAAGAAAAAGTCAACTAAATTATGTTTTTTGTTAAATGCATGTTGAATTATATGTTAAGTTATGATTATCATGTTTAGAAACATAAATTTAGCTGAATAAAGTTGTTACTTTTAATTTTTCTTTATAAAAATTACGAAATTTTTACAAAAATTGCCAAAAAGGTCAACTAAATTATGATTTTTTTGTTAAATGTATGTTGAATTATATGTTAAATTATTACTAACATGTTTAGAAACCTAAATTTAGCTGTTAGTCATAATTTAACATTTAATTAAACATACGTTAAACAAAAAAACATAATTTAGTTGAATTTTTTGGCAATTTTTGTCAAAACTACTTAATTTTTATAAAAAAAGATTAAAAGTAACAACTTTATACTTTTAATCTTTCTTTATAAAAATTAAGTAATTTTGACAAAAATTGCCAAAAAAGTCAACTAAATTATGTTTTTTTGTTAAATGTATGTTTAATTAAATATTAAATTATGATTAACATGTTTAGAAATATAAATTTAGCTGAATAAAGTGTCTATTTTTAAATTTTCTTTATAAAAATTAAGAAATTTTTAAAATAGTTGCCAAAAAAAGTCAACTAAATTATGTTTTATTGTTAAATGTATGTTGAATTATATGTTAAATTATGATTATCATGTTTAGAAACATAAATTTAGCTGAATAAAGTTGTTACTTTTAATCTTTCTTTATAAAAATTAAGAAATTTTGACAAAAATTGCCAAAAAAGTCAACTAAATTATGTTTTTTTGTTAAATTTATGTTTAATTAAATGTTAAATTATGATTAACATGTTTAGAAATATAAATTTAGCTGAATAAAGTTTTTATTTTTAAATTTTCTTTATAAAAATTTAGAAAATTTAAAATAGTTGCCAAAAAAAGTCAACTAAATTATGTTTTGTTGTTAAATGTATGTTGAATTATATGTTAAATTATGATTATCATGTTTAGAAACATAGATTTAGCTGAATATAGTTGTTACTTTTAATCTTTCTTTATAAAAATTAAGAAATTTTTACAAAAATTGCCAAAAAAGTCAACTAAATAAGGTTTTTTTGATAAATGTATGTTGAATTATATGTTAAATTATGACTAACATGTTTAGAAATGTAAATTTAGTTGAATGAAGTTGTTACTTTTAATATTTCTTTATAAAAATTAAGAAATTTTTACAAAAATTGCCAAAAAGGTCAACTATATTATGTATTTTTGTTATATGTTTGTTGAATTATTTGTTAAATTATTACTAACATGTTTAGAAACATAAATTTAGCTGAATAAATTTGTTGCTTTTAATCTTTCTTTATGAAAATTGAGTAATTTTTACAAAAACTTCCAAAAAAGTCAACTAAATTATGTTTTTTTGTTAAATGTATGTTGAATTAAATGTTAAATTATGATTAACATGTTAAGAAACATAAATTTAGCTGAATAAAGTTATTACTTTTAATCTTTCTTTATAAAAATTAAGAAATTTTTACAAAAATTGCCAAAAAAGTCAACTAAATTATGTTTTTTTGATAAATGTATGTTGAATTATATGTTAAATTATGATTATCATGTTTAGAAACATAAATTTAGCTAAATAAAGTTGTTACTTTAAATCTTTCTTTATAAAAATTAAGAAATTTTGCAAAAATTGCCAAAAAAGTGAACTTAATTATGTTTTTTGTTAATTGTAAATTTAATTATATGTTTAATTATGACTAACATGTTTAGAAACATAGATTTAGCAGAATAAAGTTTTTATTTTTAATTTTTCTTTATAAAAATTAAGAAATTTTTACAAAAATTGCTAAGAAGGTCAACTAAATTATGTTTTTTTTTGGTAAATGTATGTTGAATTATATGTTAAATTATTACTAATATGTTTAGAAACATAAATTTAGCTGAATAAAGTTGTTACTTTTAATCTTTCTTTATAAAAATTAAGAAATTTAAAAAAAATTGGGAAGAAAAAGTCAACTAAATTATTTTTTTTTGTTAAATGTATGTTGAATTATATGTTAAATTATGATTATCATGTTTAGAAACATAAATTTAGCTGTATCAAATTGTTACTTTTAATCTTTCTTTATAAAAATTAAGAAATTTTTCAAAAATTGCCAAAAAAGTTAACTAAATTATGTTTTTTTGTTAATTGTAAGTTTAGTTACATATATGTTAAATTATGATTAACATGTTTAGAGATATAGATTTAGCCGAATAAGGTTGTTTTACTCTTTCTTTATAAAAATTAAGAAATTTTTAAAATTGCCAAAAAAGTTAACTTAATTATGTTTTTGTGAAATGTAAGTTTAATGATATGGTAAATTATGATTAACATGTTTAGAAACATAAATTTAGCTGAATAAAGTTGTAACTTTTAATCTTTCTTTATAAAAATTAAGAAATTTTTACAAAAATTACCAAAAAAGTCAACTAAATTATGTTTTTTGTTAAATGTATGTTGAATTATATGTTAAATTATGATTAACATGTTTAAAAATATAAATTTAGCTGAATAAAGTTTTTATTTTTAAATTTTCTTTATACAAATTAAGAAATTTTTAAAATAGTTGCCAAGAAAAGTCAACTAAATTATGTTTTATTATTAAATGTATGTTGAATTATATGTTAAATTATGATTATCATGTTTAGAAACATAAATTTAGCTGAATAAAGTTGTTACTTTTAATCTTTCTTTATAAAAATTAAAAAATTTTGACAAAAATTGCCAAAAAAGTCAACTAAATTATGTTTTTTTGTTAAATGTATGTTAAATTAAATGTTAAATTATGACTAACATGTTTAGAAATATAAATTTAGCTGAATAAAGTTTTTATTTTTAAATTTTCTTTATAAAAATTTAGAAAATTTAAAATAGTTGCCAAAAAAAGTCAACTAAATTATGTTTTGTTGTTAAATGTATGTTGAATTATATGTTAAATTATGTTTAACACGTTTAGAAATATAAATTTAGCTGAATACATTTTTTATTCTTAAATTTTCTTTATAAAAATTAAGAAATTTTTAAAATAGTTGCCAAAAAAAGTCAACTAAATTATGTTTTATTATTAAATGTATGTTGAATTATATGTTAAATTATGATTATCATGTTCAGAAACATAAATTTAGCTGAATAAAGTTGTTACTTTTAATCTTTCTTTATAAAAATTAAGAAATTTTGAAAATAGTTTCCAAAAAAAGTCAACTAAATTATGTTTTATTGTTAAATGTATGTTGAATTATATGTTAAATTATGATTATCATGTTTAGAAACATAAATTTAGCTGAATAAAGTTGTCACTTTTAATCTTTCTTTATAAAAATTAAGAAATTTTTACAAAAATTGCCAAAAAAGTCAACTAAATTATGTTTTTTTGTTAAATGTATGTTGAATTATATGTTAAATTATGATTAACATGTTTAAAAATATAAATTTAGCTGAATAAAGTTTTTATTTTTAAATTTTCTTTATAAAAATTAAGAAATTTTAAAAATAGTTGCCAAAAAAAGTCAAATAAATTATCTTTTATTGTTAAATGTATGTTGAATTATATGTTAAATTATGTTTAACACGTTTAGAAATATAAATTTAGCTGAATACATTTTTTATTTTTAAATTTTCTTTATAAAAATTAAGAAATTTTTAAAATAGTTGCCAAAAAAAGTCAACTAAATTATGTTTTATTATTAAATGTATGTGGAATTATATGTTAAATTATGATTATCATGTTTAGAAACATAAATTTAGCTGAATAAAGTTGTTACTTTTAATCTTTCTTTATAAAAATTAAGAAATTTTTACAAAAATTGCCAAAAAAGTCAACTAAATTATGTTTTTTGTTAAATGTATGTTGAATTATATGTTAAATTATGATTAACATGTTTAGAAATATAAATTTAGCTGAATAAAGTTTTTATTTTTAAATTTTCTTTATAAAAAATAAGAAATTTTTAAAATAGTTGCCAAAAAAGTCAACTAAATTATGTTTTTTTGATAAATGTATGTTGAATTATATGTTAAATTATGACTAACATGTTTAGAAACATAAATTTAGCTGAATGAAGTTGTTACTTTTAATCTTTCTTTATAAAAATTAAGAAAGTTTTAAAAAATTGGCAAGAAAAAGTCAACTAAAATATGTTTTTTTGTTAAATGTATTTCGAATTATATGTTAAATTATGATTAACATGTTTAGAAATATAAATTTAGCTGAAAAAAATTTTTATTTTTAAATTTTCTTTATAAAAATTAAGAAATTTTTAAAATAGTTGCCAAAAAAAGTCAACTAAATTATGTTTTATTGTTTAATGTATGTTGAATTATATGTTAAATTATGACTAACATGTTTAGAAACATAAATTTAGCTGAATGAAGTTGTTACTTTTAATCTTTCTATATAAAAATTAATAAATTTTTAAAAAAATTGCCAAACAAGTCAACTAAATTATGATTTTTTAATAAATGTATGTTGAATTATATGTTAGATTATGAATAACATGTTTAGAAACATAAATTTAGCTGTTAATCAAAATTTAACATTTAATTAAACATACGTTTAACAAAAAAACATAATTTAGTTGACTTTTTTGGCAATTTTTGTCAAAATTACTTAATTTTTATAAAGAAAGATTAAAAGTAACAACTTTAAACTTTTAATCTTTCTTTATAAAAATTAAATAATTTTGACAAAAATTGCCAAAAAAGTCAACTAAATTATGTGTTTTTGTTAAATGTATGTTTAATTAAATGTTAAATTATGATTAACATGTTTAGAAATATAAAATTAGCTGAATAAAGTTTTTATTTTTAAATTTTCTTTATAAAAATTAAGAAATTTTTAAAATAGTTGCCAAAAAAAATCAACTAAATTATGTTTTATTGTTAAATGTTTGTTGAATTATATGTTAAATTATGATTATCATGTTTAGAAACATAAATTTAGCTGAATAAAGTTGTTACTTTTAATCTTTCTTTATAAAAATTAAGAAATTTTGACAAAAATTGCCAAAAAAAGTCAACTAAATTATGTTTTTTTGTTAAATGTATGTTTAATTAAATGTTAAATTATGATTAACATGTTTAGAAATATAAATTTAGCTGAATAAAGTTTTTATTTTTAAATTTTCTTTATAAAAATTAAGAAATTTTTAAAATAGTTGTCAAAAAAAGTCAACTAAATTATGTTTTATTGTTAAATGTATGTTGAATTATATGTTAAATTATGATTATCATGTTTAGAAACATAAACTTAGCTGAATAAGGTTGTTACTTTTAAACTTTCTTTATAAAAATTACGAAATTGCCAAAAAAGTCAACTAAATTATGTTTTTTTGATAAATGTATGTTGAATTAAATGTTAAATTATGATTATCATGTTTAGAAACATAAATTTAGCTAAATAAAGTTGTTACTTTAAATCTTTCTTTATAAAAATTAAGAAATTTTGCAAAAATTGCCCAAAAGGTGAACTTAATTATGTTTTTTGTTAATTGTAAATTTAATTATATGTTTAATTATGACTAACATGTTTAGAAACATAGATTTAGCAGAATAAAGTTTTTATTTTTAATTTTTCTTTATAAAAATTAAGAAATTTTTACAAAAATTGCTAAGAAGGTCAACTAAATTATGTTTTTTTTGGTACATGTATGTTGAATTATATGTTAAATTATTACTAATATGTTTAGAAACATAAATTTAGCTGAATAAAGTTGTTACTTTTAATCTTTCTTTATAAAAATTAAGAAATTTAAAAAAAATTGGGAAGAAAAAGTCAACTAAATTATGTTTTTTTGTTAAATGTATGTTGAATTATATGTTAAATTATGATTATCATGTTTAGAAACATAAATTTAGCTGTATCAAGTTGTTACTTTTAATCTTTCTTTATAAAAATTAAGAAATTTTTCAAAAATTGCCAAAAAAGTTAACTAAATTATGTTTTTTTGTTAATTGTAAGTTTAGTTACATATATGTTAAATTATGATTAACATATTTAGAGATATAGATTTAGCCGAATAAGGTTGTTTTACTCTTTCTTTATAAAAATTAAGAAATTTTTAAAATTGCCAAAAAAGTTAACTTAATTATGTTTTTGTGAAATGTAAGTTTAATGATATGGTAAATTATGATTAACATGTTTAGAAACATAAATTTAGCTGAATAAAGTTGTTACTTTTAATCTTTCTTTATAAAAATTAAGAAATTTTTACAAAAATTACCAAAAAAGTCAACTAAATTATGTTTTTTGTTAAATGTATGTTGAATTATATGTTAAATTATGATTAACATGTTTAAAAATATAAATTTAGCTGAATAAAGTTTTTATTTTTAAATTTTCTTTATACAAATTAAGAAATTTTTAAAATAGTTGCCAAGAAAAGTCAACTAAATTATGTTTTATTGTTAAATGTATGTTGAATTATATGTTAAATTATGATTATCATGTTTAGAAACATAAATTTAGCTGAATAAAGTTGTTACTTTTAATCTTGCTTTATAAAAATTAAGAAATTTTGACAAAAATTGCCAAAAAAGTCAACTAAATTATGTTTTTTTGTTAAATGTATGTTAAATTAAATGTTAAATTATGACTAACATGTTTAGAAATATAAATTTAGCTGAATAAAGTTTTTATTTTTAAATTTTCTTTATAAAAATTTAGAAAATTTAAAATAGTTGCCAAAAAAAGTCAACTAAATTATGTTTTGTTGTTAAATGTATGTTGAATTATATGTTAAATTATGTTTAACACGTTTAGAAATATAAATTTAGCTGAATACATTTTTTATTTTTAAATTTTCTTTATAAAAATTAAGAAATTTTTAAAATAGTTGCCAAAAAAAGTCAACTAAATTATGTTTTATTATTAAATGTATGTTGAATTATATGTTAAATTATGATTATCATGTTTAGAAACATAAATTTAGCTGAATAAAGTTGTTACTTTTAATCTTTCTTTATAAAAATTAAGAAATTTTGAAAATAGTTTCCAAAAAAAGTCAACTAAATTATGTTTTATTGTTAAATGTATGTTGAATTATATGTTAAATTATGATTATCATGTTTAGAAACATAAATTTAGCTGAATAAAGTTGTCACTTTTAATCTTTCTTTATAAAAATTAAGAAATTTTTACAAAAATTGCCAAAAAAGTCAACTAAATTATGTTTTTTTGTTAAATGTATGTTGAATTATATGTTAAATTATGATTATCATGTTTAAAAATATAAATTTAGCTGAATAAAGTTTTTATTTTTAAATTTTCTTTATAAAAATTAAGAAATTTTTAAAATAGTTGCCAAAAAAAGTCAAATAAATTATCTTTTATTGTTAAATGTATGTTGAATTATATGTTAAATTATGTTTAACACGTTTAGAAATATAAATTTAGCTGAATACATTTTTTATTTTTAAATTTTCTTTATAAAAATTAAGAAATTTTTAAAATAGTTGCCAAAAAAAGTCAACTAAATTATGTTTTATTATTAAATGTATGTGGAATTATATGTTAAATTATGATTATCATGTTTAGAAACATAAATTTAGCTGAATAAAGTTGTTACTTTTAATCTTTCTTTATAAAAATTAAGAAATTTTTACAAAAATTGCCAAAAAAGTCAACTAAATTATGTTTTTTGTTAAATGTATGTTGAATTATATGTTAAATTATGATTAACATGTTTAGAAATATAAATTTAGCTGAATAAAGTTTTTATTTTTAAATTTTCTTTATAAAAAATGAGAAATTTTTAAAATAGTTGCCAAAAACAGTCAACTAAATTATGTTTTATTTTTAAATGTATGTTGAATTATATGTTAAATTATGACTATCATGTTTAGAAACATAAATTTAGTTGAATAAAGTTGTTACTTTTGATCTTTCTTTATAAAAATTAAGAAATTTTTAAAAAAATTGCCAAAAAAGTCAACTAAATTATGTTTTTTTGATAAATGTATGTTGAATTATATGTTAAATTATGACTAACATGTTTAGAAACATAAATTTAGCTGAATGAAGTTGTTACTTTTAATCTTTCTATATAAAAATTAAGAAATTTTTAAAAAACTTGCCAAACAAGTCAACTAAATTATGATTTTTTGATAAATGTATGTTGAATTATATGTTAGATTATGAATAACATGTTTAGAAACATAAATTTAGCTGAATAAAGTTGTTACTTTTAATCTTTCTTTATAAAAATTAAGAAATTTTTAAAAAATTGGGAAGAAAAAGTCAACTAAATTATGTTTTTTGTTAAATACATGTTGAATTATATGTTAAATTATGATTATCATGTTTAGAAACATAAATTTAGTTGAATAAAGTTGTTACTTTTAATTTTTCTTTATAAAAATTACGAAATTTTTACAAAAATTGCCAAAAAGGTCAACTAAATTATGTTTTTTTTTGTTAAATGTATGTTGAATTATATGTTAAATTATTACTAACATGTTTAGAAACCTAAATTTAGCTGTTAGTCATAATTTAACATTTCATTAAACATACGTTTTTTAACATTTCATTAAACATACGTTAGTCATAATTTAACATTTCATTAAACATAATTTTTTCTTTATAAAAATTAAGTAATTTTGACAAAAATTGCCAAAAAAGTCAACGAAATTATGTTTTTTTGTTAAATGTATGTTTAGTTAAATGTTAAATTATGATTAACATGTTTAGAAATATAAATTTAGCTGAATAAAGTTTCTATTTTTAAATTTTCTTTATAAAAATTAAGAAATTTTTAAAATAGTTGCCAAAAAAAGTCAACTAAATTATGTTTTATTGTTAAATGTATGTTGAATTATATGTTAAATTATGACTAACATGTTTAGAAATATAAATTTAGTTGAATGAAGTTGTTACTTTCAATATTTCTTTATAAAAATTAAGAAATTTTTACAAAAATTGCCAAAAACGTCAACTATATTATGTATTTTTGTTATATGTTTGTTGAATTATTTGTTAAATTATTACTAACATGTTTAGAAACATAAATTTAGCTGAATAAATTTGTTGCTTTTAATCTTTCTTTATAAAAATTGAGTAATTTTTGCAAAAATTTCCAAAAAAGTCAACTAAATTATGTTTTGTTGTTAAATGTATGTTGAATTATATGTTAAATTATGATTATCATGTTTAGAAACATAAATTTAGCTGAATAAAGTTGTTACTTTTAATCTTTCTTTATACAAATTAAGAAATTTTAAATGACTAACATGTTTAGAAAAAAAAAAAACTAACATGTTTAGAAATATAAATTTAGTTGAATGAAGTTGTTACTTTCAATATTTCTTTATAAAAATTAAGAAATTTTTACACAAATTGCCAAAAAGGTCAACTATATTATGTATTTTTGTTATATGTTTGTTGAATTATTTGTTAAATTATTACTAACATGTTTAGAAACATAAATTTAGCTGAATAAAGTTGTTACTTTTAATCTTTCTTTATAAAAATTGAGTAATTTTTACAAAAATTGCCAAAAAAGTCAACTAAATTATGTTTTTTTGATAAATGTATGTTGAATTATATGTTAAATTATGATTATCATGTTTAGAAACATAAATTTAGCTGAACAAAGTTATTACTTTAAATCTTTCTTTATAAAAATTAAGAAATTTTGCAAAAAATGCCAAAAAAGTGAACTAAATTATGTTTTTTGTTAATTGTAAATTTAATTATATGTTTAATTATGACTAACATGTTTAGAAACATAGATGTAGCAGAATAAAGTTTTTATTTTTAATTTTTCTTATTAAAAATTAAGAAATTTTTTCAAAAATTGCTAAGAAGGTCAACTAAATTATGTTTTTTTAGGTAAATGTATGTTGAATTATATGTTAAATTATTACTAATATGTGTAGAAACATAAATTTAGCTGAATAAAGTTGTTACTTTTAATCTTTCTTTATAAAAATTAAGAAATTTTAAAAAAATTGGGAAGAAAAAGTCAACTAAATTATGTTTTTTTGTTAAATTATGATTATCTGTTAAATTATGATTATCATGTTTAGAAACATAAATTTAGCTGTATCAAGTTGTTACTTTTAATCTTTCTTTATAAAAATTAAGAAATTTTTCAAAAATTGCCAAAAAAGTTAACTAAATTATGTTTTTTTGTTAATTGTAAGTTTAGTTATATGTTAAATTATGATTAACATGTTTAGAGATATAGATTTAGCAGAATAAAGTTTTTATTTTTAATTTTTCTTTATAAAAATTAAGAAATTTTTACAAAAATTGTGACACCCCAAATTTATTTTTACAAACACACCTAAAAACATAAAAGTAAATTAAAATATAATTATAAAGAAAAATAATAAACAACAATGATTTACCTGCCAAATATCGCCGGCCATGCTGGGTTTGTTATTTTTTTTTATTATGTCATGTCAACTTAAATGGTCGAATATTTTTATTTCTGTATGTTGGTGTTGTTTCGTTAAGTGTCTATTTATTTAGTACCAGATGTCGCTGTGATGGTGGTGAGTTGACTTTTTCCGACCCAATACAATAGATGCTCTTCATTTGACCTGGGGTCGAATGAAGGGCAGAAAAAAATGGGATGATGTGTCGGAAAAAGTCAAGATTCGGGGATTGATGTTTCGACGGTCGCGCTGGACACCGGCTTAAAAAAGTACTTGGCAGTTTTATTTTTTTTGTTAATCGTTTTTTTTTTAGGTTTTTTTTTAAAAAAAAAAAAAAAATTAAATTTTTTTTTTGTTGTTCATTTTTTTTATAAAGAAAAAAAAAAGGAATCTAAATTCAAATTTATTACCAAAAATTTATCGGTAATAAAACTTAAGAAAAGAAAAAATTCATTGTGGAATAGTTTTAGTGTTGTAAGGGAAGGAAAAAAAAAAAAATATTTTTGAGTGTGATATATGGTACGGGAAAACTTTATATCCCCGATAAGGAAAAATTTACATAAAAAAAGGTAGCCGGAAAATATAAAATTTAAATTAAATAAGAATTATAAGTGTCCAGCGCGCGCGCATAATCGTCGTCGATGTGTAGTTGTTCCTGTTTTGTTGTGTCCTGTGTTCCTGCGTCGAGTCCTGGTTCCAGAGTAGTCGAGTTTGTCATCGTCAGCAGTCCTGTCTGGAAGCGGTCATCGTGGGAATTCCTGTGTTTTTTTTTATTGTCATTATTAATTTTTTTTTTGTCAAATTAAAGTTTGGATTTGTTTTTATTAAAAATTGTGTAGCGTAGTTGTTATTTATTAAAATTGTAATTAATGGTTTTTTGTATCAAATATATTTATATGTATATATATATATAATTACTATTGAAGAATAATAGTCGCGTTTTCAGGGTTCGTGTATTGTCCAGACATGTCAGGAGCAGCCACGTAACCGCTGGTAAAATTTCAAAAGGTATGTTGAATTTGTAAATTTGTTAGTATTTTTTTTTAATGCAATGCCCTGATTCCTGAATATATCAATTGTACATGTATATATATATATATCAATCAGACAGTGACAGTTCAGAAAAAAAACACCCAACCAATTAATGAAACCGCTGTCAATTGTCTATTATTTGTAGCAAAATTTAATTAATTTAAAAAGAATTTTTTTTTATATTATAAAAATAAATAAAATTTTTGTTAAATTTATAAATGGAAATATTGGTGTTTGTGTAATTATTTATTTATTTTCCTATTTAGTGCCAATTTTTGTTTTCCTGTGGACATCGTTGGGTGGAATTTTTTTCTGTGGTCGAGATTTTTTTTGTGTGGTTTTTCTGAGCATTTTTGGTGCTTATTTTTTTTTGTGAACATGGCTGGCTAGGAGGAAATAGTAGTGAACCAGCGTAGTCAGAATGTTCCCTTTCCGTGTGGCTCTTCGATCCAATTCCATTGTTATTATGTAACAATTGTTTTGGATTGAAGAGTTACCTAGTCCGACAATATGGTGATTAGTAGGATCATTGGTCGACCCACGCCCCAAAGACTTTGCTAAGCCGGCAACAAGGAGGAAATCCCAATGATCCTGGAGGCTGAGAGTACCTAAAAGAGAAGTAGTTTTTTTTTGAAAATTAATTCTTGGTCTCGTTCTATTTTAGTGATTGTGGCTAGGTCACTCAGACCTGGCGCCCAACGCTCTCAGCTTCCGAACACTTCTCCTCCGGACTTATCTTCAGCTAACATAACAACAAAAATTGATTATGTTACAAAATTGCCAAAAAGGTCAACTAAATTATGTTTTTTTGTTAAATGTATGTTAAATTATATGTTAAATTATGACTAACATGTTTAGAAACATAAATTTAGCTGAATAAAGTTGTTGCTTTTAATCTTTCTTTATAAAAATTGAGTAATTTTTGCAAAAATTTCCAAAACAGTCAACTAAATTATGTTTTGTTGTTAAATGTATGTTGAATTATATGTTAAATTATGATTATCATGTTTAGAAACATAAATTTAGCTGAATAAAGTTGTTACTTTTAATCTTTCTTTATAAAAATTAAGAAATTTTTACAAAAATTGCCAAAAAAGTCAACTAAATTATGTTTTTTTGATAAATGTATGTTGAATTATATGTTAAATTATGATTATCATGTTTAGAAACATAAATTTAGCTGTATCAAGTTGTTACTTTTAATCTTTCTTTATAAAAATTAAGAAATTTTTCAAAAATTGCCAAAAAAGTTAACTAAATTATGTTTTTTTGTTAATTGTAAGTTTAGTTATATGTTAAATTATGATTAACATGTTTAGAGATATAGATTTAGCAGAATAAAGTTTTTATTTTTAATTTTTCTTTATAAAAATTAAGAAATTTTTACAAAAATTGCCAAAAAGGTCAACTAAATTATGTTTTTTTGTTAAATGTATGTTGAATTATATGTTAAATTATGAATATCATGTTTAGAAACATAAATTTATCTGAATAAAGTTGTTACTTTCAATCTTTCTTTATAAAAATTAAGAAATTTTGACAAAAATTGCCAAAAAAAGTCAACTAAATTATGTTTTTTTGTTGAATGTATGGTTAATTAAATGTTAAATTATGATTAACATGTTTAGAAATATAAATTTAGCTGAATAAAGTTTTTATTTTTAAATTTTCTTTATAAAAATTAAGAAATTTTTAAAATAGTTGCCAAAAAAAGTTAACTAAATTATGTTTTATTGTTAAATGTATTTTGAATTATATGTTAAATTATGACTAACATGTTTAGAAACATAAATTTAGCTGAATCAAGTTGTTACTTTTAATCTTTCTTTATAAAAATTAAGAAATTTTTAAAATAGTTGCCAAAAAAAGTCAACTAAATTATGTTTTTTGTTAATTGTAAATTTAATTATATGTTTAATTATGACTAACATGTTTAGAAACATAGATGTAGCAGAATAAAGTTTTTATTTTTAATTTTTCTTATTAAAAATTAAGAAATTTTTACAAAAATTGCTAAAAAGGTCAACTAAATTATGTTTTTTTAGGTAAATGTATGTTGAATTATATGTTAAATTATTACTAATATGTGTAGAAACATAAATTTAGCTGAATAAAGTTGTTACTTTTAATCTTTCTTTATAACAATTAAGAAATTTTAAAAAAATTGGGAAGAAAAAGTCAACTAAATTATGTTTTTTTGTTAAATTATGATTATCTGTTAAATTATGATTATCATGTTTAGAAACATAAATTTAGCTGTATCAAGTTGTTACTTTTAATCTTTCTTTATAAAAATTAAGAAATTTTTCAAAACTTGCCAAAAAAGTTAACTAAATTATGTTTTTTTGTTAATTGTAAGTTTAGTTATATGTTAAATTATGATTAACATGTTTAGAGATATAGATTTAGCAGAATAAAGTTTTTATTTTTAATTTTTCTTTATAAAAATTAAGAAATTTTTACAAAAATTGTGACACCCCAAATTTATTTTTACAAACACACCTAAAAACATAAAAGTAAATTAAAATATAATTATAAAGAAAAATAATAAACAACAATGATTTACCTGCCAAATATCGCCGGCCATGCTGGGTTTGTTATTTTTTTTTATTATGTCATGTCAACTTAAATGGTCGAATATTTTTATTTCTGTATGTTGGTGTTGTTTCGTTAAGTGTCTATTTATTTAGTACCAGATGTCGCTGTGATGGTGGTGAGTTGACTTTTTCCGACCCAATACAATAGATGCTCTTCATTTGACCTGGGGTCGAATGAAGGGCAGAAAAAAATGGGATGATGTGTCGGAAAAAGTCAAGATTCGGGGATTGATGTTTCGACGGTCGCGCTGGACACCGGCTTAAAAAAGTACTTGGCAGTTTTCTTTTTTTTGTTAATCGTTTTTTTTTTAAGTTTTTTTTGTTGTTCATTTTTTTTATAAAAAAAAAAAAAGGAATCTAAATTCAAATTTATTACCAAAAATTTATCGGTAATAAAACTTAAGAAAAGAAAAAATTCATTGTGGAATAGTTTTAGTGTTGTAAGGGAAGGAAAAAAAAAAAATATTTTTGAGTGTGATATATGGTACGGGAAAACTTTATATCCCCGATAAGGAAAAATTTACATAAAAAAAGGTAGCCGGAAAATATAAAATTTAAATTAAATAAGAATTATAAGTGTCCAGCGCGCGCGCATAATCGTCGTCGATGTGTAGTTGTTCCTGTTTTGTTGTGTCCTGTGTTCCTGCGTCGAGTCCTGGTTCCAGAGTAGTCGAGTTTGTCATCGTCAGCAGTCCTGTCTGGAAGCGGTCATCGTGGGAATTCCTGTGTTTTTTTTTATTGTCATTATTAATTTTTTTTTTGTCAAATTAAAGTTTGGATTTGTTTTTATTAAAAATTGTGTAGCGTAGTTGTTATTTATTAAAATTGTAAGTAATGGTTTTTTGTATCAAATATATTTATATGTATATATATATATAATTACTATTGAAGAATTATAGTCGCGTTTTCAGGGTTCGTGTATGGTCCAGACATGTCAGGAGCAGCCACGTAACCGCTGGTAAAATTTCAAAAGGTATGTTGAATTTGTAAATTTGTTAGTATTTTTTTTTAATGCAATGCCCTGATTCCTGAATATATCAATTGTACATGTATATATATATATATCAATCAGACAGTGACAGTTCAGAAAAAAAACACCCAACCAATTAATGAAACCGCTGTCAATTGTCTATTATTTGTAGCAAAATTTAATTAATTTAAAAAGAATTTTTTTTTATATTATAAAAATAAATAAAATTTTTGTTAAATTTATAAATGGAAATATTGGTGTTTGTGTAATTATTTATTTATTTTCCTATTTAGTGCCAATTTTTGTTTTCCTGTGGACATCGTTGGGTGGAATTTTTTTCTGTGGTCGAGATTTTTTTTGTGTGGTTTTTCTGAGCATTTTTGGTGCTTATTTTTTTTTGTGAACATGGCTGGCTAGGAGGAAATAGTAGTGAACCAGCGTAGTCAGAATGTTCCCTTTCCGTGTGGCTCTTCGATCCAATTCCATTGTTATTATGTAACAATTGTTTTGGATTGAAGAGTTACCTAGTCCGACAATATGGTGATTAGTAGGATCATTGGTCGACCCACGCCCCAAAGACTTTGCTAAGCCGGCAACAAGGAGGAAATCCCAATGATCCTGGAGGCTGAGAGTACCTAAAAGAGAAGTAGTTTTTTTTTGAAAATTAATTCTTGGTCTCGTTCTATTTTAGTGATTGTGGCTAGGTCACTCAGACCTGGCGCCCAACGCTCTAAGCTTCCGAACACTTCTCCTCCGGACTTATCTTCAGCTAACATAACAACAAAAATTGATTATGTTACAAAATTGCCAAAAAGGTCAACTAAATTATGTTTTTTTGTTAAATGTATGTTGAATTATATGTTAAATTATGACTAACATGTTTAGAAATATAAATTTAGTTGAATGAAGTTGTTACTTTTAATATTTCTTTATAAAAATTAAGAAATTTTTACAAAAATTGCCAAAAAGGTCAACTATATTATGTATATTTGTTATCTGTTTGTTGAATTATTTGTTAAATTATTAATAACATGTTTAGAAACATAAATTTAGCTGAATAAATTTGTTGCTTTTAATCTTTCTTTATAAAAATTGAGTAATTTTTGCAAAAATTTCCAAAAAAGTCAACTAAATTATGTTTTGTTGTTAAATGTATGTTGAATTATATGTTAAATTATGATTATCATGTTTAGAAACATAAATTTAGCTGAATAAAGTTGTTACTTTTAATCTTTCTTTATAAAAATTAAGAAATTTTTACAAAAATTGCCAAAAAAGTCAACTAAATTATGTTTTTTTGATAAATGTATGTTGAATTATATGTTAAATTATGATTATCATGTTTAGAAACATAAATTTAGCTGAATAAAGTTGTTACTTTAAATCTTTCTTTATAAAAATTAAGAAATTTTGCAAAAATTGCCAAAAAAGTGAACTAAATTATGTTTTTTGTTAATTGTAAATTTAATTATATGTTTAATTATGACTAACATGTTTAGAAACATAGATTTAGCAGAATAAAGTTTTTATTTTTAATTTTTCTTTATAAAAATTAAGAAATTTTTACAAAAATTGCCAAAAAAGTCAACTAAATTATGTTTTTTTTTGATAAATGTATGTTGAATTATATGTTAAATTATTACTAATATGTTTAGAAACATAAATTTAGCTGAATAAAGTTGTTACTTTTAATCTTTCTTTATAAAAATTAAGAAATTTTAAAAAAATTGGGAAGAAAAAGTCAACTAAATTATGTTTTTTTGTTAAATTATGATTATCTGTTAAATTATGATTATCATGTTTAGAAACATAAATTTAGCTGTATCAAGTTGTTACTTTTAATCTTTCTTTATAAAAATTAAGAAATTTTTCAAAAATTGCCAAAAAAGTTAACTAAATTATGTTTTTTTGTTAATTGTAAGTTTAGTTATATGTTAAATTATGATTAACATGTTTAGAGATATAGATTTAGCAGAATAAAGTTTTTATTTTTAATTTTTCTTTATAAAAATTAAGAAATTTTTACAAAAATTGCCAAAAAGGTCAACTAAATTATGTTTTTTTGTTAAATGTATGTTGAATTATATGTTAAATTATGAATATCATGTTTAGAAACATAAATTTATCTGAATAAAGTTGTTACTTTCAATCTTTCTTTATAAAAATTAAGAAATTTTGACAAAAATTGCCAAAAAAAGTCAACTAAATTATGTTTTTTTGTTGAATGTATGTTCAATTAAATGTTAAATTATGATTAACATGTTTAGAAATATAAATTTAGCTGAATAAAGTTTTTATTTTTAAATTTTCTTTATAAAAATTAAGAAATTTTTAAAATAGTTGCCAAAAAAAGTTAACTAAATTATGTTTTATTGTTAAATGTATGTTGAATTATATGTTAAATTATGACTAACATGTTTAGAAACATAAATTTAGCTGAATCAAGTTGTTACTTTTAATCTTTCTTTATAAAAATTAAGAAATTTTTAAAATAGTTGCCAAAAAAAGTCAACTAAATTATGTTTTATTGTTAAATGTATGTTGAATTATATGTTAAATTATGACTATCATGTTTAGAAACATAAATTTAGCTGAATAAAGTTGTTACTTTTAATCTTTCTTTATAAAAATTAAGAAATTTTTAAGATAGTTGCCAAACAAAATCAACTACATTATGTTTTATTGTTAAATGTATGTTGAATTATATGTTAAATTATGACTATCATGTTTAAAAACGTAAATTTATCTGAATAAAGTTGTTAATTTCAATCTTTCTTTATAAAAATTAAGAAATTTTGCAAAAATTGCCAAAAAAGTCAACTAAATTATGTTTTTTTGTTAAATGTATGTTTAATTAAATGTTAAATTATGATTATCATGTTTGGAAATATAAATTTAGCTGAATAAAGTTTTTATTTTTAAATTTTCTTTATAAAAAGTAAGAAATTTTTAAAATAGTTGCCAAAAAAAGTTAACTAAATTATGTTTTATTGTTAAATGTATGTTGAATTATATGTTAAATTATGACTAACATATTTAGAAACATAAATTTAGCTGAATCAAGTTGTTACTTTTAATCTTTCTTTATAAAAATTAAGAAATTTTTAAAATAGTTGCCAAAAAAAGTCAACTAAATTATGTTTTATTGTTAAATGTATGTTGAATTATATGTTAAATTATGACTATCATGTTTAGAAACATAAATTTAGCTGAATAAAGTTGTTACTTTTAATCTTTCTTTATAAAAATTAAGAAATTTTTAAGATATTTGCCAAACAAAATCAACTACATTATGTTTTATTGTTAAATGTATGTTGAATTATATGTTAAATTATGACTATCATGTTTAGAAACATAAATTTAGCTGAATAAAGTTGTTACTTTTAATTTTTCTTTATAAAAATTAAGAAATTTTTAAGATAGTTGCCAAAAAAAGTCAACTAAATTATGTTTTATTGTTAAATGTATGTTGAATTATATGTTAAATTATGACTATCATGTTTAGAAACATAAATTTAGCTGAATAAAGTTGTTACTTTAAATCTTTCTTTATAAAAATTAAGAAATTTTGCAAAAATTGCCAAAAAAGTGAACTAAATTATGTTTTTTGTTAATTGTAAATTTAATTATATGTTTAATTATGACTAACATGTTTAGAAACATAGATTTAGCAGAATAAAGTTTTTATTTTTAATTTTTCTTTATAAAAATTAAGAAATTTTTACAAAAATTGCTAAGAAGGTCAACTAAATTATGTTTTTTTTTGGTAAATGTATGTTGAATTATATGTTAAATTATTAATAATATGTTTAGAAACATAAATTTAGCTGAATAAAGTTGTTACTTTTAAACTTTCTTTATAAAAATTAAGAAATTTTAAAAAAATTGGGAAGAAAAAGTCAACTAAATTATGTTTTTTTGTTAAATTATGATTATCTGTTAAATTATGATTATCATGTTTAGAAACATAAATTTAGCTGTATCAAGTTGTTACTTTTAATCTTTCTTTATAAAAATTAAGAAATTTTTCAAAAATTGCCAAAAAAGTTAACTAAATTATGTTTTTTTGTTAATTGTAAGTTTAGTTATATGTTAAATTATGATTAACATGTTTAGAGATATAGATTTAGCAGAATAAAATTTTTATTTTTAATTTTTCTTTATAAAAATTAAGAAATTTTTACAAAAATTGCCAAAAAGGTCAACTAAATTATGTTTTTTTGTTAAATGTATGTTGAATTATATGTTAAATTATGAATATCATGTTTAGAAACATAAATTTATCTGAATAAAGTTGTTACTTTCAATCTTTCTTTATAAAAATTAAGAAATTTTGACAAAAATTGCCAAAAAAAGTCAACTAAATTATGTTTTTTTGTTGAATGTATGTTCAATTAAATGTTAAATTATGATTAACATGTTTAGAAATATAAATTTAGCTGAATAAAGTTTTTATTTTTAAATTTTCTTTATAAAAATTAAGAAATTTTTAAAATAGTTGCCAAAAAAAGTTAACTAAATTATGTTTTATTGTTAAATGTATGTTGAATTATATGTTAAATTATGACTAACATGTTTAGAAACATAAATTTAGCTGAATCAAGTTGTTACTTTTAATCTTTCTTTATAAAAATTAAGAAATTTTTAAAATAGTTGCCAAAAAAAGTCAACTAAATTATGTTTTATTGTTAAATGTATGTTGAATTATATGTTAAATTATGACTATCATGTTTAGAAACATAAATTTAGCTGAATAAAGTTGTTACTTTTAATCTTTCTTTATAAAAATTAAGAAATTTTTAAGATAGTTGCCAAACAAAATCAACTACATTATATTTTATTGTTAAATGTATGTTGAATTATATGTTAAATTATGACTATCATGTTTAAAAACGTAAATTTATCTGAATAAAGTTGTTAATTTCAATCTTTCTTTATAAAAATTAAGAAATTTTGCAAAAATTGCCAAAAAAGTCAACTAAATTATGGTTTTTTGTTAAATGTATGTTTAATTAAATGTTAAATTATGATTATCATGTTTAGAAATATAAATTTAGCTGAATAAAGTTTTTATTTTTAAATTTTCTTTATAAAAAGTAAGAAATTTTTAAAATAGTTGCCAAAAAAAGTTAACTAAATTATGTTTTATTGTTAAATGTATGTTTAATTATATGTTAAATTATGACTAACATGTTTAGAAACATAAATTTAGCTAAATAAAGTTGTTACTTTTAATTTTTCTTTAAAAAAATTAAGAAATTTTTAAAATAGTTGCCAAAAAAAGTCAACTAAATTATGTTTTATTATTAAATGTATGTTGAATTATATGTTAAATTATTACTAACATGTTTAGAAACATAAATTTAGCTGAATAAATTTGTTACTTTTAATCTTTCTTTATAAAAATTAAGAAATTTTTAAAAAATTGGGAAGAAAAAATCAACTAAATTATGTTTTTTTGTTAAATGTATGTTGAATTATATGTTAAATTATGATTATCATGTTTAGAAACATAAATTTAGCTGAATAAAGTTGTTACTTTTAATCTTTCTTTATAAAAATTAAGAAATTTTTCAAAAATTGCCAAAAAAGTTAACTAGATTATGTTTTTTTGTTAATTGTAAGTTTAATTATATGTTAAATTATGATT
Source organism: Empis stercorea (assembly GCA_949752835.1). Lineage (NCBI taxonomy): Eukaryota > Metazoa > Arthropoda > Insecta > Diptera > Empididae > Empis > Empis stercorea. Next base: position 40,050,513 of record OX457088.1, read on the forward strand.
AACATGTTTAGAAATATAAATTTAGCTGAATAAAGTTGTTACTTTTAATCTTTCTTTATAAAAATTAAGAAATTTTTAAGATATTTGCCAAACAAAATCAACTACATTATGTTTTATTGTTAAATGTATGTTGAATTATATGTTAAATTATGACTATCATGTTTAGAAACATAAATTTAGCTGTATCAAGTTGTTACTTTTAATCTTTCTTTATAAAAATTAAGAAATTTTTCAAAAATTGCCAAAAAAGTTAACTAAATTATGTTTTTTTGTTAATTGTAAGTTTAGTTATATGTTAAATTATGATTAACATGTTTAGAGATATAGATTTAGCAGAATAAAATTTTTATTTTTAATTTTTCTTTATAAAAATTAAGAAATTTTTACAAAAATTGCCAAAAAGGTCAACTAAATTATGTTTTTTTGTTAAATGTATGTTGAATTATATGTTAAATTATGAATATCATGTTTAGAAACATAAATTTATCTGAATAAAGTTGTTACTTTCAATCTTTCTTTATAAAAATTAAGAAATTTTGACAAAAATTGCCAAAAAAAGTCAACTAAATTATGTTTTTTTGTTGAATGTATGTTCAATTAAATGTTAAATTATGATTAACATGTTTAGAAATATAAATTTAGCTGAATAAAGTTTTTATTTTTAAATTTTCTTTATAAAAATTAAGAAATTTTTAAAATAGTTGCCAAAAAAAGTTAACTAAATTATGTTTTATTGTTAAATGTATGTTGAATTATATGTTAAATTATGACTAACATGTTTAGAAACATAAATTTAGCTGAATCAAGTTGTTACTTTTAATCTTTCTTTATAAAAATTAAGAAATTTTTAAAATAGTTGCCAAAAAAAGTCAACTAAATTATGTTTTATTGTTAAATGTATGTTGAATTATATGTTAAATTATGACTATCATGTTTAGAAACATAAATTTAGCTGAATAAAGTTGTTACTTTTAATCTTTCTTTATAAAAATTAAGAAATTTTTAAGATAGTTGCCAAACAAAATCAACTACATTATGTTTTATTGTTAAATGTATGTTGAATTATATGTTAAATTATGACTATCATGTTTAAAAACGTAAATTTATCTGAATAAAGTTGTTAATTTCAATCTTTCTTTATAAAAATTAAGAAATTTTGCAAAAATTGCCAAAAAAGTCAACTAAATTATGGTTTTTTGTTAAATGTATGTTTAATTAAATGTTAAATTATGATTATCATGTTTAGAAATATAAATTTAGCTGAATAAAGTTTTTATTTTTAAATTTTCTTTATAAAAAGTAAGAAATTTTTAAAATAGTTGCCAAAAAAAGTTAACTAAATTATGTTTTATTGTTAAATGTATGTTTAATTATATGTTAAATTATGACTAACATGTTTAGAAACATAAATTTAGCTAAATAAAGTTGTTACTTTTAATTTTTCTTTAAAAAAATTAAGAAATTTTTAAAATAGTTGCCAAAAAAAGTCAACTAAATTATGTTTTATTATTAAATGTATGTTGAATTATATGTTAAATTATTACTAACATGTTTAGAAACATAAATTTAGCTGAATAAATTTGTTACTTTTAATCTTTCTTTATAAAAATTAAGAAATTTTTAAAAAATTGGGAAGAAAAAATCAACTAAATTATGTTTTTTTGTTAAATGTATGTTGAATTATATGTTAAATTATGATTATCATGTTTAGAAACATAAATTTAGCTGAATAAAGTTGTTACTTTTAATCTTTCTTTATAAAAATTAAGAAATTTTTCAAAAATTGCCAAAAAAGTTAACTAGATTAAGTTTTTTTGTTAATTGTAAGTTTAATTATATGTTAAATTATGATTAACATGTTTAGAAATATAAATTTAGCTGAATAAAGTTTTTATTTTTAAATTTTCTTTATAAAAATTAAGAAATTTTTAAAATAGTTGCCAAAAAAAGTTAACTAAATTATGTTTTATTGTTAAATGTATGTTGAATTATATGTTAAATTATGACTAACATGTTTAGAAACATAAATTTAGCTGAATCAAGTTGTTACTTTTAATCTTTCTTTATAAAAATTAAGAAATTTTTAAAATAGTTGCCAAAAAAAGTCAACTAAATTATGTTTTATTGTTAAATGTATGTTGAATTATATGTTAAATTATGACTATCATGTTTAGAAACATAAATTTAGCTGAATAAAGTTGTTACTTTTAATCTTTCTTTATAAAAATTAAGAAATTTTTAAGATAGTTGCCAAACAAAATCAACTACATTATGTTTTATTGTTAAATGTATGTTGAATTATATGTTAAATTATGACTATCATGTTTAAAAACGTAAATTTATCTGAATAAAGTTGTTAATTTCAATCTTTCTTTATAAAAATTAAGAAATTTTGCAAAAATTGCCAAAAAAGTCAACTAAATTATGGTTTTTTGTTAAATGTATGTTTAATTAAATGTTAAATTATGATTATCATGTTTAGAAATATAAATTTAGCTGAATAAAGTTTTTATTTTTAAATTTTCTTTATAAAAAGTAAGAAATTTTTAAAATAGTTGCCAAAAAAATTAACTAAATTATGTTTTATTGTTAAATGTATGTTGAATTATATGTTAAATTATGACTAACATGTTTAGAAACATAAATTTAGCTAAATAAAGTTGTTACTTTTAATTTTTCTTTAAAAAAATTAAGAAATTTTTAAAATAGTTGCCAAAAAAAGTCAACTAAATTATGTTTTATTATTAAATGTATGTTGAATTATATGTTAAATTATTACTAACATGTTTAGAAACATAAATTTAGCTGAATAAATTTGTTACTTTTAATCTTTCTTTATAAAAATTAAGAAATTTTTAAAAAATTGGGAAGAAAAAATCAACTAAATTATGTTTTTTTGTTAAATGTATGTTGAATTATATGTTAAATTATGATTATCATGTTTAGAAACATAAATTTAGCTGAATAAAGTTGTTACTTTTAATCTTTCTTTATAAAAATTAAGAAATTTTTCAAAAATTGCCAAAAAAGTTAACTAGATTATGTTTTTTTGTTAATTGTAAGTTTAATTATATGTTAAATTATGATTATCATGTTTAGAAACATAAATTTAGCTGAATAAAGTTGTTACTTTTAATCTTTCTTTATAAAAATTAAGAAATTTTTCAAAAATTGACAAAAAAGTGAACTAAATTATGTTTTTTTTGTTAATTGTAAGTTTAATTATATGTTAAATTATGATTAACATGTTTAGAAACATAGATTTAGCAGAATAAAGTTTTTATTTTTAATTTTTCTTTATAAAAATTAAGAAATTTTTACAAAAATTGCCTAAAAGGTCAACTAAATTATTTTTTTTTTGTTAAATGTATGTTGAATTATATGTTAAATTATTACTAACATGTTTAGAAACATAAATTTAGCTGAATAAAGTTACTTTTAATCTTTCTTTATAAAAATTAAGTAATTTTTAAAAAAATTTCCAAAAAAGTCAACTAAATTAGGTTTTTTTGATAAATGTATTTTGAATTATATGTTAAATTATGATTATCATGTTTAAAAACATAAATTTAGCTGAATAAAGTTGTTACTTTTAATCTTTCTTTATAAAAGTTAAGAAATTTTTAAAAAAATTGCCAAAAAAGTCAACTAAATTAGGTTTTTTTGATAAATGTATGTTGAATTATATGGTAAATTATGACTAACATGTTTAGAAATATAAATTTAGCTGAATGAAGTTGTTACTTTTAATCTTTCTTTATAAAAATTAAGAAATTTTTACAAAAATTGCCAAAAAGGTCAACTATATTATGTATTTTTGTTATATGTATGTTGAATTATATGTTAAATTATTACTAACATGTTTAGAAACATAAATTTAGCTGAATAAATTTGTTGCTTTTAATCTTTCATTATAAAAATTAAGTAATTTTTACAAAAATTTCCAAAAAAGTCAACTAAATTATGTTTTTTTGTTAAATGTATGTTGAATTAAATGTTAAATTATGATTAATATGTTAAGAAACATAAATTTAGCTGAATAAAGTTAATACTTTTAATCTTTCTTTATAAAAATTAAGAAATTTTTACAAAAATTTCCAAAAAAGTCAACTAAATTATGTTTTTTTGATAAATGTATGTTGAATTATATGTTATATTATTATTATCATGTTTAGAAACATAACTTTAGCTGAATAAAGTTATTACTTTAAATCTTTCTTTATAAAAATTAAGAAATTTTGCAAAAATTGCCAAAAAAGTTAACTAAATTATGTTTTTTGTTAATTGTAAGTTTAATTATATGTTTATTTATGACAAACATGTTTAGAAACATAGATTTAGCAGAATAAAGTTTTTATTTTTAATTTTTCTTTATAAAAATTAAGAAATTTTTACAAAAATTGCTAAGAAGGTCAACTAAATTATGTTTTTTTTTTGGTACATGTATGTTGAATTATATGTTAAATTATTACTTATATGTTTAGAAACATAAATTTAGCTGAATAAAGTTATTACTTTAAATCTTTCTTTATAAAAATTAAGAAATTTTGCAAAAATTGCCAAAAAAGTTAACTAAATTATGTTTTTTTGTTAATTGTAAGTTTAGTTATATGTTAAATTATGATTAACATGTTTAGAAATATAAATTTAGCTGAATAAAGTTTTTATTTTTAAATTTTCTTTATAAAAAGTAAGAAATTTTTAAAATAGTTGCCAAAAAAGTCAACTAAATTATGTTTTTTTGATAAATGTATGTTGAATTATATGTTAAATTATGACTATCATGTTTAGAAACATAGATTTAGCTGAATAAAGTTATTACTTTTAATCTTTCTTTATAAAAATTAAGAAATTTTTACAAAAATTGCCAAAAAAGTCAACTAAATTATGTTTTTTTGATAAATGTATGTTGAATTATATGTTAAATTATGACTATCATGTTTAGAAACATAAATTTAGCTGAATAAAGTTTTTATTTTTAAATTTTCTTTATAAAAAGTAAGAAATTTTTAAAATAGTTGCCAAAAAAGTCAACTAAATTATGTTTTTTTGATAAATGTATGTTGAATTATATGTTAAATTATGACTATCATGTTTAGAAACATAGATTTAGCTGAATAAAGTTATTACTTTTAATCTTTCTTTATAAAAATTAAGAAATTTTTACAAAAATTGCCAAAAAAGTCAACTAAATTATGTTTTTTTGATAAATGTATGTTGAATTATATGTTAAATTATGACTATCATGTTTAGAAACATAAATTTAGCTGAATAAAGTTTTTATTTTTAAATTTTCTTTATAAAAAGTAAGAAATTTTTAAAATAGTTGCCAAAAAAGTCAACTAAATTATGTTTTTTTGATAAATGTATGTTGAATTATATGTTAAATTATGACTATCATGTTTAGAAACATAGATTTAGCTGAATAAAGTTATTACTTTTAATCTTTCTTTATAAAAATTAAGAAATTTTTACAAAAATTGCCAAAAAAGTCAACTAAATTATGTTTTTTTGATAAATGTATGTTGAATTATATGTTAAATTATGACTATCATGTTTAGAAACATAAATTTAGCTGAATAAAGTTATTACTTTAAATCTTTCTTTATAAAAATTAAGAAATTTTGCAAAAATTGCCAAAAAAGTCAACTAAATTATGTTTTTTTGATAAATGTATGTTTAATTATATGTTAAATTATGACTATCATGACTATCATGTTTCTAAACATAAATTTAGCTGAATAAAGTTATTACTTTAAATATTTCTTTATAAAAATTAAGAAATTTTAAAAAAATTAGGAAGAAAAAGTCAACTAAATTATGTTTTTCATTTAAATGTATGTTGAATTATATGTTAAATTATGATTAACATGTTAAGAAACATAAATTTAGCTGAATAAAGTTATTACTTTTAATCTTTCTTTATAAAAATGAAGAAATTTTTACAAAAATTGCCAAAAAAGTCAACTAAATTATGTTTTTTTGATAAATGTATGTTGAATTATATGTTAAATTATGGCTATCATGTTTAGAAACATAAATTTAGCTGAATAAAGTTATTACTTTAAATCTTTCTTTATAAAAATTAAGAAATTTTGCAAAAATTGCCAAAAAAGTTAACTAAATTATGTTTTTTTGTTAATTGTAAGTTTAGTTATATGTTAAATTATGATTAACATGTGTAGAAACATAAATTTAGCTGAATAAAGTTATTACTTTAAATCTTTCTTTAAAAAAATTAAGAAATTTTGCAAAAATTGCCAAAAAAGTCAACTAAATTATGTTTTTTTGATAAATGTATGTTGAATTATATGTTAAATTATGACTATCATGTTTAGAAACATAAATTTAGCTGAATAAAGTTATTACTTTAAATCTTTCTTTATAAAAATTGAGAAATTTTAAAAAAATTGGGAAGAAAAAGTCAACTAAATTATGTTTTTCATTTAAATGTATGTTGAATTATATGTTAAATTATGATTAACATGTTAAGAAACATAAATTTAGCTGAATAAAGTTATTACTTTTAATCTTTCTTTATAAAAATTAAGAAATTTTTACAAAAATTGCCAAAAAAGTCAACTAAATTATGTTTTTTTGATAAATGTATGTTGAATTATATGTTAAATTATGACTATCATGTTTAGAAACATAAATTTAGCTGAATAAAGTTATTACTTTAAATCTTTCTTTATAAAAATTAAGAAATTTTAAAAAAATTGGGAAGAAAAAGTCAACTAAATTATGTTTTTCATTTAAATGTATGTTGAATTATATGTTAAATTATGATTAACATGTTAAGAAACATAAATTTAGCTGAATAAAGTTATTACTTTTAATCTTTCTTTATAAAAATTAAGAAATTTTTACAAAAATTGCCAAAAAAGTCAACTAAATTATGTTTTTTTGATAAATGTATGTTGAATTATATGTTAAATTATGACTATCATGTTTAGAAACATAAATTTAGCTGAATAAAGTTATTACTTTAAATCTTTCTTTATAAAAATTAAGAAATTTTGCAAAAATTGCCAAAAAAGTTAACTAAATTATGTTTTTTTGTTAATTGTAAGTTTAGTTATATGTTAAATTATGACTAACATGTTTAGAAATATAAATTTAGCTGAATAAAGTTTTTATTTTTAAATTTTCTTTATAAAAAGTAAGAAATTTTTAAAATAGTTGCCCAAAATTCAACTAAATTATGTTTTTTTGATAAATGTATGTTGAATTATATGTTAAATTATGACTATCATGTTTAGAAACATAGATTTAGCTGAATAAAGTTATTACTTTAGATCTTTCTTTATAAAAATTAAGAAATTTTTACAAAAATTGCCAAAAAAGTCAACTAAATAAGGTTTTTATGATAAATGTATGTTGAATTATATGTTAAATTATGACTAACATGTTTAGAAATGTAAATTTAGTTGAATGAAGTTGTTACTTTTAATATTTCTTTATAAAAATTAAGAAATTTTTACAAAAATTGCCAAAAAGGTCAACTATATTATGTATTTTTGTTATATGTTTGTTGAATTATTTGTTAAATTATTACTAACATGTTTAGAAACATAAATTTAGCTGAATAAAGTTATTACTTTAAATCTTTCTTTATAAAAATTAAGAAATTTTGCAAAAATTGCCAAAAAAGTCAACTAAATTATGTTTTTTTGTTAAATGTATGTTGAATTAAATGTTAAATTATGATTATCATGTTAAGAAACATAAATTTAGCTGAATAAAGTTATTACTTTTAATCTTTCTTTATAAAAATTAAGAAATTTTTACAAAAATTGCCAAAAAAGTCAACTAAATTATGTTTTTTTGATAAATGTATGTTGAATTATATGTTAAATTATGACTATCATGTTTAGAAACATAAATTTAGCTGAATAAAGTTATTACTTTAAATCTTTCTTTATAAAAATTAAGAAATTTTAAAAAAATTGGGAAGAAAAAGTCAACTAAATTATGTTTTTCATTTAAATGTATGTTGAATTATATGTTAAATTATGATTAACATGTTAAGAAACATAAATTTAGCTGAATAAAGTTATTACTTTAAATCTTTCTTTATAAAAATTGAGTAATTTTTACAAAAATTTCCAAAAAAGTCAACTAAATTATGTTTTTTTGTTAATTGTAAGTTTAGTTATATGTTAAATTATGACTAACATGTTTAGAAATATAAATTTAGCTGAATAAAGTTTTTATTTTTAAATTTTCTTTATAAAAAGTAAGAAATTTTTAAAATAGTTGCCAAAAAAGTCAACTAAATTATGTTTTTTTGATAAATGTATGTTGAATTATATGTTAAATTATGACTAACATGTTTAGAAACATAAATTTAGCTGAATGAAGTTGTTACTTTTAATATTTCTTAATAAAAAATAAGAATTTTTTAAAAAATTGGGAAGAAAAAGTCAACTAAATTATGTTTTTCATTTAAATGTATGTTGAATTATATGTTAAATTATGATTAACATGTTAAGAAACATAAATTTAGCTGAATAAAGTTATTACTTTTAATCTTTCTTTATAAAAAGTAAGAAATTTTTAAAATAGTTGCCAAAAAAGTCAACTAAATTATGTTTTTTTGATAAATGTATGTTGAATTATATGTTAAATTATGACTATCATGTTAAGAAACATAGATTTAGCTGAATAAAGTTATTACTTTAAATATTTCTTTATAAAAATTAAGAAATTTTTACAAAAATTGCCAAAAAAGTCAACTAAATAAGGTTTTTATGATAAATGTATGTTGAATTATATGTTAAATTATGACTAACATGTTTAGAAATGTAAATTTAGTTGAATGAAGTTGTTACTTTTAATATTTCTTTATAAAAATTAAGAAATTTTTACAAAAATTGCCAAAAAGGTCAACTATATTATGTATTTTTGTTATATGTTTGTTGAATTATTTGTTAAATTATTACTAACATGTTTAGAAACATAAATTTAGCTGAATAAATTTGTTGCTTTTAATATTTCTTTATGAAAATTGAGTAATTTTTACAAAAATTTCCAAAAAAGTCAACTAAATTATGTTTTTTTGTTAAATGTATGTTGAATTAAATGTTAAATTATGATTAACATGTTAAGAAACATAAATTTAGCTGAATAAAGTTATTACTTTTAATCTTTCTTTATAAAAATTAAGAAATTTTTACAAAAATTGCCAAAAAAGTCAACTAAATTATGTTTTGTTGTTAAATGTATGTTGAATTATATGTTAAATTATGATTATCATGTTTAGAAACATAAATTTAGCTGAATAAAGTTGTTACTTTTAATCTTTCTTTATAAAAATTAAGAAATTTTTTCAAAAATTGCTAAAAAAGTCAACTAAATTATGTTTTTTTGATAAATGTATGTTGAATTATATGTTAAATTATGATTATCATGTTTAGAAACATAAATTTAGCTGAATAAAGTTGTTACTTTAAATCTTTCTTTATAAAAATTAAGAAATTTTGCAAAAATTGCCAAAAAAGTTAACTAAATTATGTTTTTTGTTAATTGTAAATTTAATTATATGTTTAATTATGACTAACATGTTTAGAAACATAGATTTAGCAGAATAAAGTTTTTATTTTTAATTTTTCTTTATAAAAATTAAGAAATTTTTACAAAAATTGCTAAGAAGGTCAACTAAATTATGTTTTTTTTTGGTAAATGTATGTTGAATTATATGTTAAATTATTACTAATATGTTTAGAAACATAAATTTAGCTGAATAAAGTTGTTACTTTTAATCTTTCTTTATAAAAATTAAGAAATTTTAAAAAAATTGGGAAGAAAAAGTCAACTAAATTATGTTTTTTTGTTAAATTATGATTATCTGTTAAATTATGATTATCATGTTTAGAAACATAAATTTAGCTGTATCAAGTTGTTACTTTTAATCTTTCTTTATAAAAATTAAGAAATTTTTCAAAAATTGCCAAAAAAGTTAACTAAATTATGTTTTTTTGTTAATTGTAAGTTTAGTTATATGTTAAATTATGATTAACATGTTTAGAGATATAGATTTAGCAGAATAAAGTTTTTATTTTTAATTTTTCTTTATAAAAATTAAGAAATTTTTACAAAAATTGCCAAAAAGGTCAACTAAATTATGTTTTTTTGTTAAATGTATGTTGAATTATATGTTAAATTATGAATATCATGTTTAGAAACATAAATTTATCTGAATAAAGTTGTTACTTTCAATCTTTCTTTATAAAAATTAAGAAATTTTTACAAAAATTGCCAAAAAAGTCAACTAAATTATGTTTTTTTGTTGAATGTATGTTGAATTATATGTTAAATTATGACTAACATGTTTAGAAACATAAATTTAGCTGAATAAAGTTGTTAATTTCAATCTTTCTTTATAAAAATTAAGAAATTTTTAAAATAGTTGCCAAAAAAAGTTAACTAAATTATGTTTTATTGTTAAATGTATGTTGAATTATATGTTAAATTATGACTAACATGTTTAGAAACATAAATTTAGCTGAATCAAGTTGTTACTTTTAATCTTTCTTTATAAAAATTAAGAAATTTTTAAAATAGTTGCCAAAAAAAGTCAACTAAATTATGTTTTATTGTTAAATGTATGTTGAATTATATGTTAAATTATGACTATCATGTTTAGAAACATAAATTTAGCTGAATAAAGTTGTTACTTTTAATCTTTCTTTATAAAAATTAAGAAATTTTTAAGATAGTTGCCAAACAAAATCAACTACATTATGTTTTATTGTTAAATGTATGTTGAATTATATGTTAAATTATGACTATCATGTTTAAAAACGTAAATTTATCTGAATAAAGTTGTTAATTTCAATCTTTCTTTATAAAAATTAAGAAATTTTGCAAAAATTGCCAAAAAAGTCAACTAAATTATGTTTTTTTGTTAAATGTATGTTTAATTAAATGTTAAATTATGATTATCATGTTTAGAAATATAAATTTAGCTGAATAAAGTTTTTATTTTTAAATTTTCTTTATAAAAAGTAAGAAATTTTTAAAATAGTTGCCAAAAAAAGTTAACTAAATTATGTTTTATTGTTAAATGTATGTTGAATTATATGTTAAATTATGACTAACATGTTTAGAAACATAAATTTAGCTAAATAAAGTTGTTACTTTTAATTTTTCTTTATAAAAATTAAGAAATTTTTAAAATAGTTGCCAAAAAAAGTCAACTAAATTATGTTTTATTATTAAATGTATGTTGAATTATATGTTAAATTATTACTAACATGTTTAGAAACATAAATTTAGCTGAATAAATTTGTTACTTTTAATATTTCTTTATAAAAATTAAGAAATTTTTAAAAAATTGGGAAGAAAAAATCAACTAAATTATGTTTTTTTGTTAAATGTATGTTGAATTATATGTTAAATTATGATTATCATGTTTAGAAACATAAATTTAGCTGAATAAAGTTATTACTTTTAATCTTTCTTTATAAAAATTAAGAAATTTTTCAAAAATTGCCAAAAAAGTTAACTAGATTATGTTTTTTTGTTAATTGTAAGTTTAATTATATGTTAAATTATGATTATCATGTTTAGAAACATAAATTTAGCTGAATAAAGTTGTTACTTTTAATCTTTCTTTATAAAAATTAAGAAATTTTTCAAAAATTGACAAAAAAGTTAACTTAATTATGTTTTTTTGTTAATTGTAAGTTTAATTATATGTTAAATTATGATTAACATGTTTAGAAACATAGATTTAGCAGAATAAAGTTTTTATTTTTAATTTTTCTTTATAAAAATTAAGAAATTTTTACAAAAATTGCCTAAAAGGTCAACTAAATTATTTTTTTTTTATTAAATGTATGTTGAATTATATGCTAAATTATTACTAACATGTTTAGAAACATAAATTTAGCTGAATAAAGTTGTTACTTTTAATCTTTCTTTATAAAAATTAAGTAATTTTTAAAAAAATTTCCAAAAAAGTCAACTAAATTAGGTTTTTTTGATAAATGTATTTTGAATTATATGTTAAATTATGACTAACATGTTTAGAAATATAAATTTAGCTGAATAAAGTTTTTATTTTTAAATTTTGTATATAAAAATTTAGAAATTTTTAAAATAGTTGCCAAAAAAAGTCAACTAAATTATGTTTTATTGTTAAATGTATGTTGAATTATATGTTAAATTATGATTATCATGTTTAAAAACATAAATTTAGCTGAATAAAGTTGTTACTTTTAATCTTTCTTTATAAAAATTAAGAAATTTTTAAAAAAATTGCCAAAAACGTCAACTAAATTAGGTTTTTTTGATAAATGTATGTTGAATTATATGGTAAATTATGACTAACATGTTTAGAAATATAAATTTAGCTGAATGAAGTTGTTACTTTTAATCTTTCTTTATAAAAATTAAGAAATTTTTACAAAAATTGCCAAAAAGGTCAACTATATTATGTATTTTTGTTATATGTATGTTGAATTATATGTTAAATTATTACTAACATGTTTAGAAACATAAATTTAGCTGAATAAATTTGTTGCTTTTAATCTTTCATTATAAAAATTAAGAAATTTTTACAAAAATTGCCAAAAAAGTCAACTAAATTATGTTTTTTTGTTAAATGTATGTTGAATTAAATGTTAAATTATGATTAATATGTTAAGAAACATAAATTTAGCTGAATAAAGTTATTACTTTTAATCTTTCTTTATAAAAATTAAGAAATTTTTACAAAAATTTCCAAAAAAGTCAACTAAATTATGTTTTTTTGATAAATGTATGTTGAATTATATGTTATATTATTATTATCATGTTTAGAAACATAACTTTAGCTGAATAAAGTTATTACTTTAAATCTTTCTTTATAAAAATTAAGAAATTTTGCAAAAATTGCCAAAAAAGTTAACTAAATTATGTTTTTTGTTAATTGTAAGTTTAATTATATGTTTATTTATGACAAACATGTTTAGAAACATAGATTTAGCAGAATAAAGTTTTTATTTTTAATTTTTCTTTATAAAAATTAAGAAATTTTTACCAAAAATTGCTAAGAAGGTCAACTAAATTATTTTTTTTTTTGGTACATGTATGTTGAATTATATGTTAAATTATTACTAATATGTTTAGAAACATAAATTTATCTGAATAAAGTTGTTAATTTCAATCTTTCTTTATAAAAATTAAGAAATTTTGCAAAAATTGCCAAAAAAGTCAACTAAATTATGTTTTTTTGTTAAATGTATGTTTAATTAAATGTTAAATTATGATTATCATGTTTAGAAATATAAATTTAGCTGAATAAAGTTTTTATTTTTAAATTTTCTTTATAAAAAGTAAGAAATTTTTAAAATAGTTGCCAAAAAAAGTTAACTAAATTATGTTTTATTGTTAAATGTATGTTGAATTATATGTTAAATTATGACTAACATGTTTAGAAACATAAATTTAGCTAAATAAAGTTGTTACTTTTAATTTTTCTTTATAAAAATTAAGAAATTTTTAAAATAGTTGCCAAAAAAAGTCAACTAAATTATGTTTTATTATTAAATGTATGTTGAATTATATGTTAAATTATTACTAACATGTTTAGAAACATAAATTTAGCTGAATAAATTTGTTACTTTTAATCTTTCTTTATAAAAATTAAGAAATTTTTAAAAAATTGGGAAGAAAAAATCAACTAAATTATGTTTTTTTGTTAAATGTATGTTGAATTATATGTTAAATTATGATTATCATGTTTAGAAACATAAATTTAGGTGAATAAAGTTGTTACTTTTAATCTTTCTTTATAAAAATTAAGAAATTTTTCAAAAATTGCCAAAAAAGTTAACTAGATTATGTTTTTTTGTTAATTGTAAGTTTAATTATATGTTAAATTATGATTATCATGTTTAGAAACATAAATTTAGCTGAATAAAGTTGTTACTTTTAATCTTTCTTTATAAAAATTAAGAAATTTTTCAAAAATTGACAAAAAAGTTAACTTAATTATGTTTTTTTGTTAATTGTAAGTTTAATTATATGTTAAATTATGATTAACATGTTTAGAAACATAGATTTAGCAGAATAAAGTTTTTATTTTTAATTTTTCTTTATAAAAATTAAGAAATTTTTACAAAAATTGCCTAAAAGGTCAACTAAATTATTTTTTTTTTATTAAATGTATGTTGAATTATATGTTAAATTATTACTAACATGTTTAGAAACATAAATTTAGCTGAATAAAGTTGTTACTTTTAATCTTTCTTTATAAAAATTAAGTAATTTTTAAAAAAATTTCCAAAAAAGTCAACTAAATTAGGTTTTTTTGATAAATGTATTTTGAATTATATGTTAAATTATGACTAACATGTTTAGAAATATAAATTTAGCTGAATAAAGTTTTTATTTTTAAATTTTGTATATAAAAATTTAGAAATTTTTAAAATAGTTGCCAAAAAAAGTCAACTAAATTATGTTTTATTGTTAAATGTATGTTGAATTATATGTTAAATTATGATTATCATGTTTAAAAACATAAATTTAGCTGAATAAAGTTGTTACTTTTAATCTTTCTTTATAAAAATTAAGAAATTTTTAAAAAAATTGCCAAAAAAGTCAACTAAATTAGGTTTTTTTGATAAATGTATGTTGAATTATATGGTAAATTATGACTAACATGTTTAGAAATATAAATTTAGCTGAATGAAGTTGTTACTTTTAATCTTTCTTTATAAAAATTAAGAAATTTTTACAAAAATTGCCAAAAAGGTCAACTATATTATGTATTTTTGTTATATGTATGTTGAATTATATGTTAAATTATTACTAACATGTTTAGAAACATAAATTTAGCTGAATAAATTTGTTGCTTTTAATCTTTCATTATAAAAATTAAGTAATTTTTACAAAAATTTCCAAAAAAGTCAACTAAATTATGTTTTTTTGTTAAATGTATGTTGAATTAAATGTTAAATTATGATTAATATGTTAAGAAACATAAATTTAGCTGAATAAAGTTATTACTTTTAATCTTTCTTTATAAAAATTAAGAAATTTTTACAAAAATTTCCAAAAAAGTCAACTAAATTATGTTTTTTTGATAAATGTATGTTGAATTATATGTTATATTATTATTATCATGTTTAGAAACATAACTTTAGCTGAATAAAGTTATTACTTTAAATCTTTCTTTATAAAAATTAAGAAATTTTGCAAAAATTGCCAAAAAAGTTAACTAAATTATGTTTTTTGTTAATTGTAAGTTTAATTATATGTTTATTTATGACAAACATGTTTAGAAACATAGATTTAGCAGAATAAAGTTTTTATTTTTAATTTTTCTTTATAAAAATTAAGAAATTTTTACAAAAATTGCTAAGAAGGTCAACTAAATTATTTTTTTTTTTGGTACATGTATGTTGAATTATATGTTAAATTATTACTAATATGTTTAGAAACATAAATTTAGCTGAATAAAGTTATTACTTTAAATCTTTCTTTATAAAAATTAAGAAATTTTGCAAAAATTGCCAAAAAAGTTAACTAAATTATGTTTTTTTGTTAATTGTAAGTTTAGTTATATGTTAAATTATGATTAACATGTTTAGAAATATAAATTTAGCTGAATAAAGTTTTTATTTTTAAATTTTCTTTATAAAAAGTAAGAAATTTTTAAAATCGTTGCCAAAAAAGTCAACTAAATTATGTTTTTTTGATAAATGTATGTTGAATTATATGTTAAATTATGACTATCATGTTTAGAAACATAGATTTAGCTGAATAAAGTTATTACTTTTAATCTTTCTTTATAAAAATTAAGAAATTTTTACAAAAATTGCCAAAAAAGTCAACTAAATTATGTTTTTTTGATAAATGTATGTTGAATTATATGTTAAATTATGACTATCATGTTTAGAAACATAAATTTAGCTGAATAAAGTTATTACTTTAAATCTTTCTTTATAAAAATTAAGAAATTTTGCAAAAATTGCCAAAAAAGTCAACTAAATTATGTTTTTTTGATAAATGTATGTTGAATTATATGTTAAATTATGACTATCATGTTTAGAAACATAAATTTAGCTGAATAAAGTTATTACTTTAAATCTTTCTTTATAAAAATTAAGAAATTTTAAAAAAATTAGGAAGAAAAAGTCAACTAAATTATGTTTTTCATTTAAATGTATGTTGAATTATATGTTAAATTATGATTAACATGTTAAAAAACATAAATTTAGCTGAATAAAGTTATTACTTTTAATCTTTCTTTATAAAAATGAAGAAATTTTTACAAAAATTGCCAAAAAAGTCAACTAAATTATGTTTTTTTGATACATGTATGTTGAATTATATGTTAAATTATGACTATCATGTTTAGAAACATAAATTTAGCTGAATAAAGTTATTACTTTAAATCTTTCTTTATAAAAATTAAGAAATTTTGCAAAAATTGCCAAAAAAGTTAACTAAATTATGTTTTTTTGTTAATTGTAAGTTTAGTTATATGTTAAATTATGATTAACATGTTTAGAAACATAAATTTAGCTGAATAAAGTTATTACTTTAAATCTTTCTTTATAAAAATTAAGAAATTTTGCAAAAATTGCCAAAAAAGTCAACTAAATTATGTTTTTTTGATAAATGTATGTTGAATTATATGTTAAATTATGACTATCATGTTTAGAAACATAAATTTAGCTGAATAAAGTTATTACTTTAAATCTTTCTTTATAAAAATTAAGAAATTTAAAAAAAATTGGGAAGAAAAAGTCAACTAAATTATGTTTTTCATTTAAATGTATGTTGAATTATATGTAAAATTATGATTAACATGTTAAGAAACATAAATTTAGCTGAATAAAGTTATTACTTTTAATCTTTCTTTATAAAAATTAAGAAATTTTTACAAAAATTGCCAAAAAAGTCAACTAAATTATGTTTTTTTGATAAATGTATGTTGAATTATATGTTAAATTATGACTATCATGTTTAGAAACATAAATTTAGCTGAATAAAGTTATTACTTTAAATCTTTCTTTATAAAAATTAAGAAATTTAAAAAAAATTGGGAAGAAAAAGTCAACTAAATTATGTTTTTCATTTAAATGTATGTTGAATTATATGTTAAATTATGATTAACATGTTAAGAAACATAAATTTAGCTGAATAAAGTTATTACTTTTAATCTTTCTTTATAAAAATTAAGAAATTTTTACAAAAATTGCCAAAAAAGTCAACTAAATTATGTTTTTTTGATAAATGTATGTTGAATTATATGTTAAATTATGACTATCATGTTTAGAAACATAAATTTAGCTGAATAAAGTTATTACTTTAAATCTTTCTTTATAAAAATTAAGAAATTTTGCAAAAATTGCCAAAAAAGTTAACTAAATTATGTTTTTTTGTTAATTGTAAGTTTAGTTATATGTTAAATTATGACTAACATGTTTAGAAATATAAATTTAGCTGAATAAAGTTTTTATTTTTAAATTTTCTTTATAAAAAGTAAGAAATTTTTAAAATAGTTGCCAAAAAAGTCAACTAAATTATGTTTTTTTGATAAATGTATGTTGAATTATATGTTAAATTATGACTATCATGTTTAGAAACATAGATTTAGCTGAATAAAGTTATTACTTTAAATCTTTCTTTATAAAAATTAAGAAATTTTTACAAAAATTGCCAAAAAAAGTCAACTAAATAAGGTTTTTATGATAAATGTATGTTGAATTATATGTTAAATTATGACTAACATGTTTAGAAATGTAAATTTAGTTGAATGAAGTTGTTACTTTTAATATTTCTTTATAAAAATTAAGAAATTTTTACAAAAATTGCCAAAAAGGTCAACTATATTATGTATTTTTGTTATATGTTTGTTGAATTATTTGTTAAATTATTACTAACATGTTTAGAAACATAAATTTAGCTGAATAAATTTGTTGCTTTTAATCTTTCTTTATGAAAATTGAGTAATTTTTACAAAAATTTCCAAAAAAGTCAACTAAATTATGTTTTTTTGTTAAATGTATGTTGAATTAAATGTTAAATTATGATTAACATGTTAAGAAACATAAATTTAGCTGAATAAAGTTATTACTTTTAATCTTTCTTTATAAAAATTAAGAAATTTTTACAAAAATTGCCAAAAAAGTCAACTAAATTATGTTTTTTTGATAAATGTATGTTGAATTATATGTTAAATTATGATTATCATGTTTAGAAACATAAATTTAGCTAAATAAAGTTGTTACTTTAAATCTTTCTTTATAAAAGTTAAGAAATTTTGCAAAAATTGCCAAAAAAGTGAACTTAATTATGTTTTTTGTTAATTGTAAATTTAATTATATGTTTTATTATGACTAACATGTTTAGAAACATAGATTTAGCAGAATAAAGTTTTTATTTTTAATTTTTCTTTATAAAAATTAAGAAATTTTTACAAAAATTGCTAAGAAGGTCAACTAAATTATGTTTTTTTTTGGTAAATGTATGTTGAATTATTTGTTAAATTATTACTAATATGTTTAGAAACATAAATTTAGCTGAATAAAGTTGTTACTTTTAATTTTTCTTTATAAAAATTAAGAAATTTAAAAAAAATTGGGAAGAAAAAGTCAACTAAATTATGTTTTTTTTGTTAAATGTATGTTGAATTATATGTTAAATTATGATTATCATGTTTAGAAACATAAATTTAGCTATATCAAGTTGTTACTTTTAATCTTTCTTTATAAAAATTAGGAAATTTTTCAAAAATTGCCAAAAAAGTTAACTAAATTATGTTTTTTTGTTAATTGTAAGTTTAGTTACATATATGTTAAATTATGATTAACATGTTTAGAGATATAGATTTAGCCGAATAAGGTTGTTTTACTCTTTATTTATAAAAATTAAGAAATTTTTAAAATTGCCAAAAAAGTTAACTTAATTATGTTTTTGTGAAATGTAAGTTTAATGATATGGTAAATTATGATTAACATGTTTAGAAACATAAATTTAGCTGAATAAAGTTGTTACTTTAAATCTTTCTTTATAAAAATTAAGAAATTTTTACAAAAATTGCCAAAAAAGTTAACTAAATTATGTTTTTTTGTTAATTGTAAATTTAATTATATGCTAAATTATGATTAACATGTTTAGAAACATAGATTTAGCAGAATAAAGTTTTTATTTTTAATTTTTCTTTATAAAAATTAAGAAATTTTTACAAAAATTGCCTAAAAGGTCAACTAAATTATTTTTTTTTTGTTAAATGTATGTTGAATTATATGTTAAATTATTACTAACATGTTTAGAAACATAAATTTAGCTGAATAAAGTTGTTACTTTTAATCTTTCTTTATAAAAATTAAGAAATTTTTAAAAAAATTGCCAAAAAAGTCAACTAAATTAGGTTTTTTTGATAAATGTATGTTGAATTATATGGTAAATTATGACTAACATGTTTAGAAATATAAATTTAGCTGAATGAAGTTGTTACTTTTAATCTTTCTTTATAAAAATTAAGAAATTTTTACTAAAACTGCCAAAAAGGTCAACTATATTATGTATTTTTGTTATATGTATGTTGAATTATATGTTAAATTATTACTAACATGTTTAGAAACATAAATTTAGCTGAATAAATTTGTTGCTTTTAATCTTTCATTATAAAAATTAAGTAATTTTTACAAAAATTTCCAAAAAAGTCAACTAAATTATGTTTTTTTGTTAAATGTATGTTGAATTAAATGTTAAATTATGATTAATATGTTAAGAAACATAAATTTAGCTGAATAAAGTTATTACTTTTAATCTTTCTTTATAAAAATTAAGAAATTTTTACAAAAATTTCCAAAAAAGTCAACTAAATTATGTTTTTTTGATAAATGTATGTTGAATTATATGTTATATTATTATTATCATGTTTAGAAACATAACTTTAGCTGAATAAAGTTATTACTTTAAATCTTTCTTTATAAAAATTAAGAAATTTTGCAAAAATTGCCAAAAAAGTTAACTAAATTATGTTTTTTGTTAATTGTAAGTTTAATTATATGTTTATTTATGACAAACATGTTTAGAAACATAGATTTAGCAGAATACAGTTTTTATTTTTAATTTTTCTTTATAAAAATTAAGAAATTTTTACAAAAATTGCTAAGAAGGTCAACTAAATTATGTTTTTTTTTGGTACATGTATGTTGAATTATATGTTAAATTATTACTAATATGTTTAGAAACATAAATTTAGCTGAATAAAGTTATTACTTTAAATCTTTCTTTATAAAAATTAAGAAATTTAGCAAAAATTGCCAAAAAAGTTAACTAAATTATGTTTTTTTGTTAATTGTAAGTTTAGTTATATGTTAAATTATGATTAACATGTTTAGAAATATAAATTTAGCTGAATAAAGTTTTTATTTTTAAATTTTCTTTATAAAAAGTAAGAAATTTTTAAAATAGTTGCCAAAAAAGTCAACTAAATTATGTTTTTTTGATAAATGTATGTTGAATTATATGTTAAATTATGACTATCATGTTTAGAAACATAGATTTAGCTGAATAAAGTTATTACTTTTAATCTTTCTTTATAAAAATTAAGAGTTTTTTACAAAAATTGCCAAAAAAGTCAACTAAATTATGTTTTTTTGATAAATGTATGTTGAATTATATGTTAAATTATGACTATCATGTTTAGAAACATAAATTTAGCTGAATAAAGTTATTACTTTAAATCTTTCTTTATAAAAATTAAGAAATTTTGCAAAAATTGCCAAAAAAGTCAACTAAATTATGTTTTTTTGATAAATGTATGTTGAATTATATGTTAAATTATGACTATCATGTTTAGAAACATAAATTTAGCTGAATAAAGTTATTACTTTAAATCTTTCTTTATAAAAATTAAGAAATTTTAAAAAAATTAGGAAGAAAAAGTCAACTAAATTATGTTTTTCATTTAAATGTATGTTGAATTATATGTTAAATTATGATTAACATTTTAAGAAACATAAATTTAGCTGAATAAAGTTATTACTTTTAATCTTTCTTTATAAAAATGAAGAAATTTTTACAAAAATTGCCAAAAAAGTCAACTAAATTATGTTTTTTTGTTAATTGTAAGTTTAGTTATATGTTAAATTATGACTAACATGTTTAGAAATATAAATTTAGCTGAATAAAGTTTTTATTTTTAAATTTTCTTTATAAAAAGTAAGAAATTTTTAAAATAGTTGCCAAAAAAGTCAACTAAATTATGTTTTTTTGATAAATGTATGTTGAATTATATGTTAAATTATGACTATCATGTTTAGAAACATAGATTTAGCTGAATAAAGTTATTACTTTAAATCTTTCTTTATAAAAATTAAGTAATTTTTACAAAAATTGCCAAAAAGGTCAACTAAATTATGTTTTTTTTAAATGTATGTTGAATTATATGTTAAATTATGATTATCATGTTTAGAAACATAAATTTATCTGAATAATGTTGTTACTTTCAATCTTTCTTTATAAAAATTAAGAAATTTTTAAAATAGTTGCCAAAAAAAGTCAACTAAATAATGTTTTATTGTTAAATGTATGTTGAATTATATGTTAAATTATGACTATCATGTTTAAAAACGTAAATTTATCTGAATAAAGTTGTTAATTTCAATCTTTCTTTATAAAAATTAAGAAATTTTGCAAAAATTGCCAAAAAAGTCAACTAAATTATGTTTCTTTGTTAAATGTATGTTTAATTAAATGTTAAATTATGATTAACATGTTTAGAAATATAAATTTAGCTGAATAAAATTTTTATTTTTAAATTTTCTTTATAAAAAGTAAGAAATTTTTAAAATAGTTGCCAAAAAAAGTTAACTAAATTATGTTTTATTGTTAAATGTATGTTGAATTATATGTTAAATTATGACTAACATGTTTAGAAACATAAATTTAGCTAAATAAAGTTGTTACTTTTAATCTTTCTTTATAAAAATTAAGAAATTTTTCAAAAATTGCCAAAAAAGTTAACTAGATTATGTTTTTTGTTAAATGTATGTTGAATTATATGTTCAATTATGATTAACATGTTTAGAAACATAAATTTAGCTGAATAAAGTTGTTACTTTTAATCTTTCTTTATTAAAATTAAGAAATTTTTAAAATAATTGCCAAAAAAAGTCAACTAAATTATGTTTTATTGTTAAATGTATGTTGAATTATATGTTAAATTATGACTATCATGTTTAGAAACATAAATTTAGCTGAATAAAGTTGTTACTTTTAATCTTTCTTTATAAAAATTAAGAAATTTTTAAGATAGTTGCCAAACAAAATCAACTACATTATGTTTTATTGTTAAATGTATGTTGAATTATATGTTCAATTATGATTAACATGTTTAGAAACATAAATTTAGCTGAATAAAGTTGTTACTTTTAATCTTTCTTTATAAAAATTAAGAAATTTTGCAAAAATTGCCAAAAAAGTCAACTAAATTATGTTTTTTTGTTAAATGTATGTTTAATTAAATGTTAAATTATGATTAACATGTTTAGAAATATAATTTAGCTGAATAAAGTTTTTATTTTTAAATTTTCTTTATAAAAAGTAAGAAATTTTTAAAATAGTTGCCAAAAAAAGTTAACTAAATTATGTTTTATTGTTAAATGTATGTTGAATTATATGTTAAATTATGACTAACATGTTTAGAAACATAAATTTAGCTAAATAAAGTTCTTACTTTTAATCTTTCTTTATAAAAATTAAGAAATTTTTAAAATAGTTGCCAAAAAAAGTCAACTAAATTATGTTTTATTATTAAATTTATGTTGAATTATATGTTAAATTATTACTAACATGTTTAGAAACATAAACTTAGCTGAATAAATTTGTTACTAAATTATGTTTTATTGTTAAATGTATGTTGAATTATATGTTAAATTATGACTAACATGTTTAGAAACATAAATTTAGCTAAATAAAGTTCTTACTTTTAATCTTTCTTTATAAAAATTTAGAAATACGCGTATTAAAAAATTAAAGGATGAGTTTATTTTAAAAACGGATCTAAACTCAGAGGAAAAGGAAAGTTTAGCACGAGTATTTGAAGAATTTTCGGATATAAGAATTTTCGGATATTTCTTTATAAAAATTAAGAAATTTTTAAAAAATTGGGAAGAAAAAGTCAACTAAATTATGTTTTTTTGTTAAATGTATGTTGAATTATATGTTAAATTATGATTATCATGTTTAGAAACATAAATTTAGCTGAATAAAGTTGTTACTTTTAATCTTTCTCTATAAAAATTAAGAAATTTTTCAAAAATTGCCAAAAAAGTTAACTAGATTATGTTTTTTTGTTAATTGTAAGTTTAATTATATGTTAAATTATTACTAACATGTTTAGAAACATAAACTTAGCTGAATAAATTTGTTATTTTTAATCTTTCTTGTTTTTTTGTTAAATGTATGTTGAATTATATGTTAAATTATGATTATCATGTTTAGAAACATAAATTTAGCTGAATAAAGTTGTTACTTTTAATCTTTCTTTATAAAAATTAAGAAATTTTTCAAAAATTGACAAAAAAGTTAACTAAATTATGTTTTTTTGTTAATTGTAAGTTTAATTATATGTTAAATTATGATTAACATGTTTAGAAACATAGATTTAGCAGAATAAAATTTTTATTTTTAATTTTTCTTTATAAAAATTAAGAAATTTTTACAAAAATTGCCTAAAAGGTCAACTAAATTATTTTTTTTTTTGTTAAATGTATGTTGAATTATATGTTAAATTATTACTAACATGTTTAGAAACATAAATTTAGCTGAATAAAGTTGTTACTTTTAATCTTTCTTTATAAAAATTAAGTAATTTTTAAAAAAATTGCCAAAAAAGTCAACTAAATTAGGTTTTTTTGATAAATGTATTTTGAATTATATGTTAAATTATGACTAACATGTTTAGAAATAAAAATTTAGCTGAATAAAGTTTTTATTTTTAAATTTTCTATATAAAAATTTAGAAATTTTTAAAATAGTTGCCAAAAAAAGTCAACTAAATTATGTTTTATTGTTAAATGTATGTTGAATTATATGTTAAATTATGATTATCATGTTTAAAAACATAAATTTAGCTGAATAAAGTTGTTACTTTTAATCTTTCTTTACAAAAATTAAGAAATTTTTAAAAAAATTGCCAAAAAAGTCAACTAAATTAGGTTTTTTTGATAAATGTATGTTGAATTATATGTTAAATCATGACTAACATGTTTAAAAGCAACAAATTGTTTTGTTATATGTTAAATCATGACTAACATGTTTAAAAGCAACAAATTGTTTTTAAACATGATAATCATAATTTCCAAAAAAGTCAACTAAATTATGTTTTTTTGTTAAATGTATGTTGAATTAAATGTTAAATTATGATTAATATGTTAAGAAACATAAATTTAGCTGAATAAAGTTATTACTTTAAATCTTTCTTTATAAAAATTAAGAAATTTTGCAAAAATTGCCAAAAAAGTTAACTAAATTATGTTTTTTGTTAATTGTAAGTTTAATTATATGTTTATTTATGACAAACATGTTTAGAAACATAGATTTAGCAGAATAAAGTTTTTATTTTTAATTTTTCTTTATAAAAATTAAGAAATTTTTACAAAAATTGCTAAGAAGGTCAACTAAATTATGTTTTTTTTTGGTACATGTATGTTGAATTATATGTTAAATTATTACTAATATGTTTAGAAACATAAATTTAGCTGAATAAAGTTGTTACTTTTAATCTTTCTTTACAAAAATTAAGAAATTTTAAAAAAATTGGGAAGAAAAAGTCAACTAAATTATGTTTTTTATTTAAATGCATGTTGAATTATATGTTAAATTATGATTAACATGTTAAGAAACATAAATTTAGCTGAATAAAGTTATTACTTTTAATCTTTCTTTATAAAAATTAAGAAATTTTTCAAAAATTGCCAAAAAAGTTAACTAGATTATGTTTTTTGTTAAATGTATGTTGAATTATATGTTCAATTATGATTAACATGTTTACAAACATAAATTTAGCTGAATAAAGTTGTTACTTTTAATCTTTCTTTATTAAAATTAAGAAATTTTTAAAATAATTGCCAAAAAAAGTCAACTAAATTATGTTTTATTGTTAAATGTATGTTGAATTATATGTTAAATTATGACTATCATGTTTAGAAACATAAATTTAGCTGAATAAAGTTGTTACTTTTAATCTTTCTTTATAAAAATTAAGAAATTTTTAAGATAGTTGCCAAACAAAATCAACTACATTATGTTTTATTGTTAAATGTATGTTGAATTATATGTTCAATTATGATTAACATGTTTAGAAACATAAATTTAGCTGAATAAAGTTGTTACTTTTAATCTTTCTTTATAAAAATTAAGAAATTTTGCAAAAAATTGCCAAAAAAGTCAACTAAATTATGTTTTTTTGTTAAATGTATGTTTAATTAAATGTTAAATTATGATTAACATGTTTAGAAATATAAATTTAGCTGATTAAAGTTTTTATTTTTAAATTTTCTTTATAAAAAGTAAGAAATTTTTAAAATAGTTGCCAAAAAAAGTTAACTAAATTATGTTTTATTGTTAAATGTATGTTGAATTATATGTTAAATTATGACTAACATGTTTAGAAACATAAATTTAGCTAAATAAAGTTCTTACTTTTAATCTTTCTTTATAAAAATTAAGAAATTTTTAAAATAGTTGCCAAAAAAAGTCAACTAAATTATGTTTTATTATTAAATTTATGTTGAATTATATGTTAAATTATTACTAACATGTTTAGAAACATAAACTTAGCTGAATAAATTTGTTACTAAATTTTGTTTTATTGTTAAATGTATGTTGAATTATATGTTAAATTATGACTAACATGTTTAGAAACATAAATTTAGCTAAATAAAGTTCTTACTTTTAATCTTTCTTTATAAAAATTTAGAAATACGCGTATTTAAAAATTAAAGGATGAGTTTATTTTAAAAACGGATCTAAACTCAGAGGAAAAGGAAAGTTTAGAACGAGTATTTGAAGAATTTTCGGATATAAGAATTTTCGGATATTTCTTTATAAAAATTAAGAAATTTTTAAAAAATTGGGAAGAAAAAGTCAACTAAATTATGTTTTTTTGTTAAATGTATGTTGAATTATATGTTAAATTATGATTATCATGTTTAGAAACATAAATTTAGCTGAATAAAGTTGTTACTTTTAATCTTTCTTTATAAAAATTAAGAAATTTTTCAAAAATTGCCAAAAAAGTTAACTAGATTATGTTTTTTTGTTAATTGTAAGTTTAATTATATGTTAAATTATTACTAACATGTTTAGAAACATAAACTTAGCTGAATAAATTTGTTATTTTTAATCTTTCTTGTTTTTTTGTTAAATGTATGTTGAATTATATGTTAAATTATGATTATCATGTTTAGAAACATAAATTTAGCTGAATAAAGTTGATACTTTTAATCTTTCTTTATAAAAATTAAGAAATTTTTCAAAAATTGACAAAAAAGTTAACTAAATTATGTTTTTTTGTTAATTGTAAGTTTAATTATATGTTAAATTATGATTAACATGTTTAGAAACATAGATTTAGCAGAATAAAATTTTTATTTTTAATTTTTCTTTATAAAAATTAAGAAATTTTTACAAAAATTGCCTAAAAGGTCAACTAAATTATTTTTTTTTTGTTAAATGTATGTTGAATTATATGTTAAATTATTACTAACATGTTTAGAAACATAAATTTAGCTGAATAAAGTTGTTACTTTTAATCTTTCTTTATAAAAATTAAGTAATTTTTAAAAAAATTGCCAAAAAAGTCAACTAAATTAAGTTTTTTTGATAAATGTATTTTGAATTATATGTTAAATTATGACTAACATGTTTAGAAATAAAAATTTAGCTGAATAAAGTTTTTATTTTTAAATTTTCTATATAAAAATTTAGAAATTTTTAAAATAGTTGCCAAAAAAAGTCAACTAAATTATGTTTTATTGTTAAATGTATGTTGAATTATATGTTAAATTATGATTATCATGTTTAAAAACATAAATTTAGCTGAATAAAGTTGTTACTTTTAATCTTTCTTTACAAAAATTAAGAAATTTTTAAAAAAATTGCCAAAAAAGTCAACTAAATTAGGTTTTTTTGATAAATGTATGTTAAATCATGACTAACATGTTTAAAAGCAACAAATTGTTTTGTTATATGTTAAATCATGACTAACATGTTTAAAAGCAACAAATTGTTTTTAAACATGATAATCATAATTTCCAAAAAAGTCAACTAAATTATGTTTTTTTGTTAAATGTATGTTGAATTAAATGTTAAATTATGATTAATATGTTAAGAAACATAAATTTAGCTGAATAAAGTTATTACTTTAAATCTTTCTTTATAAAAATTAAGAAATTTTGCAAAAATTGCCAAAAAAGTTAACTAAATTATGTTTTTTGTTAATTGTAAGTTTAATTATATGTTTATTTATGACAAACATGTTTAGAAACATAGATTTAGCAGCATAAAGTTTTTATTTTTAATTTTTCTTTATAAAAATTAAGAAATTTTTACAAAAATTGCTAAGAAGGTCAACTAAATTATGTTTTTTTTTGGTACATGTATGTTGAATTATATGTTAAATTATTACTAGTATGTTTAGAAACATAAATTTAGCTGAATAAAGTTGTTACTTTTAATCTTTCTTTACAAAAATTAAGAAATTTTAAAAAAATTGGGAAGAAAAAGTCAACTAAATTATGTTTTTTATTTAAATGCATGTTGAATTATATGTTAAATTATGATTAACATATTAAGAAACATAAATTTAGCTGAATAAAGTTATTACTTTTAATCTTTCTTTATAAAAATTAAGAAATTTTTACAAAAATTGCCAAAAAAGTCAACTAAATTATGTTTTTTTGATAAATGTATGTTGAATTATATGTTAAATTATGACTATCATGTTTAGAAACATAAATTTAGCTGAATAAAGTTATTACTTTAAATCTTTCTTTATAAAAATTAAGAAATTTTGCAAAAATTGCCAAAAAAGTTAACTAAATTATGTTTTTTTGTTAATTGTAAGTTTAGTTATATGTTAAATTATGATTAACATGCTTAGAGATATAGATTTAGCAGAATAAAGTTTTTATTTTTAATTTTTCTTTATAAAAATTCAGTAATTTTTACAAAAATTGCCAAAAAGGTCAACTAAATTATGTTTTTTTTTTAATGTATGTTGAATTATATGTTAAATTATGATTATCATGTTTAGAAACATAAATTTATCTGAATAATGTTGTTACTTTCAATCTTTCTTTATAAAAATTAAGAAATTTTTAAAATAGTTGCCAAAAAAAGTCAACTAAATAATATTTTATTGCTAAATGTATGTTTAATTATAAGTTAAATTATGATTATCATGTTTAGAAACATAAATTTAGCTGAATCAAGTTGTTACTTTTAATCTTTCTTTATAAAAATTAAGAAATTTTTAAAATAGTTGCAGAAAAAAGTCAACTAAATTATGTTTTATTGTTAAATGTATGTTGAATTATATGTTAAATTATGACTATCATGTTTAAAAACGTAAATTTATCTGAATAAAGTTGTTAATTTCAATCTTTCTTTATAAAAATTAAGAAATTTTGCAAAAATTGCCAAAAAAGTCAACTAAATTATGTTTTTTTGTTAAATGTATGTTTAATTAAATGTTAAATTATGATTAACATGTTTAGAAATATAAATTTAGCTGAATAAAGTTTTTATTTTTAAATTTTCTTTATAAAAAGTAAGAAATTTTTAAAATAGTTGCAAAAAAAAGTCAACTAAATTATGTTTTATTGTTAAATGTATGTTGAATTATATGTTAAATTATGACTATCATGTTTAAAAACGTAAATTTATCTGAATAAAATTGTTAATTTCAATCTTTCTTTATAAAAATTAAGAAATTTTGCAAAAATTGCCAAAAAAGTCAACTAAATTATGTTTTTTTGTTAAATGTATGTTTAATTAAATGTTAAATTATGATTAACATGTTTAGAAATATAAATTTAGCTGAATAAAGTTTTTATTTTTAAATTTTCTTTATAAAAAGTAAGAAATTTTTAAAATAGTTGCCAAAAAAAGTTAACTAAATTATGTTTTATTGTTAAATGTATGTTGAATTATATGTTAAATTATGATTATCATGTTTAGAAACATAAATTTATCTGAATAATGTTGTTACTTTCAATCTTTCTTTATAAAAATTAAGAAATTTTTAAAATAGTTGCCAAAAAAAGTCAACTAAATAATGTTTTATTGCTAAATGTATGTTTAATTATAAGTTAAATTATGATTATCATGTTTAGAAACATAAATTTAGCTGAATCAAGTTGTTACTTTTAATCTTTCTTTATAAAAATTAAGAAATTTTTAAAATAGTTGCAAAAAAAAGTCAACTAAATTATGTTTTATTGTTAAATGTATGTTGAATTATATGTTAAATTATGACTATCATGTTTAAAAACGTAAATTTATCTGAATAAAGTTGTTAATTTCAATCTTTCTTTATAAAAATTAAGAAATTTTGCAAAAATTGCCAAAAAAGTCAACTAAATTATGTTTTTTTGTTAAATGTATGTTTAATTAAATGTTAAATTATGATTAACATGTTTAGAAATATAAATTTAGCTGAATAAAGTTTTTATTTTTAAATTTTCTTTATAAAAAGTAAGAAATTTTTAAAATAGTTGCCAAAAAAAGTCAACTAAATTATGTTTTATTATTAAATGTATGTTGAATTATTTGTTAAATTATTACTAACATGTTTAGAAACATAAACTTAGCTGAATAAATTTGTTACTTTTAATCTTTCTTTATAAAAATTAAGAAATTTTTAAAAAATTGGGAAGAAAAAGTCAACTAAATTATGTTTTTTTGTTAAATGTATGTTGAATTATATGTTAAATTATGATTATCATGTTTAGAAACATAAATTTAGCTGAATAAAGTTGTTACATTTAATCTTTCTTTATAAAAATTAAGAAATTTTTCAAAAATTGCCAAAAAAGTTAACTAGATTATGTTTTTTTGTTAATTGTAAGTTTAATTATATGTTAAATTATGACTAACATGTTTAGAAACATAGATTTAGCAGAATAAAGATTTTATTTTTAATTTTTCTTTATAAAAATTAAGAAATTTTTACAAAAATTGCCTAAAAGGTCAACTAAATTATGTTTCTTTTTGTTAAATGTATGTTGAATTATATGTTAAATTATTACTAACATGTTTAGAAACATAAATTTAGCTGAATAAAGTTGTTACTTTTAATCTTTCTTTATAAAAATTAAGTAATTTTTATAAAAAAATTCAAAAAAGTCAACTAAATTATGTTTTTTTGTTAAATGTATGTTTAATTAAATGTTAAATTAAGACTTACATGTTTAGAAACATAAATTTAGCTGAATAAAGTTGTTACTTGTAATGTTTCTTTATAAAATTAAGAAATTTTTAAAAAATTGGAAAGAAAAAGTCAACTAAATTATGTTTTTTTGTTAATTGTAAGTTTACTTATATGTTTAATTATGACTTACATTTTTAGAAACATAGATTTAGCAGAATAAAGTTTTTATTTTTAAATTTTCTTTATAAAAATTAAGAAATTTTTACAAAAATTGCTAAAAAGGTCAACTAAATTATGTTTTTTTTGGTAAATGTGTGTTGAATTATATGTTAAATTATTACTAACATGTTTAGAAACATAAACTTAGCTGAATAAATTTGTTATTTTTAATCTTTCTTGTTTTATTGTTAAATGTATGTTGAATTATATGTTAAATTATGACTAACATGTTTAGAAACATAAATTTAGCTAAATGAAGTTGTTACTTTTAATCTTTCTTTATAAAAATTAAGAAATTTTTAAAATAGTTGCCAAAAAAAGTCAACTAAATTATGTTTTATTATTAAATGTATGTTGAATTATTTGTTAAATTATTACTAACATGTTTAGAAACATAAACTTAGCTGAATAAATTTGTTACTTTTAATGTTTCTTTATAAAAATTAAGAAATTTTTAAAAAATTGGGAAGAAAAAGTCAACTAAATTATGTTTTTTTGTTAAATGTATGTTGAATTATATGTTAAATTATGATTATCATGTTTAGAAACATAAATTTAGCTGAATAAAGTTGTTACTTTTAATCTTTCTTTATAAAAATTAAGAAATTTTTCAAAAATTGCCAAAAAAGTTAACTAGATTATGTTTTTTTGTTAATTGTAAGTTTAATTATATGTTAAATTATGACTAACATGTTTAGAAACATAGATTTAGCAGAATAATGATTTTATTTTTAATTTTTCTTTATAAAAATTAAGAAATTTTTACAAAAATTGCCTAAAAGGTCAACTAAATTATGTTTTTTTTTTGTTAAATGTATGTTGAATTATATGTTAAATTATTACTAACATGTTTAGAAACATAAATTTAGCTGAATAAAGTTGTTACTTTTAATCTTTCTTTATAAAAATTAAGTAATTTTTATAAAAAATTTCAAAAAAGTCAACTAAATTATGTTTTTTTGTTAAATGTATGTTTAATTAAATGTTAAATTAAGACTGACATGTTTAGAAACATAAATTTAGCTGAATAAAGTTGTTACTTGTAATGTTTCTTTATAAAATTAAGAAATTTTTAAAAAATTGGAAAGAAAAAGTCAACTAAATTATGTTTTTTTGTTAATTGTAAGTTTACTTATATGTTTAATTATGACTAACATGTTTAGAAACATAGATTTAGCAGAATAAAGTTTTTATTTTTAATTTTTCTTTATAAAAATTAAGAAATTTTTACAAAAATTGCCTAAAAGGTCAACTAAATTATGTTTTTTTTTTGTTAAATGTATGTTGAATTATATGTTAAATTATTACTAACATGTTTAGAAACATAAATTTAGCTGAATAAAGTTGTTACTTTTAATCTTTCTTTATAAAAATTAAGTAATTTTTATAAAAAAATTCAAAAAAGTCAACTAAATTATGTTTTTTTGTTAATTGTAAGTTTAGTTATATGTTAAATTATGATTAACATGCTTAGAGATATAGATTTAGCAGAATAAAGTTTTTATTTTTAATTTTTCTTTATAAAAATTCAGTAATTTTTACAAAAATTGCCAAAAAGGTCAACTAAATTATGTTTTTTTTTTAATGTATGTTGAATTATATGTTAAATTATGATTAACATGTTTAGAAACATAGATTTAGCTGAATAAAGTTGTAACTTTTAATCTTTATTTATAAAAATTAAGTAATTTTTAAAAAAATTGCCAAAAAAGTCAACTAAATTAGGTTTTTTTGATAAATGTATTTTGAATGATATGTTAAATTATGACTAACATGTTTAGAAATAAAAATTTAGCTGAATAAAGTTTTTATTTTTAAATTTTCTATATAAAAATTTAGAAATTTTTAAAATAGTTGCCAAAAAAAGTCAACTAAATTATGTTTTATTGTTAAATGTATGTTGAATTATATGTTAAATTATGATTATCATGTTTAAAAACATAAATTTAGCTGAATAAAGTTGTTACTTTTAATCTTTCTTTATAAAAATTAAGAAATTTTTAAAAAAATTGCCAAAAAAGTCAACTAAATTAGGTTTTTTTGATAAATGTATGTTGAATTATATGTTAAATTATGACTAACATGTTTAGAAACATAAAATTAGCTGAATAAATTTGTTGCTTTTAATCTTTCATTATAAAAATTAAGTAATTTTTACAAAAATTTCCAAAAAAGTCAACTAAATTATGTTTTTTTGTTAAATGTATGTTGAATTAAATGTTAAATTATGATTAATATGTTAAGAAACATAAATTTAGCTGAATAAAGTTATTGCTTTAAATCTTTCTTTATAAAAATTAAGAAATTTTGCAAAAATTGCCAAAAAAGTTAACTAAATTATGTTTTTTGTTAATTGTAAGTTTAATTATATGTTTATTTATGACAAACATGTTTAGAAACATAGATTTAGCAGAATAAAGTTTTTATTTTTAATTTTTCTTTATAAAAATTAAGAAATTTTTACAAAAATTGCTAAGAAGGTCAACTAAATTATGTTTTTTTTTGGTACATGTATGTTGAATTATATGTTAAATTATTACTAATATGTTTAGAAACATAAATTTAGCTGAATAAAGTTGTTACTTTTAATCTTTCTTTACAAAAATTAAGAAATTTTAAAAAAATTGGGAAGAAAAAGTCAACTAAATTATGTTTTTTATTTAAATGTATGTTGAATTATATGTTAAATTATGATTAACATGTTAAGAAACATAAATTTAGCTGAATAAAGTTATTACTTTTAATCTTTCTTTATAAAAATTAAGAAATTTTTACAAAAATTGCCAAAAAAGTCAACTAAATTATGTTTTTTTGATAAATGTATGTTGAATTATATGTTAAATTATGACTATCATGTTTAGAAACATAAATTTAGCTGAATAAAGTTATTACTTTAAATCTTTCTTTATAAAAATTAAGAAATTTTGCAAAAATTGCCAAAAAAGTTAACTAAATTATGTTTTTTTGTTAATTGTAAGTTTAGTTATATGTTAAATTATGATTAACATGCTTAGAGATATAGATTTAGCAGAATAAAGTTTTTATTTTTAATTTTTCTTTATAAAAATTCAGTAATTTTTACAAAAATTGCCAAAAAAAGTCAACTAAATAATGTTTTATTGCTAAATGTATGTTTAATTATAAGTTAAATTATGATTATCATGTTTAGAAACATAAATTTAGCTGAATCAAGTTGTTACTTTTGATCTTTCTTTATAAAAATTAAGAAATTTTTAAAATAGTTGCCAAAAAAAGTCAACTAAATTATGTTTTATTGTTAAATGTATGTTGAATTATATGTTAAATTATGACTATCATGTTTAGAAACATAAATTTAGCTGAATAAAGTTGTTACTTTTAATCTTTCTTTATAAAAATTAAGAAATTTTTAAGATAGTTGCCAAACAAAATCAACTACATTATGTTTTATTGTTAAATGTATGTTGAATTATATGTTAAATTATGACTATCATGTTTAAAAACGTAAATTTATCTGAATAAAGTTGTTAATTTCAATCTTTCTTTATAAAAATTAAGAAATTTTGCAAAAATTGCCAAAAGAGTCAACTAAATTATGTTTTTTTGTTAAATGTATGTTTAATTAAATGTTAAATTATGATTAACATGTTTAGAAATATAAATTTAGCTGAATAAAGTTTTTATTTTTAAATTTTCTTTATAAAAAGTAAGAAATTTTAAAATAGTTGCCAAACAAAGTTAACTAAATTATGTTTTATTGTTAAATGTATGTTGAATTATATGTTAAATTATGACTAACATGTTTAGAAACATAAATTTAGCTAAATAAAGTTGTTACTTTTAATCTTTCTTTATAAAAATTAAGAAATTTTTAAAATAGTTGCCAAAAAAAGTCAACTAAATTATGTTTTATTATTAAATGTATGTTGAATTATTTGTTAAATTATTACTAAGATGTTTAGAAACATAAACTTAGCTGAATAAAGATGTTACTTTTAATCTTTCTTTATAAAAATTAAGAAATTTTTCAAAAATTGCCAAAAAAGTTGACTAGATTATGTTTTTTTGTTAATTGTAAGTTTAATTATATGTTAAATTATGACTAACATGTTTAGAAACATAGATTTAGCAGAATAAAGATTTTATTTTTAATTTTTCTTTATAAAAATTAAGAAATTTTTACAAAAATTGCCTAAAAGGTCAACTAAATTATGTTTTTTTTTTGTTAAATGTATGTTGAATTATATGTTAAATTATTACTAACATGTTTAGAAACATAAATTTAGCTGAATAAAGTTGTTACTTTTAATCTTTCTTTATAAAAATTAAGTAATTTTTATAAAAAATTTCAAAAAAGTCAACTAAATTATGTTTTTTTGTTAAATGTATGTTTAATTAAATGTTAAATTAAGACTGACATGTTTAGAAACATAAATTTAGCTGAATAAAGTTGTTACTTGTAATGTTTCTTTATAAAATTAAGAAATTTTTAAAAAATTGGAAAGAAAAAGTCAACTAAATTATGTTTTTTTGTTAATTGTAAGTTTACTTATATGTTTAATTATGACTAACATGTTTAGAAACATAGATTTAGCAGAATAAAGTTTTTATTTTTAAATTTTCTTTATAAAAATTAAGAAATTTTTACAAAAATTGCTAAAAAGGTCAATTAAATTATGTTTTTTTTGGTAAATGTGTGTTGAATTATATGTTAAATTATTACTAACATGTTTAGAAACATAAACTTAGCTGAATAAAATTTGTTATTTTTAATCTTTCTTGTTTTTTTGTTAAATGTATGTTGAATTATATGTTAAATTATTACTAACATGTTTAGAAACATAGATTTAGCTGAATAAAGTTGTTACTTTTAATCTTTCTTTATAAAAATTAAGTAATTTTTACAAAAATTTCCAAAAAAGTCAACTAAATTATGTTTTTTTGTTAAATGTATGTTGAATTAAATGTTAAATTATGATTAATATGTTAAGAAACATAAATTTAGCTGAATAAAGTTATTACTTTAAATCTTTCTTTATAAAAATTAAGAAATTTTGCAAAAATTGCCAAAAAAGTTAACTAAATTATGTTTTTTGTTAATTGTAAGTTTAATTATATGTTTATTTATGACAAACATGTTTAGAAACATAGATTTAGCAGAATAAAGTTTTTATTTTTAATTTTTCTTTATAAAAATTAAGAAATTTTTACAAAAATTGCTAAGAAGGTCAACTAAATTATGTTTTTTTTTGGTACATGTATGTTGAATTATATGTTAAATTATTACTAATATGTTTAAAAACATAAATTTAGCTGAATAAAGTTGTTACTTTTAATCTTTCTTTACAAAAATTAAGAAATTTTAAAAAAATTGGGAAGAAAAAGTCAACTAAATTATGTTTTTTATTTAAATGTGTTAAATTATATGTTAAATTATGATTAACATGTTAAGAAACATAAATTTAGCTGAATAAAGTTATTACTTTTAATCTTTCTTTATAAAAATTAAGAAATTTTTACAAAAATTGCCAAAAAAGTCAACTAAATTATGTTTTTTTGATAAATGTATGTTGAATTATATGTTAAATTATGACTATCATGTTTAGAAACATAAATTTAGCTGAATAAAGTTATTACTTTAAATCTTTCTTTA
Organism: Empis stercorea; assembly: GCA_949752835.1. Lineage (NCBI taxonomy): Eukaryota > Metazoa > Arthropoda > Insecta > Diptera > Empididae > Empis > Empis stercorea. Next base: position 40,086,755 of record OX457088.1, read on the forward strand.
TAAAAATTAAGTAATTTTTACAAAAATTTCCAAAAAAGTCAACTAAATTATGTTTTTTTGTTAAATGTATGTTGAATTAAATGTTAAATTATGATTAATATGTTAAGAAACATAAATTTAGCTGAATAAAGTTATTACTTTAAATCTTTCTTTATAAAAATTAAGAAATTTTGCAAAAATTGCCAAAAAAGTCAACTAAATTATGTTTTTTGTTAATTGTAAGTTTAATTATATGTTTATTTATGACAAACATGTTTAGAAACATAGATTTAGCAGAATAAAGTTTTTATTTTTAATTTTTCTTTATAAAAATTAAGAAATTTTTACAAAAATTGCTAAGAAGGTCAACTAAATTATGTTTTTTTTTGGTACATGTATGTTGAATTATATGTTAAATTATTACTAATATGTTTAGAAACATAAATTTAGCTGAATAAAGTTGTTACTTTTAATCTTTCTTTACAAAAATTAAGAAATTTTAAAAAAATTGGGAAGAAAAAGTCAACTAAATTATGTTTTTTATTTAAATGTGTTAAATTATATGTTAAATTATGATTAACATGTTAAGAAACATAAATTTAGCTGAATAAAGTTATTACTTTTAATCTTTCTTTATAAAAATTAAGAAATTTTTACAAAAATTGCCAAAAAAGTCAACTAAATTATGTTTTTTTGATAAATGTATGTTGAATTATATGTTAAATTATGACTATCATGTTTAGAAACATAAATTTAGCTGAATAAAGTTATTACTTTAAATCTTTCTTTATAAAAATTAAGAAATTTTGCAAAAATTGCCAAAAAAGTTAACTAAATTATGTTTTTTTGTTAATTGTAAGTTTAGTTATATGTTAAATTATGATTAACATGCTTAGAGATATAGATTTAGCAGAATAAAGTTTTTATTTTAAATTTTTCTTTATAAAAATTCAGTAATTTTTACAAAAATTGCCAAAAAGGTCAACTAAATTATGTTTTTTTTTTAATGTATGTTGAATTATATGTTAAATTATGATTATCATGTTTAGAAACATAAATTTATCTGAATAATGTTGTTACTTTCAATCTTTCTTTATAAAAATTAAGAAATTTTTAAAATAGTTGCCAAAAAAAGTCAACTAAATAATGTTTGATTGTTAAATGTATGTTTAATTATAAGTTAAATTATGATTATCATGTTTAGAAACATAAATTTAGCTGAATCAAGTTGTTACTTTTAATCTTTCTATATAAAAATTAAGAAATTTTTAAAATAGTTGCCAAAAAAAGTCAACTAAATTATGTTTTATTGTTAAATGTATGTTGAATTATATGTTAAATTATGACTATCATGTTTAGAAACATAAATTTAGCTGAATAAAGTTGTTACTTTTAATCTTTCTTTATAAAAATTAAGAAATTTTTAAGATAGTTGCCAAACAAAATCAACTACATTATGTTTTATTGTTAAATGTATGTTGAATTATATGTTAAATTATGATTAACATGTTTAGAAATATAAGTTTAGCTGAATCAAGTTGTTACTTTTGATCTTTCTTTATAAAAATTAAGAAATTTTTAAAATAGTTGCCAAAAAAAGTCAACTAAATTATGTTTTATTGTTAAATGTATGTTGAATTATATGTTAAATTATGACTATCATGTTTAGAAACATAAATTTAGCTGAATAAAGTTGTTACTTTTAATCTTTCTTTATAAAAATTAAGTAATTTTTACAAAAATTTCCAAAAAAGTCAACTAAATTATGTTTTTTTGTTAAATGTATGTTGAATTAAATGTTAAATTATGATTAATATGTTAAGAAACATAAATTTAGCTGAATAAAGTTGTTACTTTTAATCTTTCTTTATAAAAATTAAGTAATTTTTATAAAAAATTTCAAAAAAGTCAACTAAATTATGTTTTTTTGTTAAATGTATGTTTAATTAAATGTTAAATTAAGACTGACATGTTTAGAAACATAAATTTAGCTGAATAAAGTTGTTACTTGTAATGTTTCTTTATAAAATTAAGAAATTTTTAAAAAATTGGAAAGAAAAAGTCAACTAAATTATGTTTTTTTGTTAATTGTAAGTTTACTTATATGTTTAATTATGACTAACATGTTTAGAAACATAGATTTAGCAGAATAAAGTTTTTATTTTTAAATTTTCTTTATAAAAATTAAGAAATTTTTACAAAAATTGCTAAAAAGGTCAACTAAATTATGTTTTTTTTGGTAAATGTGTGTTGAATTATATGTTAAATTATTACTAACATGTTTAGAAACATAAACTTAGCTGAATAAAATTTGTTATTTTTAATCTTTCTTGTTTTTTTGTTAAATGTATGTTGAATTATATGTTAAATTATTACTAACATGTTTAGAAACATAGATTTAGCTGAATAAAGTTGTTACTTTTAATCTTTCTTTATAAAAATTAAGTAATTTTTACAAAAATTTCCAAAAAAGTCAACTAAATTATGTTTTTTTGTTAAATGTATGTTGAATTAAATGTTAAATTATGATTAATATGTTAAGAAACATAAATTTAGCTGAATAAAGTTATTACTTTAAATCTTTCTTTATAAAAATTAAGAAATTTTGCAAAAATTGCCAAAAAAGTTAACTAAATTATGTTTTTTGTTAATTGTAAGTTTAATTATATGTTTATTTATGACAAACATGTTTAGAAACATAGATTTAGCAGAATAAAGTTTTTATTTTTAATTTTTCTTTATAAAAATTAAGAAATTTTTACAAAAATTGCTAAGAAGGTCAACTAAATTATGTTTTTTTTTGGTACATGTATGTTGAATTATATGTTAAATTATTACTAATATGTTTAGAAACATAAATTTAGCTGAATAAAGTTGTTACTTTTAATCTTTCTTTACAAAAATTAAGAAATTTTAAAAAAATTGGGAAGAAAAAGTCAACTAAATTATGTTTTTTATTTAAATGTGTTAAATTATATGTTAAATTATGATTAACATGTTAAGAAACATAAATTTAGCTGAATAAAGTTATTACTTTTAATCTTTCTTTATAAAAATTAAGAAATTTTTACAAAAATTGCCAAAAAAGTCAACTAAATTATGTTTTTTTGATAAATGTATGTTGAATTATATGTTAAATTATGACTATCATGTTTAGAAACATAAATTTAGCTGAATAAAGTTATTACTTTAAATCTTTCTTTATAAAAATTAAGAAATTTTGCAAAAATTGCCAAAAAAGTTAACTAAATTATGTTTTTTTGTTAATTGTAAGTTTAGTTATATGTTAAATTATGATTAACATGCTTAGAGATATAGATTTAGCAGAATAAAGTTTTTATTTTTAATTTTTCTTTATAAAAATTCAGTAATTTTTACAAAAATTGCCAAAAAGGTCAACTAAATTATGTTTTTTTTTAATGTATGTTGAATTATATGTTAAATTATGATTATCATGTTTAGAAACATAAATTTATCTGAATAATGTTGTTACTTTCAATCTTTCTTTATAAAAATTAAGAAATTTTTAAAATAGTTGCCAAAAAAAGTCAACTAAATAATGTTTGATTGTTAAATGTATGTTTAATTATAAGTTAAATTATGATTATCATGTTTAGAAACATAAATTTAGCTGAATCAAGTTGTTACTTTTAATCTTTCTATATAAAAATTAAGAAATTTTTAAAATAGTTGCCAAAAAAAGTCAACTAAATTATGTTTTATTGTTAAATGTATGTTGAATTATATGTTAAATTATGACTATCATGTTTAGAAACATAAATTTAGCTGAATAAAGTTGTTACTTTTAATCTTTCTTTATAAAAATTAAGAAATTTTTAAGATAGTTGCCAAACAAAATCAACTACATTATGTTTTATTGTTAAATGTATGTTGAATTATATGTTAAATTATGATTAACATGTTTAGAAATATAAGTTTAGCTGAATAAAGTTTTTATTTTTAAATTTTCTTTATAAAAAGTAAGAAATTTTTAAAATAGTTGCCAAAAAAAGTTAACTAAATTATGTTTTATTGTTAAATGTATGTTTAATTATATGTTAAATTATGACTAACATGTTTAGAAACATAAATTTAGCTAAATAAACTTGTTACTTTTAATCTTTCTTTATAAAAATTAAGAAATTTTTAAAATAGTTGCCAAAAAAAGTCAACTAAATTATGTTTTATTATTAAATGTATGTTGAATTATTTGTTAAATTATTACTAACATGTTTAGAAACATAAACTTAGCTGAATAAATTTGTTACTTTTAATCTTTCTTTATAAAAATTAAGAAATTTTTAAAAAATTGGGAAGAAAAAGTCAACTAAATTATGTTTTTTTGTTAAATGTATGTTGAATTATATGTTAAATTATGATTATTATGTTTAGAAACATAAATTTAGCTGAATAAAGTTGTTACTTTTAATCTTTCTTTATAAAAATTAAGAAATTTTTCAAAAATTGCCAAAAAAGTTAACTAGATTATGTTTTTTTGTTAATTGTAAGTTTAATTATATGTTAAATTATGACTAACATGTTTAGAAACATAGATTTAGCAGAATAAAGATTTTATTTTTAATTTTTCTTTATAAAAATTAAGTAATTTTTATAAAAAATTTCAAAAAAGTCAACTAAATTATGTTTTTTTGTTAAATGTATGTTTAATTAAATGTTAAATTAAGACTGACATGTTTAGAAACATAAATTTAGCTGAATAAAGTTGTTACTTGTAATGTTTCTTTATAAAATTAAGAAATTTTTAAAAAATTGGAAAGAAAAAGTCAACTAAATTATGTTTTTTTTGTTAATTGTAAGTTTACTTATATGTTTAATTATGACTAACATGTTTAGAAACATAGATTTAGCAGAATAAAGTTTTTATTTTTAAATTTTCTTTATAAAAATTAAGAAATTTTTACAAAAATTGCTAAAAAGGTCAACTAAATTATGTTTTTTTTGGTAAATGTGTGTTGAATTATATGTTAAATTATTACTAACATGTTTAGAAACATAAACTTAGCTGAATAAATTTGTTATTTTTAATCTTTCTTGTTTTTTTGTTAAATGTATGTTGAATTATATGTTAAATTATGATTATCATGTTTAGAAACATAAATTTAGCTGAATAAAGTTGTTACTTTTAATCTTTCTTTATAAAAATTAAGAAATTTTTCAAAAATTGACAAAAAAGTTAACTAAATTATGTTTTTTTGTTAATTGTAAGTTTAATTATATGTTAAATTATGATTAACATGTTTAGAAACATAGATTTAGCAGAATAAAGTTTTTATTTTTAATTTTTCTTTATAAAAATTAAGAAATTTTTACAAAAATTGCCTAAAAGGTCAACTAAATTATTTTTTTTTGTTAAATGTATGTTGAATTATATGTTAAATTATTACTAACATGTTTAGAAACATAAATTTAGCTGAATAAAGTTGTTACTTTTAATCTTTCTTTATAAAAATTAAGTAATTTTTAAAAAAATTGCCAAAAAAGTCAACTAAATTAGGTTTTTTTGATAAATGTATTTTGAATTATATGTTAAATTATGACTAACATGTTTAGAAATATAAATTTAGCTGAATAAAGTTTTTATTTTTAAATTTTCTATATAAAAATTTAGAAATTTTTAAAATAGTTGCCAAAAAAAGTCAACTAAATTATGTTTTATTGTTAAATGTATGTTGAATTATATGTTAAATTATGATTATCATGTTTAAAAACATAAATTTAGCTGAATAAAGTTGTTACTTTTAATCTTTCTTTATAAAAATTAAGAAATTTTTAAAAAAATTGCCAAAAAGGTCAACTAAGTTAGGTTTTTTTGATAAATGTATGTTGAATTATATGTTAAATTATGACTAACATGTTTAGAAATATAAATTTAGCTGAATGAAGTTGTTACTTTTAATCTTTCTTTATAAAAATTAAGAAATTTTTACAAAAATTGCCAAAAAGGTCAACTATATTATGTATTTTTGTTATATGTATGTTGAATTATATGTTAAATTATGATTATCATGTTTAGAAACATAAATTTAGCTGAATAAATTTGTTGCTTTTAATCTTTCATTATAAAAATTAAGTAATTTTTACAAAAATTTCCAAAAAATCAACTAAATTATGTTTTTTTGTTAAATGTATGTTGAATTAAATGTTAAATTATGATTAATATGTTAAGAAACATAAATTTAGCTGAATAAAATTGTTACTTTCAATCTTTCTTAATAAAAATTAAGAAATTTTGACAAAAATTGCCAAAAAAGTCAACTAAATTACGTTTTTTTGTTAAATGTATGTTTAATTAAATGTTAAATTATGATTAACATGTTTAGAAATATAAATTTAGCTGAATAAAGTTTTTATTTTTAAATTTTCTTTATAAAAATTAAGAAATTTTTAAAATAGTTGCCAAAAAAATTTAACTAAATTATGTTTTATTGTTAAATGTATGTTGAATTATATGTTAAATTATGATTATCATGTTTAGAAACATAAATTTAGCTGAATAAAGTTATTACTTTAAATCTTTCTTTATAAAAATTAAGAAATTTTGCAAAAATTGCCAAAAAAGTTAACTAAATTATGTTTTTTGTTAATTGTAAGTTTAATTATATGTTTATTTATGACAAACATGTTTAGAAACAAAGATTTAGCAGAATAAAGTTTTTATTTTTAATTTTTCTTTATAAAAATTAAGAAATTTTTACAAAAATTGCTAAGAAGGTCAACTAAATTATGTTTTTTTTTGGTACATGTATGTTGAATTATATGTTAAATTATTACTAATATGTTTAGAAACATAAATTTAGCTGAATAAAGTTGTTACTTTTAATCTTTCTTTACAAAAATTAAGAAATTTTAAAAAAATTGGGAAGAAAAAGTCAACTAAATTATGTTTTTTATTTAAATGTATGTTGAATTATATGTTAAATTATGATTAACATGTTAAGAAACATAAATTTAGCTGAATAAAGTTATTACTTTTAATCTTTCTTTATAAAAATTAAGAAATTTTTACAAAAATTGCCAAAAAAGTCAACTAAATTATGTTTTTTTGATAAATGTATGTTGAATTATATGTTAAATTATGACTATCATGTTTAGAAACATAAATTTAGCTGAATAAAGTTATTACTTTAAGTCTTTCTTTATAAAAATTAAGAAATTTTGCAAAAATTGCCAAAAAAGTTAACTAAATTATGTTTTTTTGTGAATTGTAAGTTTAGTTATATGTTAAATTATGATTAACATGTTTAGAGATATAGATTTAGCAGAATAAAGTTTTTATTTTTAATTTTTCTTTATAAAAATTAAGTAATTTTTACAAAAATTGCCAAAAAGGTCAACTAAATTATGTTTGTTTTTCAAATGTATGTTGAATTATATGTTAAATTATGATTATCATGTTTAGAAACATAAATTTATCTGAATAATGTTGTTACTTTCAATCTTTCTTTATAAAAATTAAGAAATTTTTAAAATAGTTGCCAAAAAAAGTCAACTAAATAATGTTTTATTGTTAAATGTATGTTGAATTATATGTTAAATTATGATTATCATGTTTAGAAACATAAATTTAGCTGAATCAAGTTGTTACTTTTAATCTTTCTTTATAAAAATTAAGAAATTTTTAAAATAGTTGCCAAAAAAAGTCAACTAAATTATGTTTTATTGTTAAATGTATGTTGAATTATATGTTAAATTATGACTATCATGTTTAGAAACATAAATTTAGCTGAATAAAATTGTTACTTTTAATCTTTCTTTATAAAAATTAAGAAATTTTTAAAATAGTTGCCAAAAAAATTTAACTAAATTATGTTTTATTGTTAAATGTATGTTGAATTATATGTTAAATTATGATTATCATGTTTAGAAACATAAATTTAGCTGAATCAAGTTGTTACTTTTAATCTTTCTTTATAAAAATTAAGAAATTTTTCAAAAATTGCCAAAAAAGTCAACTAAATTATGTTTTTTTGTTAAATGTATGTTGAATTATATGTTAAATTATGATTAACATGTTTAGAAATATAAATTTAGCTGAATAAAGTTTTTATTTTTAAATTTTCTTTATAAAAATTAAGAAATTTTTAAAATAGTTGCCAAAAAAAGTCAACTAAATTATGTTTTATTGTTAAATGTATGTTGAATTATATGTTAAATTATGATTATCATGTTTAGAAACATAAATTTAGCTGAATAAAGTTGTTACTTTTAATCTTTCTTTATAAAAATTAAGAAATTTTTACAAAAATTGCCAAAAAAGTCAACTAAATTATGTTTTATTGCTAAATGTATGTTGAATTATATGTTAAATTATGACTAACATGTTTAGAAATATAAATTTAGCTGAATGAAGTTGTTACTTTTAATCTTTCTTTATAAAAATTAAGAAATTTTTACAAAAATTGCCAAAAAGGTCAACTATATTATGTATTTTTGTTATATGTATGTTGAATTATATGTTAAATTATGATTATCATGTTTAGAAACATAAATTTAGCTGAATAAATTTGTTGCTTTTAATCTTTCATTATAAAAATTAAGTAATTTTTACAAAAATTTCCAAAAAATCAACTAAATTATGTTTTTTTGTTAAATGTATGTTGAATTAAATGTTAAATTATGATTAATATGTTAAGAAACATAAATTTAGCTGAATAAAATTGTTACTTTCAATCTTTCTTAATAAAAATTAAGAAATTTTGACAAAAATTGCCAAAAAAGTCAACTAAATTACGTTTTTTTGTTAAATGTATGTTTAATTAAATGTTAAATTATGATTAACATGTTTAGAAATATAAATTTAGCTGAATAAAGTTTTTATTTTTAAATTTTCTTTATAAAAATTAAGAAATTTTTAAAATAGTTGCCAAAAAAATTTAACTAAATTATGTTTTATTGTTAAATGTATGTTGAATTATATGTTAAATTATGATTATCATGTTTAGAAACATAAATTTAGCTGAATAAAGTTATTACTTTAAATCTTTCTTTATAAAAATTAAGAAATTTTGCAAAAATTGCCAAAAAAGTTAACTAAATTATGTTTTTTGTTAATTGTAAGTTTAATTATATGTTTATTTATGACAAACATGTTTAGAAACAAAGATTTAGCAGAATAAAGTTTTTATTTTTAATTTTTCTTTATAAAAATTAAGAAATTTTTACAAAAATTGCTAAGAAGGTCAACTAAATTATGTTTTTTTTTGGTACATGTATGTTGAATTATATGTTAAATTATTACTAATATGTTTAGAAACATAAATTTAGCTGAATAAAGTTGTTACTTTTAATCTTTCTTTACAAAAATTAAGAAATTTTAAAAAAATTGGGAAGAAAAAGTCAACTAAATTATGTTTTTTATTTAAATGTATGTTGAATTATATGTTAAATTATGATTAACATGTTAAGAAACATAAATTTAGCTGAATAAAGTTATTACTTTTAATCTTTCTTTATAAAAATTAAGAAATTTTTACAAAAATTGCCAAAAAAGTCAACTAAATTATGTTTTTTTGATAAATGTATGTTGAATTATATGTTAAATTATGACTATCATGTTTAGAAACATAAATTTAGCTGAATAAAGTTATTACTTTAAGTCTTTCTTTATAAAAATTAAGAAATTTTGCAAAAATTGCCAAAAAAGTTAACTAAATTATGTTTTTTTGTGAATTGTAAGTTTAGTTATATGTTAAATTATGATTAACATGTTTAGAGATATAGATTTAGCAGAATAAAGTTTTTATTTTTAATTTTTCTTTATAAAAATTAAGTAATTTTTACAAAAATTGCCAAAAAGGTCAACTAAATTATGTTTGTTTTTCAAATGTATGTTGAATTATATGTTAAATTATGATTATCATGTTTAGAAACATAAATTTATCTGAATAATGTTGTTACTTTCAATCTTTCTTTATAAAAATTAAGAAATTTTTAAAATAGTTGCCAAAAAAAGTCAACTAAATAATGTTTTATTGTTAAATGTATGTTGAATTATATGTTAAATTATGATTATCATGTTTAGAAACATAAATTTAGCTGAATCAAGTTGTTACTTTTAATCTTTCTTTATAAAAATTAAGAAATTTTTAAAATAGTTGCCAAAAAAAGTCAACTAAATTATGTTTTATTGTTAAATGTATGTTGAATTATATGTTAAATTATGACTATCATGTTTAGAAACATAAATTTAGCTGAATAAAATTGTTACTTTTAATCTTTCTTTATAAAAATTAAGAAATTTTTAAAATAGTTGCCAAAAAAATTTAACTAAATTATGTTTTATTGTTAAATGTATGTTGAATTATATGTTAAATTATGATTATCATGTTTAGAAACATAAATTTAGCTGAATCAAGTTGTTACTTTTAATCTTTCTTTATAAAAATTAAGAAATTTTTCAAAAATTGCCAAAAAAGTCAACTAAATTATGTTTTTTTGTTAAATGTATGTTGAATTATATGTTAAATTATGATTAACATGTTTAGAAATATAAATTTAGCTGAATAAAGTTTTTATTTTTAAATTTTCTTTATAAAAATTAAGAAATTTTTAAAATAGTTGCCAAAAAAAGTCAACTAAATTATGTTTTATTGTTAAATGTATGTTGAATTATATGTTAAATTATGATTATCATGTTTAGAAACATAAATTTAGCTGAATAAAGTTGTTACTTTTAATCTTTCTTTATAAAAATTAAGAAATTTTTACAAAAATTGCCAAAAAAGTCAACTAAATTATGTTTTATTGCTAAATGTATGTTGAATTATATGTTAAATTATAGTTATCATGTTTAGAAACATAAATTTAGCTAAATAAAGTTGTTACTTTTAATCTTTCTTTATAAAAATTAAGAAATTTTTAAAATAGTTGCCAAAAAAAGTCAACTAAATTATGTTTAATTGCTAAATGTATGTTGAATTATATGTTAAATTATGATTATCATATTTAGAAACATAAATTTAGCTGAATGAAGTTGTTAATTTTAATGTTTCTTTATAAAAATTAAGAAATTTTTAAAAAATTGTGAAGAAAAAGTCAACTAAATTATGTTTTTTTGTTAATTGTAAGTTTAATTTTATGTTTAATTATGACTAACATGTTTAGAAACATAAATTTAGCTAAATAAAGTTGTTACTTTTAATCTTTCTTTATAAAAATTAAGAAATTTTTAAAATAGTTGCCAAAAAAAGTCAACTAAATTATGTTTAATTGCTAAATGTATGTTGAATTATATGTTAAATTATGATTAACATGTTTAGAAATATAAATTTAGCTGAATAAATTTTTTATTTTTAAATTTTCTTTATAAGAATTAAGAAATTTTTAAAATAGTTGCCAAAAAAAGTCAACTAAATTATGTTTAATTGCTAAATGTATGTTGAATTATATGTTAAATTATGATTAACATGTTTAGAAATATAAATTTAGCTGAATATAGTTTTTATTTTTAAATTTTCTTTATAAAAATTAAGAAATTTTTAAAATAGTTGCCAAAAAAAGTCAACTAAATTATGTTTTATTGTTAAGTGTATGTTGAATTATATGTTAAATTATGATTATCATGTTTAGAAACATAAATTTAGCTGAATAAAGTTGTTACTTTTAATCTTTCTTTATAAAAATTAAGAAATTTTTACAAAAATTGACAAAAAAGTCAACTAAATTATGTTTTATTGCTAAATGTATGTTGAATTATATGTTAAATTATAATTATCATGTTTAGAAACATAGATTTAGCAGAATAAAGTTTTTATTTTTAATTTTCTTTATAAAAATTAAGAAATTTTTACCAAAATTGCTAAAAAGGTCAACTAGATTATGTTTGTTTTTGGTAAATGTATGTTGAATTATATGTTAAATTATTACTAACATGTTTAGAAACATAAACTTAACTGAATAAATATGTTACTTTTAATATTTCTTTATAAAAATTAAGAAATTTTTAAAAAATTGGGAAGAAAAAGTCAACTAAATTATGTTTTTTTGTTAAATGTATGTTGAATTATATGTTAAATTATGATTATCATGTTTAGAAACATAAATTTAGCTGAACAAAGTTGTTACTTTTAATCTTTCTTTATAAAAATTAAGAAATTTTTCAAAAATTGCCAAAAAAGTTAACTAGATTATGTTTTTTTTGTTAATTGTATGTTGAATTATATGTTAAATTATAATTATCATGTTTAGAAACATAGATTTAGCAGAATAAAGTTTTTATTTTTAATTTTCTTTATAAAAATTAGGTAATTTTTACCAAAATTGCTAAAAAGGTCAACTAGATTATGTTTGTTTTTGGTAAATGTATGTTGAATTATATGTTAAATTATTACTAACATGTTTAGAAACATAAACTTAACTGAATAAATATGTTACTTTTAATCTTTCTTTATAAAAATTAAGAAATTTTTAAAATAGTTGCCAAAAAAAGTCAACTAAATTATGTTTAATTGCTAAATGTATGTTGAATTATATGTTAAATTATGATTATCATATTTAGAAACATAAATTTAGCTGAATGAAGTTGTTAATTTTAATGTTTCTTTATAAAATTAAGAAATTTTTAAAAAATTGGAAAGAAAAAGTCAACTAAATTATGTTTTTTTGTTAATTGTAAGTATACTTATATGTTTAATTATGACTAACATGTTTAGAAACATAAATTTAGCTAAAGAAAGTTGTTACTTTTAATCTTTCTTTATAAAAATTAAGAAATTTTTAAAATAGTTGCCAAAAAAAGTCAACTAAATTATGTTTAATTGCTAAATGTATGTTGAATTATATGTTAAATTATTACTAACATGTTTAGAAACATAAACTTAGCTGATTAAATTTGTTATTTTTAATCTTTCTTGTTTTTTTGTTAAATGTATGTTGAATTACATGTTAAATTATAATTATCATGTTTAGAAACATAAATTTAGCTGAATAAAGTTGTTACTTTTAATCTTTCTTTATAAAAATTAAGAAATTTTGCAAAAATTGACAAAAAAGTTAACTAAATTATGTTTTTTTGTTAATTGTAAGTTTAATTATATGTTAAATTATGATTAACATGTTTAGAAACATAGATTTAGCAGAATAAAGTTTTTATTTTTAATTTTTCTTTATAAAAATTAAGAAATTTTTACAAAAATTGCCTAAAAGGTCAACTAAATTATTTTTTTTTTGTTAAATGTATGTTGAATTATATGTTAAATTATTACTAACATGTTTAGAAACATAAATTTAGCTGAATAAAGTTGTTACTTTTAATCTTTCTTTATAAAAATTAAGAAATTTTTACCAAAATTGCTAAAAAGGTCAACTAGATTATGTTTGTTTTTGGTAAATGTATGTTGAATTATATGTTAAATTATGACTAACATGTTTAGAAACATAAATTTAGCTAAATAAAGTTGTTACTTTTAATCTTTCTTTATAAAAATTAAGAAATTTTTAAAATAGTTGCCAAAAAAAGTCAACTAAATTATGTTTAATTGCTAAATGTATGTTGAATTATATGTTAAATTATGATTAACATGCTTAGAAATATAAATTTAGCTGAATAAATTTTTTATTTTTAAATTTTCTTTATAAGAATTAAGAAATTTTTAAAATAGTTGCCAAAAAAAGTCAACTAAATTATGTTTAATTGCTAAATGTATGTTGAATTATATGTTAAATTATGATTAACATGTTTAGAAATATAAATTTAGCTGAATAAAGTTTTTATTTTTAAATTTTCTTTATAAAAATTAAGAAATTTTTAAAATAGTTGCCAAAAAAAGTCAACTAAATTATGTTTTCTTGTTAAGTGTATGTTGAATTATATGTTAAATTATGATTATCATGTTTAGAAACATAAATTTAGCTGAATAAAGTTGTTACTTTTAATCTTTCTTTATAAAAATTAAGAAATTTTTACCAAAATTGCTAAAAAGGTCAACTAGATTATGTTTGTTTTTGGTAAATGTATGTTGAATTATATGTTAAATTATGACTAACATGTTTAGAAACATAGATTTAGCTGAATAAAGTTGTTTTTCTTTATAAAAATTAAGTAAATTTTATAAAAAAATTCAAAAAAGTCAACTAAATTATGTTTTTTTGTTAATTGTAAGTTTAATTATATGTTAAATTATGATTAACATGTTTAGAAACATAGATTTAGCAGAATAAAGTTTTTATTTTTAATTTTTCTTTATAAAAATTAAGAAATTTTTACAAAAATTGCCTAAAAGTTCAACTAAATTATTTTTTTTTTGTTCAATGTATGTTGAATTATATGTTAAATTATTACTAACATGTTTAGAAACATAAATTTAGCTGAATAAAGTTGTTACTTTTAATCTTTCTTTATAAAAATTAAGTAATTTTTAAAAAAATTGCCAAAAAAGTCAACTAAATTATGTTTTATTGTTAAATGTATGTTGAATTATATGTTAAATTATGATTATCATGTTTAAAAACATAAATTTAGCTGAATAAAGTTGTTACTTTTAATCTTTCTTTATAAAAATTAAGAAATTTTTACAAAAATTGCCAAAAAGGTCAACTATATTATGTATTTTTGTTATATGTATGTTGAATTATATGATAAATTATTACTAACATGTTTAGAAACATAAATTTAGCTGAATAAATTTGTTGCTTTTAATCTTTCTTTATAAAAATTAAGAAATTTTTCAAAAATTGACAAAAAAGTTAACTAAATTATGTTTTTTTGTTAATTGTATGTTTAATTAAATGTTAAATTATGACTGACATGTTTAGAAACATAAATTTAGCTGAATAAAGTTATTACTTGTAATGTTTCTTTATAAAATTAAGAAATTTTTAAAAAATTGGAAAGAAAAAGTTAACTAAATTATGTTTTTTTGTTAATTGTATGTTTAATTAAATGTTAAATTATGACTAACATGTTTATAAACATAGATTTAGCAGAATAAAGTTTTTATTTTTAAATTTTCTTTATAAAAATTAAGAAATTTTTACAAAAATTGCTAAAAAGGTCAACTAAATTATGTTTTTTTGTTAAATGTATGTTGAATTATATGTTAAATTATGATTATCATGTTTAGAAACATAAATTTAGCTGAATAAAGTTGTTACTTTTAATCTTTCTTTATAAAAATTAAGAAATTTTTCAAAAATTGACAAAAAAGTTAACTAAATTATGTTTTTTTGTTAATTGTAAGTTTAATTATATGTTAAATTATGATTAACATGTTTAGAAACATAGATTTAGCAGAATAAAGTTTTTATTTTTAATTTTTCTTTATAAAAATTAAGAAATTTTTACAAAAATTGCCTAAAAGTTCAACTAAATTATTTTTTTTTTGTTAAATGTATGTTGATTTATATGTTAAATTATTACTAACATGTTTAGAAACATAAATTTAGCTGAATAAAGTTTTTATTTTTAAATTTTCTTTATAAAAATTTAGAAATTTTTAAAATAGTTGCCAAAAAAAGTCAACTAAATTATGTTTTATTGTTAAATGTATGTTGAATTATATGTTAAATTATGATTATCATGTTTAAAAACATAAATTTAGCTGAATAAAGTTGTTACTTTTAATCTTTCTTTATAAAAATTAAGAAATTTGTACAAAAATTGCCAAAAAGGTCAACTATATTATGTATTTTTGTTATATGTATGTTGAATTATATGATAAATTATTACTAACATGTTTAGAAACATAAATTTAGCTGAATAAATTTGTTGCTTTTAATCTTTCATTATAGAAATTAAGTAATTTTTACAAAAATTTCCAAAAAAGTCAACTAAATTATGTTTTTTTGTTAAATGTGTGTTGAATTAAATGTTAAATTATGATTAATATGTTAAGAAACATAAATTTAGCAGAATAAAGTTATTACTTTTAATCTTTCTTTATAAAAATTAAGAAATTTTTACAAAAATTTCCAAAAAAGTCAACTAAATTATGTTTTTTATTAATTGTAAGTTTAATTATATGTTTATTTATGACAAACATGTTTAGAAACATAGATTTAGCAGAATAAAGTTTTTATTTTTAATTTTTCTTTATAAAAATTAAGAAATTTTTACAAAAATTGCTAAGAAGGTCAACTAAATTATGTTTTTTTTTGGTAAATGTATGTTGAATTATATGTTAAATTATTACTAATATGTTTAGAAACATAAATTTAAATGTATGTTGAATTATATGTTAAATTATGATTATCATGTTTAGAAACATAAATTTAGCTGAATAAAGTTGTTACATTTAATCTTTCTTTATAAAAATTAAGAAATTTTTCAAAAATTGCCAAAAAAGTTAACTAGATTATGTTTTTTTGTTAATTGTAATTTTAATTATATGTTAAATTATGACTAACATGTTTAGAAACATAGATTTAGCAGAATAAAGATTTTATTTTTAATTTTTCTTTATAAAAATTAAGAAATTTTTACAAAAATTGCCTAAAAGGTCAACTAAATTATGTTTTTTTTGTTAAATGTATGTTGAATTATATGTTAAATTATTACTTACATGTTTAGAAACATAAACTTAGCTGATAAATTTGTTACTTTTAATTTTTCTTTATAAAAATTAAGAAATTTTTAAAAAATTGGGAAGAAAAAGTCAACTAAATTATGTTTTTTTGTTAAATGTATGTTGAATTATATGTTAAATTATGATTATCATGTTTAGAAACATAAATTTAGCTGAATAAAGTTGTTACATTTAATCTTTCTTTATAAAAATTAAGAAATTTTTCAAAAATTGCCAAAAAAGTTAACTAGATTATGTTTTTTTGTTAATTGTAATTTTAATTATATGTTAAATTATGACTAACATGTTTAGAAACATAGATTTAGCAGAATAAAGATTTTATTTTTAATTTTTCTTTATAAAAATTAAGAAATTTTTACAAAAATTGCCTAAAAGGTCAACTAAATTATGTTTTTTTTGTTAAATGTATGTTGAATTATATGTTAAATTATTACTTACATGTTTAGAAACATAAACTTAGCTGATAAATTTGTTACTTTTAATTTTTCTTTATAAAAATTAAGAAATTTTTAAAAAATTGGGAAGAAAAAGTCAACTAAATTAGGTTTTTTTGATAAATGTATGTTGAATTATATGTTAAATTATGACTAACATGTTTAGAAATATAAATTTAGCTGAATAAAGTTTTTATTTTTAAATTTTCTTTATAAAAATTTAGAAATTTTTAAAATAGTTGCCAAAAAAAGTCAACTAAATTATGTTTTATTGTTAAATGTATGTTGAATTATATGTTAAATTATGATTATCATGTTTAGAAACATAAATTTAGCTGAATAAAGTTGTTACTTGTAATGTTTCTTTATAAAATTAAGAAATTTGTAAAAAATTGGAAAGAAAAAGTCAACTAAATTATGTTTTTTTGTTAATTGTAAGTATACTTATATGTTTAATTATGACTAACATGTTTAGAAACATAGATTTAGCAGAATAAAGTTTTTATTTTTAATTTTTCTTTATAAAAATTAAGAAATTTTTACAAAAATTGCCTAAAAGGTCAACTAAATTATGTTTTTTTTGTTAAATGTATGTTGAATTATATGTTAAATTATTACTTACATGTTTAGAAACATAAACTTAGCTGATAAATTTGTTACTTTTAATTTTTCTTTATAAAAATTAAGAAATTTTAAAAAAATTGGGAAGAAAAAGTCAACTAAATTATGTTTTTTTGTTAATTGTAAGTATACTTATATGTTTAATTATGACTAACATGTTTAGAAACATAGATTTAGCAGAATAAAGATTTTATTTTTAATTTTTCTTTATAAAAATTAAGAAATTTTTACAAAAATTGCCTAAAAGGTCAACTAAATTATGTTTTTTTTGTTAAATGTATGTTGAATTATATGTTAAATTATTACTAACATGTTTAGAAACATAAATTTAGCTGAATAAAGTTGTTACTTTTTATCTTTCTTTATAAAAATTAAGTAATTTTTATAAAAAATTTCAAAAAAGTCAACTAAATTATGTTTTTTTGTTAAATGTATGTTTAATTAAATGTTAAATTATGACTGACATGTTTAGAAACATAAATTTAGCTGAATAAAGTTGTTACTTGTAATGTTTCTTTATAAAATTAAGAAATTTGTAAAAAATTGGAAAGAAAAAGTCAACTAAATTATGTTTTTTTGTTAACTGTAAGTATACTTATATGTTTAATTATGACTAACATATTTAGAAACATAGATTTAGCAGAATAAAGTTTTTATTTTTAAATTTTCTTTATAAAAATTAAGAAATTTTTACAAAAATTGCTAAAAAGGTCAACTAAATTATGTTTTTTTGTTAAATGGTTGAATTATATGTTAAATTATGATTATCATGTTTAGAAACATAAATTTAGCTGAATAAAGTTGTTACTTTTAATCTTTCTTTATAAAAATTAAGAAATTTTTCAAAAATTGACAAAAAAGTTAACTAAATTATGTTTTTTTGTTAATTGTAAGTTTAATTATATGTTAAATTATGATTAACATGTTTAGAAACATAGATTTAGCAGAATAAAGTTTTTATTTTTAATTTTTCTTTATAAAAATTAAGAAATTTTTACAAAAATTGCCTAAAAGTTCAACTAAATTATTTTTTTTTTTGTTAAATGTATGTTGAATTATATGTTAAATTATTACTAACATGTTTAGAAACATAAATTTAGCTGAATAAAGTTGTTACTTTTAATCTTTCTTTATAAAAATTAAGTAATTTTTAAAAAAAATTCAAAAAAGTCAACTAAATTAGGTTTTTTTGATAAATGTATGTTGAATTATATGTTAAATTATGACTAACATGTTTAGAAATATAAATTTAGCTGAATAAAGTTTTTATTTTTAAATTTTCTTTATAAAAATTTAGAAATTTTTAAAATAGTTGCCAAAAAAAGTCAACTAAATTATGTTTTATTGTTAAATGTATGTTGAATTATATGTTAAATTATGATTATCATGTTTAGAAACATAAATTTAGCTGAATAAAGTTGTTACTTGTAATGTTTCTTTATAAAATTAAGAAATTTGTAAAAAATTGGAAAGAAAAAGTCAACTAAATTATGTTTTTTTGTTAATTGTAAGTATACTTATATGTTTAATTATGACTAACATGTTTAGAAACATAGATTTAGCAGAATAAAGTTTTTATTTTTAAATTTTCTTTATAAAAATTAAGAAATTTTTACAAAAATTGCTAAAAAGGTCAACTAAATTATGTTTTTTTGTTAAATGTATGTTGAATTATATGTTAAATTATGATTATCATGTTTAGAAACATAAATTTAGCTGAATAAAGTTGTTACTTTTTATCTTTCTTTATAAAAATTAAGTAATTTTTATAAAAAATTTCAAAAAAGTCAACTAAATTGTGTTTTTTTGTTAAATGTATGTTTAATTAAATGTTAAATTATGACTGACATGTTTATAAACATAAATTTAGCTGAATAAAGTTGTTACTTGTAATGTTTCTTTATAAAATTAAGAAATTTGTAAAAAATTGGAAAGAAAAAGTCAACTAAATTATGTTTTTTTGTTAATTGTAAGTATACTTATATGTTTAATTATGACTAACATGTTTAGAAACATAGATTTAGCAGAATAAAGTTTTTATTTTTAAATTTTCTTTATAAAAATTAAGAAATTTTTACAAAACTTGCTAAAAAGGTCAACTAAATTATGTTTTTTTGTTAAATGTATGTTGAATTATATGTTAAATTATGATTATCATGTTTAGAAACATAAATTTAGCTGAATAAAGTTGTTACTTTTAATCTTTCTTTATAAAAATTAAGAAATTTTTCAAAAATTGACAAAAAAGTTAACTAAATTATGTTTTTTTGTTAATTGTAAGTTTAATTATATGTTAAATTATGATTAACATGTTTAGAAACATAGATTTAGCAGAATAAAGTTTTTATTTTTAATTTTTCTTTATAAAAATTAAGAAATTTTTACAAAAATTGCCTAAAAGTTCAACTAAATTATTTTTTTTTTGTTAAATGTATGTTGAATTATATGTTAAATTATTACTAACATGTTTAGAAACATAAATTTAGCTGAATAAAGTTGTTACTTTTAATCTTTCTTTATAAAAATTAAGTAATTTTTAAAAAAAAATCCAAAAAAGTCAACTAAATTAGGTTTTTTTGATAAATGTATGTTGAATTATATGTTAAATTATGACTAACATGTTTAGAAATATAAATTTAGCTGAATAAAGTTTTTATTTTTAAATTTTCTTTATAAAAATTTAGAAATTTTTAAAATAGTTGCCAAAAAGAGTCAACTAAATTATGTTTTATTGTTAAATGTATGTTGAATTATATGTTAAATTATGATTATCATGTTTAGAAGGTCAACTAAAACATAAATTTAGCTGAATAAAGTTGTTACTTGTAATGTTTCTTTATAAAATTAAGAAATTTGTAAAAAATTGGAAAGAAAAAGTCAACTAAATTATGTTTTTTTGTTAATTGTAAGTATACTTATATGTTTAATTATGACTAACATGTTTAGAAACATAGATTTAGCAGAATAAAGTTTTTATTTTTAATTTTTCTTTATAAAAATTAAGAAATTTTTACAAAAATTGCCTAAAAGGTCAACTAAATTATGTTTTTTTTGTTAAATGTATGTTGAGTTATATGTTAAATTATTACTTACATGTTTAGAAACATAAACTTAGCTGATAAATTTGTTACTTTTAATTTTTCTTTATAAAAATTAAGAAATTTTTAAAAAATTGGGAAGAAAAAGTCAACTAAATTATGTTTTTTTTGTTAAATGTATGTTGAATTATATGTTAAATTATGATTATCATGTTTAGAAACATAAATTTAGCTGAATAAAGTTGTTACATTTAATCTTTCTTTATAAAAATTAAGAAATTTTTCAAAAATTGCCAAAAAAGTTAACTAGATTATGTTTTTTTGTTAATTGTAATTTTAATTATATGTTAAATTATGACTAACATGTTTAGAAACATAGATTTAGCAGAATAAAGATTTTATTTTTAATTTTTCTTTATAAAAATTAAGAAATTTTTACAAAAATTGCCTAAAAGGTCAACTAAATTATGTTTTTTTTGTTAAATGTATCTTGAATTATATGTTAAATTATTACTAACATGTTTAGAAACATAAATTTAGCTGAATAAAGTTGTTACTTTTAATCTTTCTTTATAAAAATTAAGAAATTTTTCAAAAATTGACAAAAAAGTTAACTAAATTATGTTTTTTTGTTAATTGTAAGTTTAATTATATGTTAAATTATGATTAACATGTTTAGAAACATAG
This sequence comes from Empis stercorea, assembly GCA_949752835.1. Lineage (NCBI taxonomy): Eukaryota > Metazoa > Arthropoda > Insecta > Diptera > Empididae > Empis > Empis stercorea. The sequence goes on from OX457088.1 coordinate 40,108,055, forward strand.
ATTTAGCAGAATAAAGTTTTTATTTTTAATTTTTCTTTATAAAAATTAAGAAATTTTTACAAAAATTGCCTAAAAGGTCAACTAAATTATGTTTTTTTTGTTAAATGTATGTTGAATTATATGTTAAATTATTACTAACATGTTTAGAAACATAAATTTAGCTGAATAAAGTTGTTACTTTTAATCTTTCTTTATAAAAATTAAGAAATTTTTCAAAAATTGACAAAAAAGTTAACTAAATTATGTTTTTTTGTTAATTGTAAGTTTAATTATATGTTAAATTATGATTAACATGTTTAGAAACATAGATTTAGCAGAATAAAGATTTTATTTTTAATTTTTCTTTATAAAAATTAAGAAATTTTTACAAAAATTGCCTAAAAGGTCAACTAAATTATGTTTTTTTTGTTAAATGTATGTTGAATTATATGTTAAATTATTACTAACATGTTTAGAAACATAAATTTAGCTGAATAAAGTTGTTACTTTTAATCTTTCTTTATAAAAATTAAGTAATTTTTAAAAAAAAATCCAAAAAAGTCAACTAAATTAGGTTTTTTTGATAAATGTATGTTGAATTATATGTTAAATTATGATTATCATGTTTAGAAACATAAATTTAGCTGAATAAAGTTGTTACTTTTAATCTTTCTTTATAAAAATTAAGAAATTTTTCAAAAATTGACAAAAAAGTTAACTAAATTATGTTTTTTTGTTAATTGTAAGTTTAATTATATGTTAAATTATGATTAACATGTTTAGAAACATAGATTTAGCAGAATAAAGTTTTTATTTTTAATTTTTCTTTATAAAAATTAAGAAATTTTTACAAAAATTGCCTAAAAGTTCAACTAAATTATTTTTTTTTTTTGTTAAATGTATGTTGAATTATATGTTAAATTATTACTAACATGTTTAGAAACATAAGTTTAGCTGAATAAAGTTGTTACTTTTAATCTTTCTTTATAAAAATTAAGTAATTCTTAAAAAAAAATCCAAAAAAGTCAACTAAATTATGTTTTATTATTAAATGTATGTTGAATTATATGTTAAATTATTACTTACATGTTTAGAAACATAAACTTAGCTGATAAATTTGTTACTTTTAATTTTTCTTTATAAAAATTAAGAAATTTTTAAAAAATTGGGAAGAAAAAGTCAACTAAATTATGTTTTTTTGTTAAATGTATGTTGAATTATATGTTAAATTATGATTATCATGTTTAGAAACATAAATTTAGCTGAATAAAGTTGTTACATTTAATCTTTCTTTATAAAAATTAAGAAATTTTTCAAAAATTGCCAAAAAAGTTAACTAGATTATGTTTTTTTGTTAATTGTAATTTTAATTATATGTTAAATTATGACTAACATGTTTAGAAACATAGATTTAGCAGAACAAAGATTTTATTTTTAACTTTTCTTTATGAAAATTAAGAAATTTTTACAAAAATTGCTTAAAAGGTCAACTAAATTATGTTTTTTTTGTTAAATGTATGTTGAATTATATGTTAAATTATTACTAACATGTTTAGAAACATAAATTTAGCTGAATAAAGTTGTTACTTTTTATCTTTCTTTATAAAAATTAAGTAATTTTTATAAAAAATTTCAAAAAAGTCAACTAAATTATGTTTTTTTGTTAAATGTATGTTTAATTAAATGTTAAATTATGACTGACATGTTTAGAAACATAAATTTAGCTGAATAAAGTTGTTACTTGTAATGTTTCTTTATAAAATTAAGAAATTTGTAAAAAATTGGAAAGAAAAAGTCAACTAAATTATGTTTTTTTGTTAATTGTAAGTATACTTATATGTTTAATTATGACTTACATGTTTAGAAAGATAGATTTAGCAGAATAAAGTTTTTATTTTTAAATTTTCTTTATAAAAATTAAGAAATTTTTACAAAAATTGCTAAAAAGGTCAACTAAATTATGTTTTTTTGTTAAATGTATGTTGAATTATATGTTAAATTATGATTATCATGTTTAGAAACATAAATTTAGCTGAATAAAGTTGTTACTTTTAATCTTTCTTTATAAAAATTAAGAAATTTTTCAAAAATTGACAAAAAAGTTAACTAAATTATGTTTTTTTGTTAATTGTAAGTTTAATTATATGTTAAATTATGATTAACATGTTTAGAAACATAGATTTAGCAGAATAAAGTTTTTATTTTTAATTTTTCTTTATAAAAATTAAGAAATTTTTACAAAAATTGCCTAAAAGTTCAACTAAATTATTTTTTTTTTTGTTAAATGTATGTTGAATTATATGTTAAATTATTACTAACATGTTTAGAAACATAAATTTAGCTGAATAAAGTTGTTACTTTTAATCTTTCTTTATAAAAATTAAGTAATTTTTAAAAAAAAATCCAAAAAAGTCAACTAAATTAGGTTTTTTGATAAATGTATGTTGAATTATATGTTAAATTATGACTAACATGTTTAGAAATATAAATTTAGCTGAATAAAGTTTTTATTTTTAAATTTTCTTTATAAAAATTTAGAAATTTTTAAAATAGTTGCCAAAAAAAGTCAACTAAATTATGTTTTATTGTTAAATGTATGTTGAATTATATGTTAAATTATGATTATCATGTTTAGAAACATAAATTTAGCTGAATAAAGTTGTTACTTGTAATGTTTCTTTATAAAATTAAGAAATTTGTAAAAAATTGGAAAGAAAAAGTCAACTAAATTATGTTTTTTTGTTAATTGTAAGTATACTTATATGTTTAATTATGACTAACATGTTTAGAAACATAGATTTAGCAGAATAAAGTTTTTATTTTTAATTTTTCTTTATAAAAATTAAGAAATTTTTACAAAAATTGCCTAAAAGGTCAACTAAATTATGTTTTTTTTGTTAAATGTATGTTGAATTATATGTTAAATTATTACTTACATGTTTAGAAACATAAACTTAGCTGATAAATTTGTTACTTTTAATTTTTCTTTATAAAAATTAAGAAATTTTTAAAAAATTGGGAAGAAAAAGTCAACTAAATTATGTTTTTTTGTTAAATGTATGTTGAATTATATGTTAAATTATGATTATCATGTTTAGAAACATAAATTTAGCTGAATAAAGTTGTTACATTTAATCTTTCTTTATAAAAATTAAGAAATTTTTCAAAAATTGCCAAAAAAGTTAACTAGATTATGTTTTTTTGTTAATTGTAATTTTAATTATATGTTAAATTATGACTAACATGTTTAGAAACATAGATTTAGCAGAATAAAGATTTTATTTTTAATTTTTCTTTATAAAAATTAAGAAATTTTTACAAAAATTGCCTAAAAGGTCAACTAAATTATGTTTTTTTTTGTTAAATGTATGTTGAATTATATGTTAAATTATTACTAACATGTTTAGAAACATAAATTTAGCTGAATAAAGTTGTTACTTTTTATCTTTCTTTATAAAAATTAAGTAATTTTTATAAAAAATTTCAAAAAAGTCAACTAAATTATGTTTTTTTGTTAAATGTATGTTTAATTAAATGTTAAATTATGACTGACATGTTTAGAAACATAAATTTAGCTGAATAAAGTTGTTACTTGTAATGTTTCTTTATAAAATTAAGAAATTTGTAAAAAATTGGAAAGAAAAAGTCAACTAAATTATGTTTTTTTGTTAATTGTAAGTATACTTATATGTTTAATTATGACTAACATGTTTAGAAACATAGATTTAGCAGAATAAAGTTTTTATTTTTAAATTTTCTTTATAAAAATTAAGAAATTTTTACAAAAATTGCTAAAAAGGTCAACTAAATTATGTTTTTTTGTTAAATGTATGTTGAATTATATGTTAAATTATGATTATCATGTTTAGAAACATAAATTTAGCTGAATAAAGTTGTTACTTTTAATCTTTCTTTATAAAAATTAAGAAATTTTTCAAAAATTGACAAAAAAGTTAACTAAATTATGTTTTTTTGTTAATTGTAAGTTTAATTATATGTTAAATTATGAATAACATGTTTAGAAACATAGATTTAGCAGAATAAAGTTTTTATTTTTAATTTTTCTTTATAAAAATTAAGAAATTTTTACAAAAATTGCCTAAAAGTTCAACTAAATTATTTTTTTTTTGTTAAATGTATGTTGAATTATATGTTAAATTATTACTAACATGTTTAGAAACATAAATTTAGCTGAATAAAGTTGTTACTTTTAATCTTTCTTTATAAAAATTAAGTAATTTTTAAAAAAAAATCCAAAAAAGTCAACTAAATTAGGTTTTTTTGATAAATGTATGTTGAATTATATGTTAAACTATGATTATCATGTTTAGAAACATAAATTTAGGTGAATAAAGTTGTTACTTTTAATCTTTCTTTATAAAAATTAAGAAATTTTTCAAAAATTGACAAAAAAGTTAACTAAATTATGTTTTTTTGTTAATTGTAAGTTTAATTATATGTTAAATTATGATTAACATGTTTAGAAACATAGATTTAGCAGAATAAAGTTTTTATTTTTAATTTTTCTTTATAAAAATTAAGATATTTTTACAAAAATTGCCTAAAAGTTCAACTAAATTATTTTTTTTTTTTTTAAATGTATGTTGAATTATATGTTAAATTATTACTAACATGTTTAGAAACATAAATTTAGCTGAATAAAGTTGTTACTTTTAATCTTTCTTTATAAAAATTAAGTAATTTTAAAAAAAAAATCCAAAAAAGTCAACTAAATTATGTTTTTTTTGTTAAATGTATGTTGAATTATATGTTAAATTATTACTTACATGTTTAGAAACATAAACTTAGCTGATAAATTTGTTACTTTTAATTTTTCTTTATAAAAATTAAGAAATTTTTAAAAAATTGGGAAGAAAAAGTCAACTAAATTATGTTTTTTTGTTAAATGTATGTTGAATTATATGTTAAATTATGATTATCATGTTTAGAAACATAAATTTAGCTGAATAAAGTTGTTACATTTAATCTTTCTTTATAAAAATTAAGAAATTTTTCAAAAATTGCCAAAAAAGTTAACTAAATTATGTTTTTTTGTTAATTGTATGTTGAATTATATGTTAAATTATTACTAACATGTTTAGAAACATAAATTTAGCTGAATAAAGTTGTTACTTTTAATCTTTCTTTATAAAAATTAAGTAATTTTTAAAAAAAAATCCAAAAAAGTCAACTAAATTAGGTTTTTTTGATAAATGTATGTTGAATTATATGTTAAATTATGATTATCATGTTTAGAAACATAAATTTAGCTGAATAAAGTTGTTACTTTTAATCTTTCTTTATAAAAATTAAGAAATTTTTCAAAAATTGACAAAAAAGTTAACTAAATTATGTTTTTTTGTTAATTGTAAGTTTAATTATATGTTAAATTATGATTAACATGTTTAGAAACATAGATTTAGCAGAATAAAGTTTTTATTTTTAATTTTTCTTTATAAAAATTAAGATATTTTTACAAAAATTGCCTAAAAGTTCAACTAAATTATTTTTTTTTTTGTTAAATGTATGTTGAATTATATGTTAAATTATTACTAACATGTTTAGAAACATAAATTTAGCTGAATAAAGTTGTTACTTTTAATCTTTCTTTATAAAAATTAAGTAATTTTTAAAAAAAAATCCAAAAAAGTCAACTAAATTATGTTTTATTATTAAATGTATGTTGAATTATATGTTAAATTATTACTTACATGTTTAGAAACATAAACTTAGCTGATAAATTTGTTACTTTTAATTTTTCTTTATAAAAATTAAGAAATTTTTAAAAAATTGGGAAGAAAAAGTCAACTAAATTATGTTTTTTTGTTAAATGTATGTTGAATTATATGTTAAATTATGATTATCATGTTTAGAAACATAAATTTAGCTGAATAAAGTTGTTACATTTAATCTTTCTTTATAAAAATTAAGAAATTTTTCAAAAATTGCCAAAAAAGTTAACTAGATTATGTTTTTTTGTTAATTGTAATTTTAATTATATGTTAAATTATGACTAACATGTTTAGAAACATAGATTTAGCAGAATAAAGATTTTATTTTTAATTTTTCTTTATAAAAATTAAGAAATTTTTACAAAAATTGCCTAAAAGGTCAACTAAATTATGTTTTTTTTGTTAAATGTATGTTGAATTATATGTTAAATTATTACTAACATGTTTAGAAACATAAATTTAGCTGAATAAAGTTGTTACTTTTTATCTTTCTTTATAAAAATTAAGTAATTTTTATAAAAAATTTCAAAAAAGTCAACTAAATTATGTTTTTTTGTTAAATGTATGTTTAATTAAATGTTAAATTATGACTGACATGTTTAGAAACATAAATTTAGCTGAATAAAGTTGTTACTTGTAATGTTTCTTTATAAAATTAAGAAATTTGTAAAAAATTGGAAAGAAAAAGTCAACTAAATTATGTTTTTTTGTTAATTGTAAGTATACTTATATGTTTAATTATGACTAACATGTTTAGAAACATAGATTTAGCAGAATAAAGTTTTTATTTTTAAATTTTCTTTATAAAAATTAAGAAATTTTTACAAAAATTGCTAAAAAGGTCAACTAAATTATGTTTTTTTGTTAAATGTATGTTGAATTATATGTTAAATTATGATTATCATGTTTAGAAACATAAATTTAGCTGAATAAAGTTGTTACTTTTAATCTTTCTTTATAAAAATTAAGAAATTTTTTAAAAATTGACAAAAAAGTTAACTAAATTATGTTTTTTTGTTAATTGTAAGTTTAATTATATGTTAAATTATGATTAACATGTTTAGAAACATAGATTTAGCAGAATAAAGTTATTATTTTTAATTTTTCTTTATAAAAATTAAGAAATTTTTACAAAAATTGCCTAAAAGTTCAACTAAATTATTTTTTTTTTTGTTAAATGTATGTTGAATTATATGTTAAATTATTACTAACATGTTTAGAAACATAAATTTAGCTGAATAAAGTTGTTACTTTTAATCTTTCTTTATAAAAATTAAGTAATTTTTAAAAAAAAATCCAAAAAAGTCAACTAAATTAGGTTTTTTTGATAAATGTATGTTGAATTATATGTTAAATTATGACTAACATGTTTAGAAATATAAATTTAGCTGAATAAAGTTTTTATTTTTAAATTTTCTTTATAAAAATTTAGAAATTTTTAAAATAGTTGCCAAAAAAAGTCAACTAAATTATGTTTTATTGTTAAATGTATGTTGAATTATATGTTAAATTATGATTATCATGTTTAGAAACATAAATTTAGCTGAATAAAGTTGTTACTTGTAATGTTTCTTTATAAAATTAAGAAATTTGTAAAAAATTGGAAAGAAAAAGTCAACTAAATTATGTTTTTTTGTTAATTGTAAGTATACTTATATGTTTAATTATGACTAACATGTTTAGAAACATAGATTTAGCAGAATAAAGTTTTTATTTTTAATTTTTCTTTATAAAAATTAAGAAATTTTTACAAAAATTGCCTAAAAGGTCAACTAAATTATGTTTTTTTTGTTAAATGTATGTTGAATTATATGTTAAATTATTACTTACATGTTTAGAAACATAAACTTAGCTGATAAATTTGTTACTTTTAATTTTTCTTTATAAAAATTAAGAAATTTTTAAAAAATTGGGAAGAAAAAGTCAACTAAATTATGTTTTTTTGTTAAATGTATGTTGAATTATATGTTAAATTATGATTATCATGTTTAGAAACATAAATTTAGCTGAATAAAGTTGTTACATTTAATCTTTCTTTATAAAAATTAAGAAATTTTTCAAAAATTGCCAAAAAAGTTAACTAGATTATGTTTTTTTGTTAATTGTAATTTTAATTATATGTTAAATTATGACTAACATGTTTAGAAACATAGATTTAGCAGAATAAAGATTTTATTTTTAATTTTTCTTTATAAAAATTAAGAAATTTTTACAAAAATTGCCTAAAAGGTCAACTAAATTATGTTTTTTTTGTTAAATGTATGTTGAATTATATGTTAAATTATTACTAACATGTTTAGAAACATAAATTTAGCTGAATAAAGTTGTTACTTTTTATCTTTCTTTATAAAAATTAAGTAATTTTTATAAAAAATTTCAAAAAAGTCAACTAAATTATGTTTTTTTGTTAAATGTATGTTTAATTAAATGTTAAATTATGACTGACATGTTTAGAAACATAAATTTAGCTGAATAAAGTTGTAACTTGTAATGTTTCTTTATAAAATTAAGAAATTTGTAAAAAATTGGAGAGAAAAAGTCAACTAAATTATGTTTTTTTGTTAATTGTAAGTATACTTATATGTTTAATTATGACTAACATGTTTAGAAACATAGATTTAGCAGAATAAAGTTTTTATTTTTAAATTTTCTTTATAAAAATTAAGAAATTTTTACAAAAATTGCCTAAAAGTTCAACTAAATTATTTTTTTTTTTGTTAAATGTATGTTGAATTATATGTTAAATTATTACTAACATGTTTAGAAACATAAATTTAGCTGAATAAAGTTGTTACTTTTAATCTTTCTTTATAAAAATTAAGTAATTTTTAAAAAAAAATCCAAAAAAGTCAACTAAATTATGTTTTATTATTAAATGTATGTTGAATTATATGTTAAATTATTACTTACATGTTTAGAAACATAAACTTAGCTGATAAATTTGTTACTTTTAATTTTTCTTTATAAAAATTAAGAAATTTTTAAAAAATTGGGAAGAAAAAGTCAACTAAATTATGTTTTTTTGTTAAATGTATGTTGAATTATATGTTAAATTATGATTATCATGTTTAGAAACATAAATTTAGCTGAATAAAGTTGTTACATTTAATCTTTCTTTATAAAAATTAAGAAATTTTTCAAAAATTGCCAAAAAAGTTAACTAGATTATGTTTTTTTGTTAATTGTAATTTTAATTATATGTTAAATTATGACTAACATGTTTAGAAACATAGATTTAGCAGAATAAAGATTTTATTTTTAATTTTTCTTTATAAAAATTAAGAAATTTTTACAAAAATTGCCTAAAAGGTCAACTAAATTATGTTTTTTTTGTTAAATGTATGTTGAATTATATGTTAAATTATTACTAACATGTTTAGAAACATAAATTTAGCTGAATAAAGTTGTTACTTTTTATCTTTCTTTATAAAAATTAAGTAATTTTTATAAAAAATTTCAAAAAAGTCAACTAAATTATGTTTTTTTGTTAAATGTATGTTTAATTAAATGTTAAATTATGACTGACATGTTTAGAAACATAAATTTAGCTGAATAAAGTTGTTACTTGTAATGTTTCTTTATAAAATTAAGAAATTTGTAAAAAATTGGAAAGAAAAAGTCAACTAAATTATGTTTTTTTGTTAATTGTAAGTATACTTATATGTTTAATTATGACTAACATGTTTAGAAACATAGATTTAGCAGAATAAAGTTTTTATTTTTAAATTTTCTTTATAAAAATTAAGAAATTTTTACAAAAATTGCTAAAAAGGTCAACTAAATTATGTTTTTTTGTTAAATGTATGTTGAATTATATGTTAAATTATGATTATCATGTTTAGAAACATAAATTTAGCTGAATAAAGTTGTTACTTTTAATCTTTCTTTATAAAATTTAAGAAATTTTTCAAAAATTGACAAAAAAGTTAACTAAATTATGTTTTTTTGTTAATTGTAAGTTTAATTATATGTTAAATTATGATTAACATGTTTAGAAACATAGATTTAGCAGAATAAAGTTTTTATTTTTAATTTTTCTTTATAAAAATTAAGAAATTTTTACAAAAATTGCCTAAAAGTTCAACTAAATTATTTTTTTTTTTGTTAAATGTATGTTGAATTATATGTTAAATTATTACTAACATGTTTAGAAACATAAATTTAGCTGAATAAAGTTGTTACTTTTAATCTTTCTTTATAAAAATTAAGTAATTTTTAAAAAAAAATCCAAAAAAGTCAACTAAATTAGGTTTTTTTGATAAATGTATGTTGAATTATATGTTAAATTATGACTAACATGTTTAGAAATATAAATTTAGCTGAATAAAGTTTTTATTTTTAAATTTTCTTTATAAAAATTTAGAAATTTTTAAAATAGTTGCCAAAAAAAGTCAACTAAATTATGTTTTATTGTTAAATGTATGTTGAATTATATGTTAAATTATGATTATCATGTTTAGAAACATAAATTTAGCTGAATAAAGTTGTTACTTGTAATGTTTCTTTATAAAATTAAGAAATTTGTAAAAAATTGGAAAGAAAAAGTCAACTAAATTATGTTTTTTTGTTAATTGTAAGTATACTTATATGTTTAATTATGACTAACATGTTTAGAAACATAGATTTAGCAGAATAAAGTTTTTATTTTTAATTTTTCTTTATAAAAATTAAGAAATTTTTACAAAAATTGCCTAAAAGGTCAACTTAAATGTATGTTGAATTATATGTTAAATTATTACTAACATGTTTAGAAACATAAATTTAGCTGAATAAAGTTTTTATTTTTAAATTTTCTTTATAAAAATTTAGAAATTTTTAAAATAGTTGCCAAAAAAAGTCAACTAAATTATGTTTTATTGTTAAATGTATGTTGAATTATATGTTAAATTATGATTATCATGTTTAGAAACATAAACTTAGCTGATAAATTTGTTACTTTTAATTTTTCTTTATAAAAATTAAGAAATTTTTAAAAAATTGGGAAGAAAAAGTCAACTAAATTATGTTTTTTTTGTTAAATGTATGTTGAATTATATGTTAAATTATGATTATCATGTTTAGAAACATAAATTTAGCTGAATAAAGTTGTTACATTTAATCTTTCTTTATAAAAATTAAGAAATTTTTCAACAATTGCCAAAAAAGTTAACTAGATTATGTTTTTTTGTTAATTGTAATTTTAATTATATGTTAAATTATGACTAACATGTTTAGAAACATAGATTTAGCAGAATAAAGATTTTATTTTTAATTTTTCTTTATAAAAATTAAGAAATTTTTACAAAAATTGCCTAAAAGGTCAACTAAATTATGTTTTTTTTGTTAAATGTATGTTGAATTATATGTTAAATTATTACTAACATGTTTAGAAACATAAATTTAGCTGAATAAAGTTGTTACTTTTTATCTTTCTTTATAAAAATTAAGTAATTTTTATAAAAAATTTCAAAAAAGTCAACTAAATTATGTTTTTTTGTTAAATGTATGTTTAATTAAATGTTAAATTATGACTGACATGTTTAGAAACATAAATTTAGCTGAATAAAGTTGTAACTTGTAATGTTTCTTTATAAAATTAAGAAATTTGTAAAAAATTGGAGAGAAAAAGTCAACTAAATTATGTTTTTTTGTTAATTGTAAGTATACTTATATGTTTAATTATGACTAACATGTTTAGAAACATAGATTTAGCAGAATAAAGTTTTTATTTTTAAATTTTCTTTATAAAAATTAAGAAATTTTTACAAAAATTGCCTAAAAGTTCAACTAAATTATTTTTTTTTTTGTTAAATGTATGTTGAATTATATGTTAAATTATTACTAACATGTTTAGAAACATAAATTTAGCTGAATAAAGTTGTTACTTTTAATCTTTCTTTATAAAAATTAAGTAATTTTTAAAAAAAAATCCAAAAAAGTCAACTAAATTATGTTTTATTATTAAATGTATGTTGAATTATATGTTAAATTATTACTTACATGTTTAGAAACATAAACTTAGCTGATAAATTTGTTACTTTTAATTTTTCTTTATAAAAATTAAGAAATTTTTAAAAAATTGGGAAGAAAAAGTCAACTAAATTATGTTTTTTTGTTAAATGTATGTTGAATTATATGTTAAATTATGATTATCATGTTTAGAAACATAAATTTAGCTGAATAAAGTTGTTACATTTAATCTTTCTTTATAAAAATTAAGAAATTTTTCAAAAATTGCCAAAAAAGTTAACTAGATTATGTTTTTTTGTTAATTGTAATTTTAATTATATGTTAAATTATGACTAACATGTTTAGAAACATAGATTTAGCAGAATAAAGATTTTATTTTTAATTTTTCTTTATAAAAATTAAGAAATTTTTACAAAAATTGCCTAAAAGGTCAACTAAATTATGTTTTTTTTGTTAAATGTATGTTGAATTATATGTTAAATTATTACTAACATGTTTAGAAACATAAATTTAGCTGAATAAAGTTGTTACTTTTTATCTTTCTTTATAAAAATTAAGTAATTTTTATAAAAAATTTCAAAAAAGTCAACTAAATTATGTTTTTTTGTTAAATGTATGTTTAATTAAATGTTAAATTATGACTGACATGTTTAGAAACATAAATTTAGCTGAATAAAGTTGTTACTTGTAATGTTTCTTTATAAAATTAAGAAATTTGTAAAAAATTGGAAAGAAAAAGTCAACTAAATTATGTTTTTTTGTTAATTGTAAGTATACTTATATGTTTAATTATGACTAACATGTTTAGAAACATAGATTTAGCAGAATAAAGTTTTTATTTTTAAATTTTCTTTATAAAAATTAAGAAATTTTTACAAAAATTGCTAAAAAGGTCAACTAAATTATGTTTTTTTGTTAAATGTATGTTGAATTATATGTTAAATTATGATTATCATGTTTAGAAACATAAATTTAGCTGAATAAAGTTGTTACTTTTAATCTTTCTTTATAAAATTTAAGAAATTTTTCAAAAATTGACAAAAAAGTTAACTAAATTATGTTTTTTTGTTAATTGTAAGTTTAATTATATGTTAAATTATGATTAACATGTTTAGAAACATAGATTTAGCAGAATAAAGTTTTTATTTTTAATTTTTCTTTATAAAAATTAAGAAATTTTTACAAAAATTGCCTAAAAGTTCAACTAAATTATTTTTTTTTTTGTTAAATGTATGTTGAATTATATGTTAAATTATTACTAACATGTTTAGAAACATAAATTTAGCTGAATAAAGTTGTTACTTTTAATCTTTCTTTATAAAAATTAAGTAATTTTTAAAAAAAAATCCAAAAAAGTCAACTAAATTAGGTTTTTTTGATAAATGTATGTTGAATTATATGTTAAATTATGACTAACATGTTTAGAAATATAAATTTAGCTGAATAAAGTTTTTATTTTTAAATTTTCTTTATAAAAATTTAGAAATTTTTAAAATAGTTGCCAAAAAAAGTCAACTAAATTATGTTTTATTGTTAAATGTATGTTGAATTATATGTTAAATTATGATTATCATGTTTAGAAACATAAATTTAGCTGAATAAAGTTGTTACTTGTAATGTTTCTTTATAAAATTAAGAAATTTGTAAAAAATTGGAAAGAAAAAGTCAACTAAATTATGTTTTTTTGTTAATTGTAAGTATACTTATATGTTTAATTATGACTAACATGTTTAGAAACATAGATTTAGCAGAATAAAGTTTTTATTTTTAATTTTTCTTTATAAAAATTAAGAAATTTTTACAAAAATTGCCTAAAAGGTCAACTTAAATGTATGTTGAATTATATGTTAAATTATTACTAACATGTTTAGAAACATAAATTTAGCTGAATAAAGTTTTTATTTTTAAATTTTCTTTATAAAAATTTAGAAATTTTTAAAATAGTTGCCAAAAAAAGTCAACTAAATTATGTTTTATTGTTAAATGTATGTTGAATTATATGTTAAATTATGATTATCATGTTTAGAAACATAAACTTAGCTGATAAATTTGTTACTTTTAATTTTTCTTTATAAAAATTAAGAAATTTTTAAAAAATTGGGAAGAAAAAGTCAACTAAATTATGTTTTTTTTGTTAAATGTATGTTGAATTATATGTTAAATTATGATTATCATGTTTAGAAACATAAATTTAGCTGAATAAAGTTGTTACATTTAATCTTTCTTTATAAAAATTAAGAAATTTTTCAACAATTGCCAAAAAAGTTAACTAGATTATGTTTTTTTGTTAATTGTAATTTTAATTATATGTTAAATTATGACTAACATGTTTAGAAACATAGATTTAGCAGAATAAAGATTTTATTTTTAATTTTTCTTTATAAAAATTAAGAAATTTTTACAAAAATTGCCTAAAAGGTCAACTAAATTATGTTTTTTTTGTTAAATGTATGTTGAATTATATGTTAAATTATTACTAACATGTTTAGAAACATAAATTTAGCTGAATAAAGTTGTTACTTTTTATCTTTCTTTATAAAAATTAAGTAATTTTTATAAAAAATTTCAAAAAAGTCAACTAAATTATGTTTTTTTGTTAAATGTATGTTTAATTAAATGTTAAATTATGACTGACATGTTTAGAAACATAAATTTAGCTGAATAAAGTTGTTACTTGTAATGTTTCTTTATAAAATTAAGAAATTTGTAAAAAATTGGAAAGAAAAAGTCAACTAAATTATGTTTCTTTTTTAATTGTAAGTATACTTATATGTTTAATTATGACTAACATGTTTAGAAACATAGATTTAGCAGAATAAAGTTGTTACTTTTAATCTTTCTTTATAAAAATTAAGTAATTTTTAAAAAAAAATCCAAAAAAGTCAACTAAATTAGGTTTTTTTGATAAATGTATGTTGAATTATATGTTAAATTATGATTATCATGTTTAGAAACATAAATTTAGCTGAATAAAGTTGTTACTTTTAATCTTTCTTTATAAAAATTAAGAAATTTTTCAAAAATTGACAAAAAAGTTAACTAAATTATGTTTTTTTGTTAATTGTAAGTTTAATTATATGTTAAATTATGATTAACATGTTTAGAAACATAGATTTAGCAGAATAAAGTTTTTATTTTTAATTTTTCTTTATAAAAATTAAGAAATTTTTACAAAAATTGCCTAAAAGTTCAACTAAATTATTTTTTTTTTTGTTAAATGTATGTTGAATTATATGTTAAATTATTACTAACATGTTTAGAAACATAAGTTTAGCTGAATAAAGTTGTTACTATTAATCTTTCTTTATAAAAATTAAGTAATTTTTAAAAAAAAATCAAAAAAAGTCAACTAAATTATGTTTTATTATTAAATGTATGTTGAATTATATGTTAAATTATTACTTACATGTTTAGAAACATAAACTTAGCTGATAAATTTGTTACTTTTAATTTTTCTTTATAAAAATTAAGAAATTTTTAAAAAATTGGGAAGAAAAAGTCAACTAAATTATGTTTTTTTGTTAAATGTATGTTGAATTATATGTTAAATTATGATTATCATGTTTCGAAACATAAATTTAGCTGAATAAAGTTGTTACATTTAATCTTTCTTTATAAAAATTAAGAAATTTTTACAAAAATTGCTAAAAAGGTCAACTAAATTATGTTTTTTTGTTAAATGTTTGTTGAATTATATGTTAAATTATGATTATCATGTTTAGAAACATAAATTTAGCTGAATAAAGTTGTTACTTTTAATCTTTCTTTATAAAAATTAAGAAATTTTTCAAAAATTGACAAAAAAGTTAACTAAATTATGTTTTTTTGTTAATTGTAAGTTTAATTATATGTTAAATTATGATTAACATGTTTAGAAACATAGATTTAGCAGAATAAAGTTTTTATTTTTAATTTTTCTTTATAAAAATTAAGAAATTTTTACAAAAATTGCCTAAAAGTTCAACTAAATTATTTTTTTTTTATTAAATGTATGTTGAATTATATGTTAAATTATTACTAACATGTTTAGAAACATAAATTTAGCTGAATAAAGTTGTTACTTTTAATCTTTCTTTATAAAAATTAAGTAATTTTTAAAAAAAAATCCAAAAAAGTCAACTAAATTAGGTTTTTTTGATAAATGTATGTTGAATTATATGTTAAATTATGATTATCATGTTTAGAAACATAAATTTAGCTGAATAAAGTTGTTACTTTTAATCTTTCTTTATAAAAATTAAGAAATTTTTCAAAAATTGACAAAAAAGTTAACTAAATTATGTTTTTTTGTTAATTGTAAGTTTAATTATATGTTAAATTATGATTAACATGTTTAGAAACATAGATTTAGCAGAATAAAGTTTTTATTTTTAATTTTTCTTTATAAAAATTAAGAAATTTTTACAAAAATTGCCTAAAAGTTCAACTAAATTATTTTTTTTTTTGTTAAATGTATGTTGAATTATATGTTAAATTATTACTAACATGTTTAGAAACATAAGTTTAGCTGAATAAAGTTGTTACTATTAATCTTTCTTTATAAAAATTAAGTAATTTTTAAAAAAAAATCAAAAAAAGTCAACTAAATTATGTTTTATTATTAAATGTATGTTGAATTATATGTTAAATTATTACTTACATGTTTAGAAACATAAACTTAGCTGATAAATTTGTTACTTTTAATTTTTCTTTATAAAAATTAAGAAATTTTTAAAAAATTGGGAAGAAAAAGTCAACTAAATTATGTTTTTTTGTTAAATGTATGTTGAATTATATGTTAAATTATGATTATCATGTTTCGAAACATAAATTTAGCTGAATAAAGTTGTTACATTTAATCTTTCTTTATAAAAATTAAGAAATTTTTCAAAAATTGCCGAAAAAGTTAACTAGATTATGTTTTTTTGTTAATTGTAATTTTAATTATATGTTAAATTATGACTAACATGTTTAGAAACATAGATTTAGCAGAATAAAGATTTTATTTTTAATTTTTCTTTATAAAAATTAAGAAATTTTTACAAAAATTGCCTAAAAGGTCAACTAAATTATGTTTTTTTTGTTAAATGTATGTTGAATTATATGTTAAATTATTACTAACATGTTTAGAAACATAAATTTAGCTGAATAAAGTTGTTACTTTTTATCTTTCTTTATAAAAATTAAGTAATTTTTATAAAAAATTTCAAAAAAGTCAACTAAATTATGTTTTTTTGTTAAATGTATGTTTAATTAAATGTTAAATTATGACTGACATGTTTAGAAACATAAATTTAGCTGAATAAAGTTGTTACTTGTAATGTTTCTTTATAAAATTAAGAAATTTGTAAAAAATTGGAAAGAAAAAGTCAACTAAATTATGTTTTTTTGTTAATTGTAAGTATACTTATATGTTTAATTATGACTAACATGTTTAGAAACATAGATTTAGCAGAATAAAGTTTTTATTTTTAAATTTTCTTTATAAAAATTAAGAAATTTTTACAAAAATTGCTAAAAAGGTCAACTAAATTATGTTTTTTTGTTAAATGTATGTTGAATTATATGTTAAATTATGATTATCATGTTTAGAAACATAAATTTAGCTGAATAAAGTTGTTACTTTTAATCTTTCTTTATAAAAATTAAGAAATTTTTCAAAAATTGACAAAAAAGTTAACTAAATTATGTTTTTTTGTTAATTGTAAGTTTAATTATATGTTAAATTATGATTAACATGTTTAAAAACATAGATTTAGCAGAATAAAGTTTTTATTTTTAATTTTTCTTTATAAAAATTAAGAAATTTTTACAAAAATTGCCTAAAAGTTCAACTAAATTATTTTTTTTTTTGTTAAATGTATGTTGAATTATATGTTAAATTATTACTAACATGTTTAGAAACATAAATTTAGCTGAATAAAGTTGTTACTTTTAATCTTTCTTTATAAAAATTAAGTAATTTTTAAAAAAAAATCCAAAAAAGTCAACTAAATTAGGTTTTTTGATAAATGTATGTTGAATTATATGTTAAATTATGACTAACATGTTTAGAAATATAAATTTAGCTGAATAAAGTTTTTATTTTTAAATTTTCTTTATAAAATTAAGAAATTTGTAAAAAATTGGAAAGAAAAAGTCAACTAAATTATGTTTTTTTGTTAATTGTAAGTATACTTATATGTTTAATTATGACTAACATGTTTAGAAACATAGATTTAGCAGAATAAAGTTTTTATTTTTAATTTTTCTTTATAAAAATTAAGAAATTTTTACAAAAATTGCCTAAAAGGTCAACTAAATTATGTTTTTTTTGTTAAATGTATGTTGAATTATATGTTAAATTATTACTTACATGTTTAGAAACATAAACTTAGCTGATAAATTTGTTACTTTTAATTTTTCTTTATAAAAATTAAGAAATTTTTAAAAAATTGGGAAGAAAAAGTCAACTAAATTATGTTTTTTTGTTAAATGTATGTTGAATTATATGTTAAATTATGATTATCATGTTTAGAAACATAAATTTAGCTGAATAAAGTTGTTACATTTAATCTTTCTTTATAAAAATTAAGAAATTTTTTAAAAATTGCCAAAAAAGTTAACTAGATTATGTTTTTTTGTTAATTGTAATTTTAATTATATGTTAAATTATGACTAACATGTTTAGAAACATAGATTTAGCAGAATAAAGATTTTATTTTTAATTTTTCTTTATAAAAATTAAGAAATTTTTACAAAAATTGCCTAAAAGGTCAACTAAATTATGTTTTTTTTGTTAAATGTATGTTGAATTATATGTTAAATTATTACTAACATGTTTAGAAACATAAATTTAGCTAAATAAAGTTGTTACTTTCTATCTTTCTTTATAAAAATTAAGTAATTTTTATAAAAAATTTCAAAAAAGTCAACTAAATTATGTTTTTTTGTTAAATGTATGTTTAATTAAATGTTAAATTATGACTGACATGTTTAGAAACATAAATTTAGCTGAATAAAGTTGTTACTTGTAATGTTTCTTTATAAAATTAAGAAATTTGTAAAAAATTGGAAAGAAAAAGTCAACTAAATTATGTTTTTTTGTTAATTGTAAGTATACTTATATGTTTAATTATGACTAACATGTTTAGAAACATAGATTTAGCAGAATAAAGTTTTTATTTTTAAATTTTCTTTATAAAAATTAAGAAATTTTTACAAAAATTGCTAAAAAGGTCAACTAAATTATGTTTTTTTGTTAAATGTATGTTGAATTATATGTTAAATTATGATTATCATGTTTAGAAACATAAATTTAGCTGAATAAAGTTGTTACTTTTAATGTTTCTTTATAAAAATTAAGAAATGTTTCAAAAATTGACAAAAAAGTTAACTAAATTATGTTTTTTTGTTAATTGTAAGTTTAATTATATGTTAAATTATGATTAACATGTTTAGAAACATAGATTTAGAAGAATAAAGTTTTTATTTTTAATTTTTCTTTATAAAAATTAAGAAATTTTTACAAAAAAAGCCTAAAAGTTCAACTAAATTATTTTTTTTTTTGTTAAATGTATGTTGAATTATATGTTAAATTATTACTAACATGTTTAGAAACATAAATTTAGCTGAATAAAGTTGTTACTTTTAATCTTTCTTTATAAAAATTAAGTAATTTTTAAAAAAAAATCCAAAAAAGTCAACTAAATTAGGTTTTTTGATAAATGTATGTTGAATTATATGTTAAATTATGACTAACATGTTTAGAAACATAAATTTAGCTAAATAAAGTTGTTACTTTTTATCTTTCTTTATAAAAATTAAGTAATTTTTATAAAAAATTTCAAAAAAGTCAACTAAATTATGTTTTTTTGTTAAATGTATGTTGAATTATATGTTAAATTATGATTATCATGTTTAGAAACATACATTTAGCTGAATAAAGTTGTTACTTGTAATGTTTCTTTATAAAATTAAGAAATTTGTAAAAAATTGGAAAGAAAAAGTCAACTAAATTATGTTT
Source organism: Empis stercorea (assembly GCA_949752835.1). Classification (NCBI taxonomy): domain Eukaryota; kingdom Metazoa; phylum Arthropoda; class Insecta; order Diptera; family Empididae; genus Empis; species Empis stercorea. Next base: position 40,127,699 of record OX457088.1, read on the forward strand.
TTTTGTTAATTGTAAGTATACTTATATGTTTAATTATGACTAACATGTTTAGAAACATAGATTTAGCAGAATAAAGTTTTTATTTTTAATTTTTCTTTATAAAAATTAAGAAATTTTTACAAAAATTGCCTAAAAGGTCAACTAAATTATGTTTTTTTTGTTAAATGTATGTTGAATTATATGTTAAATTATGATTATCATGTTTAGAAACATAAATTTAGCTGAATAAAGTTGTTACTTTTAATCTTTCTTTATAAAAATTAAGAAATTTTTCAAAAATTGACAAAAAAGTTAACTAAATTATGTTTTTTTGTTAATTGTAAGTTTAATTATATGTTAAATTATGATTAACATGTTTAGAAACATAGATTTAGCAGAATAAAGTTTTTATTTTTAATTTTTCTTTATAAAAATTAAGAAATTTTTACAAAAATTGCCTAAAAGTTCAACTAAATTATTTTTTTTTTGTTAAATGTATGTTGAATTATATGTTAAATTATTACTAACATGTTTAGAAACATAAATTTAGCTGAATAAAGTTGTTACTTTTAATCTTTCTTTATAAAAATTAAGTAATTTTAAAAAAAAAATCCAAAAAAGTCAACTAAATTAGGTTTTTTTGATAAATGTATGTTGAATTATATGTTAAATTATGATTATCATGTTTAGAAACATAAATTTAGCTGAATAAAGTTGTTACTTTTAATCTTTCTTTATAAAAATTAAGAAATTTTTCAAAAATTGACAAAAAAGTTAACTAAATTATGTTTTTTTGTTAATTGTAAGTTTAATTATATGTTAAATTATGATTAACATGTTTAGAAACATAGATTTAGCAGAATAAAGTTTTTATTTTTAATTTTTCTTTATAAAAATTAAGAAATTTTTACAAAAATTGCCTAAAAGTTCAACTAAATTATTTTTTTTTTTGTTAAATGTATGTTGAATTATATGTTAAATTATTACTAACATGTTTAGAAACATAAATTTAGCTGAATAAAGTTGTTACTTTTAATCTTTCTTTATAAAAATTAAGTAATTTTTAAAAAAAAATCCAAAAAAGTCAACTAAATTATGTTTTATTATTAAATGTATGTTCAATTATATGTTAAATTATTACTTACATGTTTAGAAACATAAACTTAGCTGATAAATTTGTTACTTTTAATTTTTCTTTATAAAAATTAAGAAATTTTTAAAAAATTGGGAAGAAAAAGTCAACTAAATTATGTTTTTTTGTTAAATGTATGTTGAATTATATGTTAAATTATGATTATCATGTTTAGAAACATAAATTTAGCTGAATAAAGTTGTTACATTTAATCTTTCTTTATAAAAATTAAGAAATTTCTCAAAAATTGCCAAAAAAGTTAACTAGATTATGTTTTTTTGTTAATTGTAAGTTTAATTATATGTTAAATTATGATTAACATGTTTAGAAACATAGATTTAGCAGAATAAAGATTTTATTTTTAATTTTTCTTTATAAAAATTAAGAAATTTTTACAAAAATTGCCTAAAAGGTCAACTAAATTATGTTTTTTTTGTTAAATGTATGTTGAATTATATGTTAAATTATTACTAACATGTTTAGAAACATAAATTTAGCTGAATAAAGTTGTTACTTTTTATCTTTCTTTATAAAAATTAAGTAATTTTTATAAAAAAATTCAAAAAAGTCAACTAAATTATGTTTTTTTGTTAAATGTATGTTTAATTAAATGTTAAATTATGACTGACATGTTTAGAAACATAAATTTAGCTGAATAAAGTTGTTACTTGTAATGTTTCTTTATAAAATTAAGAAATTTGTAAAAAATTGGAAAGAAAAAGTCAACTAAATTATGTTTTTTTGTTAATTGTAAGTATACTTATATGTTTAATTATGACTTACATGTTTAGAAACATAGATTTAGCAGAATAAAGTTTTTATTTTTAAATTTTCTTTATAAAAATTAAGAAATTTTTACAAAAATTGCTAAAAAGGTCAACTAAATTATGTTTTTTTGTTAAATGTATGTTGAATTGTATGTTAAATTATGATTATCATGTTTAGAAACATAAATTTAGCTGAATAAAGTTGTTACTTTTAATCTTTCTTTATAAAAATTAAGAAATTTTTCAAAAATTGACAAAAAAGTTAACTAAATTATGTTTTTTTGTTAATTGTAAGTTTAATTATATGTTAAATTATGATTAACATGTTTAGAAACATAGATTTAGCAGAATAAAGTTTTTATTTTTAATTTTTCTTTATAAAAATTAAGAAATTTTTACAAAAATTGCCTAAAAGTTCAACTAAATTTTTTTTTTTTTTGTTAAATGTATGTTGAATTATATGTTAAATTATTACTAACATGTTTAGAAACATAAATTTAGCTGAATAAAGTTGTTACTTTTAATCTTTCTTTATAAAAATTAAGTAATTTTTAAAAAAAAATCCAAAAAAGTCAACTAAATTAGGTTTTTTTGATAAATGTATGTTGAATTATATGTTAAATTATGACTAACATGTTTAGAAATATAAATTTAGCTGAATAAAGTTTTTATTTTTAAATTTTCTTTATAAAAATTTAGAAATTTTTAAAATAGTTGCCAAAAAAAGTCAACTAAATTATGTTTTATTGTTAAATGTATGTTGAATTATATGTTAAATTATGATTATCATGTTTAGAAACATAAATTTAGCTGAATAAAGTTGTTAATTGTAATGTTTCTTTATAAAATTAAGAAATTTGTAAAAAATTGGAAAGAAAAAGTCAACTAAATTATGTTTTTTTGTTAATTGTAAGTATACTTATATGTTTAATTATGACTAACATGTTTAGAAACATAGATTTAGCAGAATAAAGTTTTTATTTTTAATTTTTCTTTATAAAAATTAAGAAATTTTTACAAAAATTGCCTAAAAGGTCAACTAAATTATGTTTTTTTTGTTAAATGTATGTTGAATTATATGTTAAATTATTACTTACATGTTTAGAAACATAAACTTAGCTGATAAATTTGTTACTTTTAATTTTTCTTTATAAAAATTAAGAAATTTTTAAAAAATTGGGAAGAAAAAGTCAACTAAATTATGTTTTTTGTTAAATGTATGTTGAATTATATGTTAAATTATGATTATCATGTTTAGAAACATAAATTTAGCTGAATAAAGTTGTTACATTTAATCTTTCTTTATAAAAATTAAGAAATTTTTCAAAAATTGCCAAAAAAGTTAACTAGATTATGTTTTTTTGTTAATTGTAATTTTAATTATATGTTAAATTATGACTAACATGTTTAGAAACATAGATTTAGCAGAATAAAGATTTTATTTTTAATTTTTCTTTATAAAAATTAAGAAATTTTTACAAAAATTGCCTAAAAGGTCAACTAAATTATGTTTTTTTTGTTAAATGTATGTTGAATTATATGTTAAATTATTACTAACATGTTTAGAAACATAAATTTAGCTGAATAAAGTTGTTACTTTTTATCTTTCTTTATAAAAATTAAGTAATTTTTATAAAAAATTTCAAAAAAGTCAACTAAATTATGTTTTTTTGTTAAATGTATGTTTAATTAAATGTTAAATTATGACTGACATGTTTAGAAACAAAAATTTAGCTGAATAAAGTTGTTACTTGTAATGTTTCTTTATAAAATTAAGAAATTTGTAAAAAATTGGAAAGAAAAAGTCAACTAAATTATGTTTTTTTGTTAATTGTAAGTATACTTATATGTTTAATTATGACTAACATGTTTAGAAACATAGATTTAGCAGAATAAAGTTTTTATTTTTAAATTTTCTTTATAAAAATTAAGAAATTTTTACAAAAATTGCTAAAAAGGTCAACTAAATTATGTTTTTTTGTTAAATGTATGTTGAATTATATGTTAAACTATGATTATCATGTTTAGAAACATAAATTTAGCTGAATAAAGTGGTTACTTTTAATCTTTCTTTATAAAAATTAAGAAATTTTTCAAAAATTGACAAAAAAGTTAACTAAATTATGTTTTTTTGTTAATTGTAAGTTTAATTATATGTTAAATTATGATTAACATGTTTAGAAACATAGATTTAGCAGAATAAAGTTTTTATTTTTAATTTTTCTTTATAAAAATTAAGAAATTTTTACAAAAATTGCCTAAAAGTTCAACTAAATTTTTTTTTTTTTGTTAAATGTATGTTGAATTATATGTTAAATTATTACTAACATGTTTAGAAACATAAATTTAGCTGAATAAAGTTGTTACTTTTAATCTTTCTTTATAAAAATTAAGTAATTTTTAAAAAAAAATCCAAAAAAGTCAACTAAATTAGGTTTTAAATGTATGTTGAATTATATGTTAAATTATGATTATCATGTTTAGAAACATAAATTTAGCTGAATAAAGTTGTTACTTTTAATCTTTCTTTATAAAAATTAAGAAATTTTTCAAAAATTGACAAAAAAGTTAACTAAATTATGTTTTTTTGTTAATTGTAAGTTTAATTATATGTTAAATTATGATTAACATGTTTAGAAACATAGATTTAGCAGAATAAAGTTTTTATTTTTAATTTTTCTTTATAAAAATTAAGAAATTTTTACAAAAATTGCCTAAAAGTTCAACTAAATTATTTTTTTTTTTGTTAAATGTATGTTGAATTATATGTTAAATTATTACTAACATGTTTAGAAACATAAATTTAGCTGAATAAAGTTGTTACTTTTAATCTTTCTTTATAAAAATTAAGTAATTTTTAAAAAAAAATCCAAAAAAGTCAACTAAATTATGTTTTATTATTAAATGTATGTTGAATTATATGTTAAATTATTACTTACATGTTTAGAAACATAAAATTAGCTGATAAATTTGTTACTTTTAATTTTTCTTTATAAAAATTTAGAAATTTTTAAAAAATTGGGAAGAAAAAGTCAATTAAATTATGTTTTTTTGTTAAATGTATGTTGAATTATATGTTAAATTATGATTATCATGTTTAGAAACATAAATTTAGCTGAATAAAGTTGTTACATTTAATCTTTCTTTATAAAAATTAAGAAATTTTTCAAAAATTGCCAAAAAAGTTAACTAGATTATGTTTTTTTGTTAATTGTAATTTTAATTATATGTTAAATTATGACTAACATGTTTAGAAACATAGATTTAGCAGAATAAAAATTTTATTTTTAATTTTTCTTTATAAAAATTAAGAAATTTTTACAAAAATTGCCTAAAAGGTCAACTAAATTATGTTTTTTTTGTTAAATGTATGTTGAATTATATGTTAAATTATTACTAACATGTTTAGAAACATAAATTTAGCTGAATAAAGTTGTTACTTTTTATCTTTCTTTATAAAAATTAAGTAATTTTTATAAAAAATTTCAAAAAAGTCAACTAAATTATGTTTTTTTGTTAAATGTATGTTTAATTAAATGTTAAATTATGACTGACATGTTTAGAAACATAAATTTAGCTGAATAAAGTTGTTACTTGTAATGTTTCTTTATAAAATTAAGAAATTTGTAAAAAATTGGAAAGAAAAAGTCAACTAAATTATGTTTTTTTGTTAATTGTAAGTATACTTATATGTTTAATTATGACTAACATGTTTAGAAACATAGATTTAGCAGAATAAAGTTTTTATTTTTAAATTTTCTTTATAAAAATTAAGAAATTTTTACAAAAATTGCTAAAAAGGTCAACTAAATTATGTTTTTTTGTTAAATGTATGTTGAATTATATGTTAAATTATGATTATCATGTTTAGAAACATAAATTTAGCTGAATAAAGTTGTTACTTTTAATCTTTTTTTATAAAAATTAAGAAATTTTTCAAAAATTGACAAAAAAGTTAACTAAATTATGTTTTTTTGTTAATTGTAAGTTTAATTATATGTTAAATTATGATTAACATGTTTAGAAACATAGATTTAGCAGAATAAAGTTTTTATTTTTAATTTTTCTTTATAAAAATTAAGAAATTTTTACAAAAATTGCCTAAAAGTTCAACTAAATTATTTTTTTTTTTGTTAAATGTATGTTGAATTATATGTTAAATTATTACTAACATGTTTAGAAACATAAATTTAGCTGAATAAAGTTGTTACTTTTAATCTTTCTTTATAAAAATTAAGTAATTTTTAAAAAAAAATCCAAAAAAGTCAACTAAATTAGGTTTTTTTGATAAATGTATGTTGAATTATATGTTAAATTATGACTAACATGTTTAGAAATATAAATTTAGCTGAATAAAGTTTTTATTTTTAAATTTTCTTTATAAAAATTTAGAAATTTTTAAAATAGTTGCCAAAAAAAGTCAACTAAATTATGTTTTATTGTTAAATGTATGTTGAATTATATGTTAAATTATGATTATCATGTTTAGAAACATAAATTTAGCTGAATAAAGTTGTTACATTTAATCTTTCTTTATAAAAATTAAGAAATTTTTCAAAAATTGCCAAAAAAGTTAACTAGATTATGTTTTTTTGTTAATTGTAATTTTAATTATATGTTAAATTATGACTAACATGTTTAGAAACATAGATTTAGCAGAATAAAGATTTTATTTTTAATTTTTCTTTATAAAAATTAAGAAATTTTTACAAAAATTGCCTAAAAGGTCAACTAAATTATGTTTTTTTTGTTAAAGGTATGTTGAATTATATGTTAAATTATTACTTACATGTTTAGAAACATAAATTTAGCTGAATAAAGTTGTTACTTTTTATCTTTCTTTATAAAAATTAAGTAATTTTTATAAAAAATTTCAAAAAAGTCAACTAAATTATGTTTTTTTGTTAAATGTATGTTTAATTAAATGTTAAATTATGACTGACATGTTTAGAAACATAAATTTAGCTGAATAAAGTTGTTACTTGTAATGTTTCTTTATAAAATTAAGAAATTTGTAAAAAATTGGAAAGAAAAAGTCAACTAAATTATGTTTTTTTGTTAATTGTAAGTATACTTATATGTTTAATTATGACTAACATGTTTAGAAACATAGATTTAGCAGAATAAAGTTTTTATTTTTAAATTTTCTTTATAAAAATTAAGAAATTTTTACAAAAATTGCTAAAAAGGTCAACTAAATTATGTTTTTTTGTTAAATGTATGTTGAATTATATGTTAAATTATGATTATCATGTTTAGAAACATAAATTTAGCTGAATAAAGTTGTTACTTTTAATCTTTCTTTATAAAAATTAAGAAATTTTTCAAAAATTGACAAAAAAGTTAACTAAATTATGTTTTTTTGTTAATTGTAAGTTTAATTATATGTTAAATTATGATTAACATGTTTAGAAACATAGATTTAGCAGAATAAAGTTTTTATTTTTAATTTTTCTTTATAAAAATTAAGAAATTTTTACAAAAATTGCCTAAAAGTTCAACTAAATTATTTTTTTTTTTGTTAAATGTATGTTGAATTATATGTTAAATTATGATTAACATGTTTAGAAACATAGATTTAGCAGAATAAAGTTTTTATTTTTAATTTTTCTTTATAAAAATTAAGATATTTTTACAAAAATTGCCTAAAAGTTCAACTAAATTATTTTTTTTTTTGTTAAATGTATGTTGAATTATATGTTAAATTATTACTAACATGTTTAGAAACATAAATTTAGCTGAATAAAGTTGTTACTTTTAATCTTTCTTTATAAAAATTAAGTAATTTTTAAAAAAAAATCCAAAAAAGTCAACTAAATTATGTTTTATTATTAAATGTATGTTGAATTATATGTTAAATTATTACTTACATGTTTAGAAACATAAACTTAGCTGATAAATTTGTTACTTTTAATTTTTCTTTATAAAAATTAAGAAATTTTTAAAAAATTGGGAAGAAAAAGTCAACTAAATTATGTTTTTTTGTTAAATGTATGTTGAATTATATGTTAAATTATGATTATCATGTTTAGAAACATAAATTTAGCTGAATAAAGTTGTTACATTTAATCTTTCTTTATAAAAATTAAGAAATTTTCAAAAATTGCCAAAAAAGTTAACTAGATTATGTTTTTTTGTTAATTGTAATTTTAATTATATGTTAAATTATGACTAACATGTTTAGAAACATAGATTTAGCAGAATAAAGATTTTATTTTTAATTTTTCTTTATAAAAATTAAGAAATTTTTACAAAAATTGCCTAAAAGGTCAACTAAATTATGTTTTTTTTGTTAAATGTATGTTGAATTATATGTTAAATTATTACTAACATGTTTAGAAACATAAATTTAGCTGAATAAAGTTGTTACTTTTTATCTTTCTTTATAAAAATTAAGTAATTTTTATAAAAAATTTCAAAAAAGTCAACTAAATTATGTTTTTTTGTTAAATGTATGTTTAATTAAATGTTAAATTATGACTGACATGTTTAGAAACATAAATTTAGCTGAATAAAGTTGTTACTTGTAATGTTTCTTTATAAAATTAAGAAATTTGTAAAAAATTTGAAAGAAAAAGTCAACTAAATTATGTTTTTTTGTTAATTGTAAGTATACTTATATGTTTAATTATGACTAACATGTTTAGAAACATAGATTTAGCAGAATAAAGTTTTTATTTTTAAATTTTCTTTATAAAAATTAAGAAATTTTTACAAAAATTGCTAAAAAGGTCAACTAAATTATGTTTTTTTGTTAAATGTATGTTGAATTATATGTTAAATTATGATTATCATGTTTAGAAACATAAATTTAGCTGAATAAAGTTGTTACTTTTAATCTTTCTTTATAAAAATTAAGAAATTTTTCAAAAATTGACAAAAAAGTTAACTAAATTATGTTTTTTTGTTAATTGTAAGTTTAATTATATGTTAAATTATGATTAACATGTTTAGAAACATAGATTTAGCAGAATAAAGTTTTTATTTTTAATTTTTCTTTATAAAAATTAAGAAATTTTTACAAAAATTGCCTAAAAGTTCAACTAAATTATTTTTTTTTTTGTTAAATGTATGTTGAATTATATGTTAAATTATTACTAACATGTTTAGAAACATAAATTTAGCTGAATAAAGTTGTTACTTTTAATCTTTCTTTATAAAAATTAAGTAATTTTTAAAAAAAAATCCAAAAAAGTCAACTAAATTAGGTTTTTTTGATAAATGTATGTTGAATTATATGTTAAATTATGATTATCATGTTTAGAAACATAAATTTAGCTGAATAAAGTTGTTACTTTTAATCTTTCTTTATAAAAATTAAGAAATTTTTCAAAAATTGACAAAAAAGTTAACTAAATTATGTTTTTTTGTTAATTGTAAGTTTAATTATATGTTAAATTATGATTAACATGTTTAGAAACATAGATTTAGCAGAATAAAGTTTTTATTTTTAATTTTTCTTTATAAAAATTAAGATATTTTTACAAAAATTGCCTAAAAGTTCAACTACATTATTTTTTTTTTTGTTAAATGTATGTTGAATTATATGTTAAATTATTACTAACATGTTTAGAAACATAAATTTAGCTGAATAAAGTTGTTACTTTTAATCTTTCTTTATAAAAATTAAGTAATTTTTAAAAAATTGGGAAGAAAAAGTCAACTAAATTATGTTTTTTTGTTAAATGTATGTTGAATTATATGTTAAATTATGATTATCATGTTTAGAAACATAAATTTAGCTGAATAAAGTTGTTACCTTTAATCTTTCTTTATAAAAATTAAGAAATTTTTCAAAAATTGCCAAAAAAGTTAACTAGATTATGTTTTTTTGTTAATTGTAATTTTAATTATATGTTAAATTATGACTAACATGTTTAGAAACATAGATTTAGCAGAATAAAGATTTTATTTTTAATTTTTCTTTATAAAAATTAAGAAATTTTTACAAAAATTGCCTAAAAGGTCAACTAAATTATGTTTTTTTTGTTAAATGTATGTTGAATTATATGTTAAATTATTACTAACATGTTTAGAAACATAAATTTAGCTGAATAAAGTTGTTACTTTTTATCTTTCTTTATAAAAATTAAGTAATTTTTATAAAAAATTTCAAAAAAGTCAACTAAATTATGTTTTTTTGTTAAATGTATGTTTAATTAAATGTTAAATTATGACTGACATGTTTAGAAACATAGATTTAGCAGAATAAAGTTTTTATTTTTAATTTTTCTTTATAAAAATTAAGAAATTTTTACAAAAATTGCCTAAAAGTTCAACTAAATTATTTTTTTTTTTGTTAAATGTATGTTGAATTATATGTTAAATTTTTACTAACATGTTTAGAAACATAAATTTAGCTGAATAAAGTTGTTACTTTTAATCTTTCTTTATAAAAATTAAGTAATTTTTAAAAAATTGGGAAGAAAAAGTCAACTAAATTATGTTTTTTTGTTAAATGTATGTTGAATTATATGTTAAATTATGATTATCATGTTTAGAAACATAAATTTAGCTGAATAAAGTTGTTACCTTTAATCTTTCTTTATAAAAATTAAGAAATTTTTCAAGAATTGCCAAAAAAGTTAACTAGATTATGTTTTTTTGTTAATTGTAATTTTAATTATATGTTAAATTATGACTAACATGTTTAGAAACATAGATTTAGCAGAATAAAGATTTTATTTTTAATTTTTCTTTATAAAAATTAAGAAATTTTTACAAAAATTGCCTAAAAGGTCAACTAAATTATGTTTTTTTTGTTAAATGTATATTGAATTATATGTTAAATTATTACTAACATGTTTAGAAACATAAATTTAGCTGAATAAAGTTGTTACTTTTAATCTTTCTTTATAAAAATTAAGAAATTTTTCAAAAATTGACAAAAAAGTTAACTAAATTATTTTTTTTTGTTAATTGTAAGTTTAATTATATGTTAAATTATGATTAACATGTTTAGAAACATAGATTAAGCAGAATAAAGTTTTTATTTTTAATTTTTCTTTATAAAAATTAAGAAATTTTTAAAAAAATTGCCTAAAAGTTCAACTAAATTATTTTTTTTTTTGTTAAATGTATGTTGAATTATATGTTAAATTATTACTAACATGTTTAGAAACATAAATTTAGCTGAATAAAGTTGTTACTTTTAATCTTTCTTTATAAAAATTAAGTAATTTTTAAAAAAAAATCCAAAAAAGTCAACTAAATTAGGTTTTTTTGATAAATGTATGTTGAATTATATGTTAAATTATGATTATCATGTTTAGAAACATAAATTTAGCTGAATAAAGTTGTTACTTTTAATCTTTCTTTATAAAAATTAAGAAATTTTTCAAAAATTGACAAAAAAGTTAACTAAATTATGTTTTTTTGTTAATTGTAAGTTTAATTATATGTTAAATTATGATTAACATGTTTAGAAACATAGATTTAGCAGAATAAAGTTTTTATTTTTAATTTTTCTTTATAAAAATTAAGATATTTTTACAAAAATTGCCTAAAAGTTCAACTAAATTATTTTTTTTTTTGTTAAATGTATGTTGAATTATATGTTAAATTATTACTAACATGTTTAGAAACATAAATTTAGCTGAATAAAGTTGTTACTTGTAATGTTTCTTTATAAAATTAAGAAATTTGTAAAAAATTGGAAAGAAAAAGTCAACTAAATTATGTTTTTTTGTTAATTGTAAGTATACTTATATGTTTAATTATGACTAACATGTTTAGAAACATAGATTTAGCAGAATAAAGTTTTTATTTTTAAATTTTCTTTATAAAAATTAAGAAATTTTTACAAAAATTGCTAAAAAGGTCAACTAAATTATGTTTTTTTGTTAAATGTATGTTGAATTATATGTTAAATTATGATTATCATGTTTAGAAACATAAATTTAGCTGAATAAAGTTGTTACTTTTAATCTTTCTTTATAAAAATTAAGAAATTTTTCAAAAATTGACAAAAAAGTTAACTAAATTATGTTTTTTGTTAATTGTAAGTTTAATTATATGTTAAATTATGATTAACATGTTTAGAAACATAGATTTAGCAGAATAAAGATTTTATTTTTAATTTTTCTTTATAAAAATTAAGAAATTTTTACAAAAATTGCCTAAAAGTTCAACTAAATTATTTTTTTTTTTGTTAAATGTATGTTGAATTATATGTTAAATTATTACTAACATGTTTAGAAACATAAATTTAGAGCTGAATAAAGTTGTTACTTTTAATCTTTCTTTATAAAAATTAAGTAATTTTTAAAAAATTGGGAAGAAAAAGTCAACTAAATTATGTTTTTTTGTTAAATGTATGTTGAATTATATGTTAAATTATGATTATCATGTTTAGAAACATAAATTTAGCTGAATAAAGTTGTTACCTTTAATCTTTCTTTATAAAAATTAAGAAATTTTTCAAAAATTGCCAAAAAAGTTAACTAGATTATGTTTTTTTGTTAATTGTAATTTTAATTATATGTTAAATTATGACTAACATGTTTAGAAACATAGATTTAGCAGAATAAAGATTTTATTTTTAATTTTTCTTTATAAAAATTAAGAAATTTTTACAAAAATTGCCTAAAAGGTCAACTAAATTATGTTTTTTTTGTTAAATGTATGTTGAATTATATGTTAAATTATTACTAACATGTTTAGAAACATAAATTTAGCTGAATAAAGTTGTTACTTTTTATCTTTCTTTATAAAAATTAAGTAATTTTTATAAAAAAATTCAAAAAAGTCAACTAAATTATGTTTTTTTGTTAAATGTATGTTTAATTAAATGTTAAATTATGACTGACATGTTTAGAAACATAGATTTAGCAGAATAAAGTTTTTATTTTTAATTTTTCTTTATAAAAATTAAGAAATTTTTACAAAAATTGCCTAAAAGTTCAACTAAATTATTTTTTTTTTTGTTAAATGTATGTTGAATTATATGTTAAATTTTTACTAACATGTTTAGAAACATAAATTTAGCTGAATAAAGTTGTTACTTTTAATCTTTCTTTATAAAAATTAAGTAATTTTTAAAAAATTGGGAAGAAAAAGTCAACTAAATTATGTTTTTTTGTTAAATGTATGTTGAATTATATGTTAAATTATGATTATCATGTTTAGAAACATAAATTTAGCTGAATAAAGTTGTTACCTTTAATCTTTCTTTATAAAAATTAAGAAATTTTTCAAGAATTGCCAAAAAAGTTAACTAGATTATGTTTTTTTGTTAATTGTAATTTTAATTATATGTTAAATTATGACTAACATGTTTAGAAACATAGATTTAGCAGAATAAAGATTTTATTTTTAATTTTTCTTTATAAAAATTAAGAAATTTTTACAAAAATTGCCTAAAAGGTCAACTAAATTATGTTTTTTTTGTTAAATGTATATTGAATTATATGTTAAATTATTACTAACATGTTTAGAAACATAAATTTAGCTGAATAAAGTTGTTACTTTTAATCTTTCTTTATAAAAATTAAGAAATTTTTCAAAAATTGACAAAAAAGTTAACTAAATTATGTTTTTTTGTTAATTGTAAGTTTAATTATATGTTAAATTATGATTAACATGTTTAGAAACATAGATTAAGCAGAATAAAGTTTTTATTTTTAATTTTTCTTTATAAAAATTAAGAAATTTTTACAAAAATTGCCTAAAAGTTCAACTAAATTATTTTTTTTTTTGTTAAATGTATGTTGAATTATATGTTAAATTATTACTAACATGTTTAGAAACATAAATTTAGCTGAATAAAGTTGTTACTTTTAATCTTTCTTTATAAAAATTAAGTAATTTTTAAAAAAAAATCCAAAAAAGTCAACTAAATTAGGTTTTTTTGATAAATGTATGTTGAATTATATGTTAAATTATGATTATCATGTTTAGAAACATAAATTTAGCTGAATAAAGTTGTTACTTTTAATCTTTCTTTATAAAAATTAAGAAATTTTTCAAAAATTGACAAAAAAGTTAACTAAATTATGTTTTTTTGTTAATTGTAAGTTTAATTATATGTTAAATTATGATTAACATGTTTAGAAACATAGATTTAGCAGAATAAAGTTTTTATTTTTAATTTTTCTTTATAAAAATTAAGATATTTTTACAAAAATTGCCTAAAAGTTCAACTAAATTATTTTTTTTTTTGTTAAATGTATGTTGAATTATATGTTAAATTATTACTAACATGTTTAGAAACATAAATTTAGCTGAATAAAGTTGTTACTTGTAATGTTTCTTTATAAAATTAAGAAATTTGTAAAAAATTGGAAAGAAAAAGTCAACTAAATTATGTTTTTTTGTTAATTGTAAGTATACTTATATGTTTAATTATGACTAACATGTTTAGAAACATAGATTTAGCAGAATAAAGTTTTTATTTTTAAATTTTCTTTATAAAAATTAAGAAATTTTTACAAAAATTGCTAAAAAGGTCAACTAAATTATGTTTTTTTGTTAAATGTATGTTGAATTATATGTTAAATTATGATTATCATGTTTAGAAACATAAATTTAGCTGAATAAAGTTGTTACTTTTAATCTTTCTTTATAAAAATTAAGAAATTTTTCAAAAATTGACAAAAAAGTTAACTAAATTATGTTTTTTGTTAATTGTAAGTTTAATTATATGTTAAATTATGATTAACATGTTTAGAAACATAGATTTAGCAGAATAAAGTTTTTATTTTTAATTTTTGTTTATAAAAATTAAGAAATTTTTACAAAAATTGCCTAAAAGTTCAACTAAATTATTTTTTTTTTTGTTAAATGTATGTTGAATTATATGTTAAATTATTACTAACATGTTTAGAAACATAAATTTAGCTGAATAAAGTTGTTACTTTTAATCTTTCTTTATAAAAATTAAGTAATTTTTAAAAAAAAATCCAAAAAAGTCAACTAAATTAGGTTTTTTTGATAAATGTATGTTGAATTATATGTTAAATTATGACTAACATGTTTAGAAATATAAATTTAGCTGAATAAAGTTTTTATTTTTAAATTTTCTTTATAAAAATTTAGAAAATTTTAAAATAGTTGCCAAAAAAAGTCAACTAAATTATGTTTTATTGTTAAATGTATGTTGAATTATATGTTAAATTATGATTATCATGTTTAGAAACATAAATTTAGCTGAATAAAGTTGTTACTTGTAATGTTTCTTTATAAAATTAAGAAATTTGTAAAAAATTGGAAAGAAAAAGTCAACTAAATTATGTTTTTTTGTTAATTGTAAGTATACTTATATGTTTAATTATGACTAACATGTTTAGAAACATAGATTTAGCAGAATAAAGTTTTTATTTTTAATTTTTCTTTATAAAAATTAAGAAATTTTTACAAAAATTGCCTAAAAGGTCAACTAAATTATGTTTTTTTTGTTAAATGTATGTTGAATTATATGTTAAATTATTACTTACATGTTTAGAAACATAAACTTAGCTGATAAATTTGTTACTTTTAATTTTTCTTTATAAAAATTAAGAAATTTTTAAAAAATTGGGAAGAAAAAGTCAACTAAATTATGTTTTTTTGTTAAATGTATGTTGAATTATATGTTAAATTATGATTATCATGTTTAGAAACATAAATTTAGCTGAATAAAGTTGTCACATTTAATCTTTCTTTATAAAAATTAAGAAATTTTTCAAAAATTGCCAAAAAAGTTAACTAGATTATGTTTTTTTGTTAATTGTAATTTTAATTATATGTTAAATTATGACTAACATGTTTAGAAACATAGATTTAGCAGAATAAAGATTTTATTTTTAATTTTTCTTTATAAAAATTAAGAAATTTTTACAAAAATTGCCTAAAAGGTCAACTAAATTATGTTTTTTTTTGTTAAATGTATGTTGAATTATATGTTAAATTATTACTAACATGTTTAGAAACATAAATTTAGCTGAATAAAGTTGTTACTTTTTATCTTTCTTTATAAAAATTAAGTAATTTTTATAAAAAATTTCAAAAAAGTCAACTAAATTATGTTTTTTTGTTAAATGTATGTTTAATTAAATGTTAAATTATGACTGACATGTTTAGAAACATAAATTTAGCTGAATAAAGTTGTTACTTGTAATGTTTCTTTATAAAATTAAGAAATTTGTAAAAAATTGGAAAGAAAAAGTCAACTAAATTATGTTTTTTTGTTAATTGTAAGTATACTTATATGTTTAATTATGACTAACATGTTTAGAAACATAGATTTAGCAGAATAAAGTTTTTATTTTTAAATTTTCTTTATAAAAATTAAGAAATTTTTACAAAAATTGCTAAAAAGGTCAACTAAATTATGTTTTTTTGTTAAATGTATGTTGAATTATATGTTAAATTATGATTATCATGTTTAGAAACATAAATTTAGCTGAATAAAGTTGTTACTTTTAATCTTTCTTTATAAAAATTAAGAAATTTTTCAAAAATTGACAAAAAAGTTAACTAAATTATGTTTTTTTGTTAATTGTAAGTTTAATTATATGTTAAATTATGATTAACATGTTTAGAAACATAGATTTAGCAGAATAAAGTTTTTATTTTTAATTTTTCTTTATAAAAATTAAGAAATTTTTACAAAAATTGCCTAAAAGTTCAACTAAATTATTTTTTTTTTTGTTAAATGTATGTTGAATTATATGTTAAATTATTATTAACATGTTTAGAAACATAAATTTAGCTGAATAAAGTTGTTACTTTTAATCTTTCTTTATAAAAATTAAGTAATTTTTAAAAAAAAATCCAAAAAAGTCAACTAAATTAGGTTTTTTTGATAAATGTATGTTGAATTATATGTTAAATTATGATTATCATGTTTAGAAACATAAATTTAGCTGAATAAAGTTGTTACTTTTAATCTTTCTTTATAAAAATTAAGAAATTTTTCAAAAATTGACAAAAAAGTTAACTAAATTATGTTTTTTTGTTAATTGTAAGTTTAATTATATGTTAAATTATGATTAACATGTTTAGAAACATAGATTTAGCAGAATAAAGTTTTTATTTTTAATTTTTCTTTATAAAAATTAAGAAATTTTTACAAAAATTGCCTAAAAGTTCAACTAAATTATTTTTTTTTTTGTTAAATGTATGTTGAATTATATGTAAAATTATTACTAACATGTTTAGAAACATAAATTTAGCTGAATAAAGTTGTTACTTTTAATCTTTCTTTATAAAAATTAAGTAATTTTTAAAAAAAAATCCAAAAAAGTCAACTAAATTATGTTTTATTATTAAATGTATGTTGAATTATATGTTAAATTATTACTTACATGTTTAGAAACATAAACTTAGCTGATAAATTTGTTACTTTTAATTTTTCTTTATAAAAATTAAGAAATTTTTAAAAAATTGGGAAGAAAAAGTCAACTAAATTATGTTTTTTTGTTAAATGTATGTTGAATTATATGTTAAATTATGATTATCATGTTTAGAAACATAAATTTAGCTGAATAAAGTTGTTACATTTAATCTTTCTTTATAAAAATTAAGAAATTTTTCAAAAATTGCCAAAAAAGTTAACTAGATTATGTTTTTTTGTTAATTGTAATTTTAATTATATGTTAAATTATGACTAACATGTTTAGAAACATAGATTTAGCAGAATAAAGATTTTATTTTTAATTTTTCTTTATAAAAATTAAGAAATTTTTACAAAAATTGCCTAAAAGGTCAACTAAAGTATGTTTTTTTTGTTAAATGTATGTTGAATTATATGTTAAATTATGATTATCATGTTTAGAAACATAAATTTAGCTGAATAAAGTTGTTACTTTTTATCTTTCTTTATAAAAATTAAGAAATTTTTCAAAAATTGACAAAAAAGTTAACTAAATTATGTTTTTTTGTTAATTGTAAGTTTAATTATATGTTAAATTATGATTAACATGTTTAGAAACATAGATTTAGCAGAATAAAGTTTTTATTTTTAATTTTTCTTTATAAAAATTAAGAAATTTTTACAAAAATTGCCTAAAAGTTCAACTAAATTATTTTTTTTTTTGTTAAATGTATGTTGAATTATATGTTAAATTATTACTAACATGTTTAGAAACATAAATTTAGCTGAATAAAGTTGTTACTTTTAATCTTTCTTTATAAAAATTAAGTAATTTTAAAAAAAAAATCCAAAAAAGTCAACTAAATTAGGTTTTTTTGATAAATGTATGTTGAATTATATGTTAAATTATGACTAACATGTTTAGAAATATAAATTTAGCTGAATACAGTTTTTATTTTTAAATTTTCTTTATAAAAATTTAGAAATTTTTAAAATAGTTGCCAAAAAAAGTCAACTAAATTATGTTTTATTGTTAAATGTATGTTGAATTATATGTTAAATTATGATTATCATGTTTAGAAACATAAATTTAGCTGAATAAAGTTGTTACTTGTAATGTTTCTTTATAAAATTAAGAAATTTGTAAAAAATTGGAAAGAAAAAGTCAACTAAATTATGTTTTTTTGTTAATTGTAAGTATACTTATATGTTTAATTATGACTAACATGTTTAGAAACATAGATTTAGCAGAATAAAGTTTTTATTTTTAATTTTTCTTTATAAAAATTAAGAAATTTTTACAAAAATTGCCAAAAAAGTTAACTAGATTATGTTTTTTTGTTAATTGTAATTTTAATTATATGTTAAATTATGACTAACATGTTTAGAAACATAGATTTAGCAGAATAAAGATTTTATTTTTAATTTTTCTTTATAAAAATTAAGAAATTTTTACAAAATTTGCCTAAAAGGTCAACTAAATTATGTTTTTTTTGTTAAATGTATGTTGAATTATATGTTAAATTATTACTAACATGTTTAGAAATATAAATTTAGCTGAATAAAGTTGTTACTTTTTATCTTTCTTTATAAAAATTAAGTAATTTTTATAAAAAATTTCAAAAAAGTCAACTAAATTATGTTTTTTTGTTAAATGTATGTTTAATTAAATGTTAAATTATGATTGACATGTTTAGAAACATAAATTTAGCTGAATAAAGTTGTTACTTGTAATGTTTCTTTATAAAATTAAGAAATTTGTAAAAAATTGGAAAGAAAAAGTCAACTAAATTATGTTTTTTTGTTAATTGTAAGTATACTTATATGTTTAATTATGACTAACATGTTTAGAAACATAGATTTAGCAGAATAAAGTTTTTATTTTTAAATTTTCTTTATAAAAATTAAGAAATTTTTACAAAAATTGTTAAAAAGGTCAACTAAATTATGTTTTTTTGATAAATGTATGTTGAATTATATGTTAAATTATGATTATCATGTTTAGAAACATAAATTTAGCTGAATAAAGTTGTTACTTTTAATCTTTCTTTATAAAAATTAAGAAATTTTTCAAAAATTGACAAAAAAGTTAACTAAATTATGTTTTTTTGTTAATTGTAAGTTTAATTATATGTTAAATTATGATTAACATGTTTAGAAACATAGATTTAGCAGAATAAAGTTTTTATTTTTAATTTTTCTTTATAAAAATTAAGAAATTTTTACAAAAATTGCCTAAAAGTTCAACTAAATTATTTTTTTTTTTGTTAAATGTATGTTGAATTATATGTTAAATTATTACTAACATGTTTAGAAACATAAATTTAGCTGAATAAAGTTGTTACTTTTAATATTTCTTTATAAAAATTAAGTAATTTTAAAAAAAAAATCCAAAAAAGTCAACTAAATTAGGTTTTTTTGATAAATGTATGTTGAATTATATGTTAAATTATGATTATCATGTTTAGAAACATAAATTTAGCTGAATAAAGTTGTTACTTTTAATCTTTCTTTATAAAAATTAAGAAATTTTTCAAAAATTGACAAAAAAGTTAACTAAATTATGTTTTTTTGATAAATGTATGTTGAATTATATGTTAAATTATTACTAACATGTTTAGAAACATAAATTTAGCAGAATAAAGTTTTTATTTTTAATTTTTCTTTATAAAAATTAAGAAATTTTTACAAAAATTGCCTAAAAGGTCAACTAAATTATGTTTTTTTTGTTAAATGTATGTTGAATTATATGTTAAATTATGACTAACATGTTTAGAAACATAAATTTAGCAGAATGAAGTTGTTACTTTTAATCTTTCTTTATAAAAATTAAGAAATTTTTAAAAAATTGGGAAGAAAAAGTCAACTAAATTATGTTTTTTTGTTAATTGTAAGTTTAATTATATGTTTAATTATGACTAACATGTTTAGAAACATAGATTTAGCAGAATAAAGTTTTTATTTTTAATTTTTATTTATAAAAATTAAGTAATTTTTATAAAAAATTTCAAAAAAGTCAACTAAATTATGTTTTTTTGTTAAATGTATGTTTAATTAAATGTTAAATTATGACTGACATGTTTAGAAACATAAATTTAGCTGAATAAAGTTGTTACTTGTAATGTTTCTTTATAAAATTAAGAAATTTGTAAAAAATTGGAAAGAAAAAGTCAACTAAATTATGTTTTTTTGTTAATGTATGTTGAACTATATGTTAAATTATTACTAACATGTTTAGAAACATAAATTTAGCTGAATAAAGTTGTTACTTTTAATCTTTCTTTATAAAAATTAAGTAATTTTAAAAAAAAAATCCAAAAAAGTCAACTAAATTATGTTTTATTATTAAATGTATGTTGAATTATATGTTAAATTATTACTTACATGTTTAGAAACATAAACTTAGCTGATAAATTTGTTACTTTTAATTTTTCTTTATAAAAATTAAGAAATTTTTAAAAAATTGGGAAGAAAAAGTCAACTAAATTATGTTTTTTTGTTAAATGTATGTTGAATTATATGTTAAATTATGATTATCATGTTTAGAAACATAAATTTAGCTGAATAAAGTTGTTACATTTAATCTCTCTTTATAAAAATTAAGAAATTTTTCAAAAATTGCCAAAAAAGTTAACTAGATTATGTTTTTTTGTTAATTGTCATTTTAATTATATGTTAAATTATGACTAACATGTTTAGAAACATAGATTTAGCAGAATAAAGATTTTATTTTTAATTTTTCTTTATAAAAATTAAGAAATTTTTACAAAAATTGCCTAAAAGGTCAACTAAATTATGTTTTTTTTTGTTAAATGTATGTTGAATTATATGTTAAATTATTACTAACATGTTTAGAAACATAAATTTAGCTGAATAAAGTTGTTACTTTTTATATTTCTTTATAAAAATTAAGTAATTTTTATAAAAAATTTCAAAAAAGTCAACTAAATTATGTTTTTTTGTTAAATGTATGTTTAATTAAATGTTAAATTATGACTGACATGTTTAGAAACATAAATTTAGCTGAATAAAGTTGTTACTTGTAATGTTTCTTTATAAAATTAAGAAATTTGTAAAAAATTGGAAAGAAAAAGTCAACTAAATTATGTTTTTTTGTTAATTGTAAGTATACTTATATGTTTAATTATGACTAACATGTTTAGAAACATAGATTTAGCAGAATAAAGTTTTTATTTTTAAATTTTCTTTATAAAAATTAAGAAATTTTTACAAAAATTTGCTAAAAAGGTCACCTAAATTATGTTTTTTTGTTAAATGTATGTTGAATTATATGTTAAATTATGATTATCATGTTTAGAAACATAAATTTAGCTGAATAAAGTTGTTACTTTTAATCTTTCTTTATAAAAATTAAGAAATTTTTCAAAAATTTACAAAAAAGTTAACTAAATTATGTTTTTTTGTTAATTGTAAGTTTAATTATATGTTAAATTATGATTAACATGTTTAGAAACATAGATTTAGCAGAATAAAGTTTTTATTTTTAATTTTTCTTTATAAAAATTAAGAAATTTTTACAAAAATTGCCTAAAAGTTCAACTAAATTATTTTTTTTTTTTGTTAAATGTATGTTGAATTATATGTTAAATTATTACTAACATGTTTAGAAACATAAATTTAGCTGAATAAAGTTGTTACTTTTAATCTTTCTTTATAAAAATTAAGTAATTTTTAAAAAAAAATCCAAAAAAGTCAACTAAATTAGGTTTTTTTGATAAATGTATGTTGAATTATATGTTAAATTATGACTAACATGTTTAGAAATATAAATTTAGCTGAATAAAGTTTTTATTTTTAAATTTTCTTTATAAAAATTTAGAAATTTTTAAAATAGTTGCCAAAAAAAGTCAACTAAATTATGTTTTATTGTTAAATGTATGTTGAATTATTGTTAAATTATGATTATCATGTTTAGAAACATAAATTTAGCTGAATAAAGTTGTTACTTGTAATGTTTCTTTATAAAATTAAGAAATTTGTAAAAAATTGGAAAGAAAAAGTCAACTAAATTATGTTTTTTTGTTAATTGTAAGTATACTTACATGTGTAATTATGACTAACATGTTTAGAAACATAGATTTAGCAGAATAAAGTTTTTATTTTTAAATTTTCTTTATAAAAATTTAGAAATTTTTAAAATAGTTGCCAAAAAAAGTCAACTAAATTATGTTTTATTGTTAAATGTATGTTGAATTATTGTTAAATTATGATTATCATGTTTAGAAACATAAATTTAGCTGAATAAAGTTGTTACTTGTAATATTTCTTTATAAAATTAAGAAATTTGTAAAAAATTGGGAAGAAAAAGTCAACTAAATTATGTTTTTTTGTTAAATGTATGTTGAATTATATGTTAAATTATGATTATCATGTTTAGAAACATAAATTTAGCTGAATAAAGTTGTTACATTTAATCTTTCTTTATAAAAATTAAGAAATTTTTCAAAAATTGCCAAAAAAGTTAACTAGATTATGTTTTTTTGTTAATTGTAATTTTAATTATATGTTAAATTATGACTAACATGTTTAGAAACATAGATTTAGCAGAATAAAGATTTTATTTTTAATTTTTCTTTATAAAAATTAAGAAATTTTTACAAAAATTGCCTAAAAGGTCAACTAAATTATGTTTTTTTTGTTAAATGTATGTTGAATTATATGTTAAATTATTACTTACATGTTTAGAAACATAAATTTAGCTGAATAAAGTTGTTACTTTTTATCTTTCTTTATAAAAATTAAGTAATTTTTATAAAAAATTTCAAAAAAGTCAACTAAATTATGTTTTTTTGTTAAATGTATGTTTAATTAAATGTTAAATTATGACTGACATGTTTAGAAACATAAATTTAGCTGAATAAAGTTGTTACTTGTAATGTTTCTTTATAAAATTAAGAAATTTGTAAAAAATTGGAAAGAAAAAGTCAACTAAATTATGTTTTTTTGTTAATTGTAAGTATACTTATATGTTTAATTATGACTAACATGTTTAGAAACATAGATTTAGCAGAATAAAGTTTTTATTTTTAAATTTTCTTTATAAAAATTAAGAAATTTTTACAAAAATTGCTAAAAAGGTCAACTAAATTATGTTTTTTTGTTAAATGTATGTTGAATTATATGTTAAATTATGATTATCATGTTTAGAAACATAAATTTAGCTGAATAAAGTTGTTACTTTTAATCTTTCTTTATAAAAATTAAGAAATTTTTCAAAAATTGACAAAAAAGTTAACTAAATTATGTTTTTTTGTTAATTGTAAGTTTAATTATATGTTAAATTATGATTAACATGTTTAGAAACATAGATTTAGCAGAATAAAGTTTTTATTTTTAATTTTTCTTTATAAAAATTAAGAAATTTTTACAAAAATTGCCTAAAAGTTCAACTAAATTATTTTTTTTTTGTTAAATGTATGTTGAATTATATGTTAAATTATTACTAACATGTTTAGAAACATAAATTTAGCTAAATAAAGTTGTTACTTTTAATCTTTCTTTATAAAAATTAAGTAATTTTTAAAAAAAAATCCAAAAAAGTCAACTAAATTAGGTTTTTTTGATAAATGTATGTTGAATTATATGTTAAATTATGATTATCATGTTTAGAAACATAAATTTAGCTGAATAAAGTTGTTACTTTTAATCTTTCTTTATAAAAATTAAGAAATTTTTCAAAAATTGACAAAAAAGTTAACTAAATTATGTTTTTTTGTTAATTGTAAGTTTAATTATATGTTAAATTATGATGAACATGTTTAGAAATATAGATTTAGCAGAATAAAGTTTTTATTTTTAATTTTTCTTTATAAAAATTAAGAAATTTTTACAAAAATTGCCTAAAAGTTCAACTAAATTATTTTTTTTTTTGTTAAATGTATGTTGAATTATATGTTAAATTATTACTAACATGTTTAGAAACATAAATTTAGCTGAATAAAGTTGTTACTTTTAATCTTTCTTTATAAAAATTAAGTAATTTTTAAAAAAAAATCCAAAAAAGTCAACTAAATTATGTTTTATTATTAAATGTATGTTGAATTATATGTTAAATTATTACTTACATGTTTAGAAACATAAACTTAGCTGATAAATTTGTTACTTTTAATTTTTCTTTATAAAAATTAAGAAATTTTTAAAAAATTGGGAAGAAAAAGTCAACTAAATTATGTTTTTTTGTTAAATGTATGTTGAATTATATGTTAAATTATGATTATCATGTTTAGAAACATAAATTTAGCTGAATAAAGTTGTTACATTTAATCTTTCTTTATAAAAATTAAGAAATTTTTCAAAAATTGCCAAAAAAGTTAGCTAGATTATGTTTTTTTGCTAATTGTAATTTTAATTATATGTTAAATTATGACTAACATGTTTAGAAACATAGATTTAGCAGAATAAAGATTTTATTTTTAATTTTTCTTTATAAAAATTAAGAAATTTTTACAAAAATTGCCTAAAAGGTCAACTAAATTATGTTTTTTTTGTTAAATGTATGTTGAATTATATGTTAAATTATTACTAACATGTTTAGAAACATAAATTTAGCTGAATAAAGTTGTTACTTTTTATCTTTCTTTATAAAAATTAAGTAATTTTTATAAAAAATTTCAAAAAAGTGAACTAAATTATGTTTTTTTGTTAAATGTATGTTTAATTAAATGTTAAATTATGACTGACATGTTTAGAAACATAAATTTAGCTGAATAAAGTTGTTACTTGTAATGTTTCTTTATAAAATTAAGAAATTTGTAAAAAATTGGAAAGAAAAAGTCAACTAAATTATGTTTTTTTGTTAATTGTAAGTATACTTATATGTTTAATTATGACTAACATGTTTAGAAACATAGATTTAGCAGAATAGTTTTTATTTTTAAATTTTCTTTATAAAAATTAAGAAATTTTTACAAAAATTGCTAAAAAGGTCAACTAAATTATGTTTTTTTGTTAAATGTATGTTGAATTATATGTTAAATTATGATTATCATGTTTAGAAACATAAATTTAGCTGAATAAAGTTGTTACTTTTAATCTTTCTTTATAAAAATTAAGAAATTTTTCAAAAATTGACAAAAAAGTTAACTAAATTATGTTTTTTTGTTAATTGTAAGTTTAATTATATGTTAAATTATGATTAACATGTTTAGAAACATAGATTTAGCAGAATAAAGTTTTTATTTTTAATTTTTCTTTATAAAAATTAAGAAATTTTTACAAAAATTGCCTAAAAGTTCAACTAAATTATTTTTTTTTTTGTTAAATGTATGTTGAGTTATATGTTAAATTATTACTAACATGTTTAGAAACATAAATTTAGCTGAATAAAGTTGTTACTTTTAATCTTTCTTTATAAAAATTAAGTAATTTTTAAAAAAAAATCCAAAAAAGTCAACTAAATTAGGTTTTTTTGATAAATGTATGTTGAATTATATGTTAAATTATGACTAACATGTTTAGAAATATAAATTTAGCTGAATAAAGTTTTTATTTTTAAATTTTCTTTATAAAAATTTAGAAATTTTTAAAATAGTTGCCAAAAAAAGTCAACTAAATTATGTTTTATTGTTAAATGTATGTTGAATTATATGCTAAATTATGATTATCATGTTTAGAAACATAAATTTAGCTGAATAAAGTTGTTACTTGTAATGTTTCTTTATAAAATTAAGAAATTTGTAAAAAATTGGAAAGAAAAAGTCAACTAAATTATGTTTTTTTGTTAATTGTAAGTATACTTATATGTTTAATTATGACTAACATGTTTAGAAACATAGATTTAGCAGAATAAAGTTTTTATTTTTAATTTTTCTTTATAAAAATTAAGAAATTTTTACAAAAATTGCCTAAAAGGTCAACTAAATTATGTTTTTTTTGTTAAATGTATGTTGAATTATATGTTAAATTATTACTTACATGTTTAGAAACATAAACTTAGCTGATAAATTTGTTACTTTTAATTTTTCTTTATAAAAATTAAGAAATTTTTAAAAAATTGGGAAGAAAAAGTCAACTAAATTATGTTTTTTTCTTAAATGTATGTTGAATTATATGTTAAATTATGATTATCATGTTTAGAAACATAAATTTAGCTGAATAAAGTTGTTACATTTAATCTTTCTTTATAAAAATTAAGAAATTTTTCAAAAATTGCCAAAAAAGTTAACTAGATTATGTTTTTTTGTTAATTGTAATTTTAATTATATGTTAAATTATGACTAACATGTTTAGAAACATAGATTTAGCAGAATAAAGATTTTATTTTTAATTTTTCTTTATAAAAATTAAGAAATTTTTACAAAAATTGACTAAAAGGTCAACTAAATTATGTTTTTTTTGTTAAATGTATGTTGAATTATATGTTAAATTATTACTAACATGTTTAGAAACATAAATTTAGCTGAATAAAGTTGTTACTTTTTATCTTTCTTTATAAAAATTAAGTAATTTTTATAAAAAATTTCAAAAAAGTCAAATAAATTATGTTTTTTTGTTAAATGTATGTTTAATTAAATGTTAAATTATGACTGACATGTTTAGAAACATAAATTTAGCTGAATAAAGTTGTTACTTGTAATGTTTCTTTATAAAATTAAGAAATTTGTAAAAAATTGGAAAGAAAAAGTCAACTAAATTATGTTTTTTTGTTAATTGTAAGTATACTTATATGTTTAATTATGACTAACATGTTTAGAAACATAGATTTAGCAGAATAAAGTTTTTATTTTTAAATTTTCTTTATAAAAATTAAGAAATTTTTACAAAAATTGCTAAAAAGGTCAACTAAATTATGTTTTTTTGTTAAATGTATGTTGAATTATATGTTAAATTATGATTATCATGTTTAGAAACATAAATTTAGCTGAATAAAGTTGTTACTTTTAATCTTTCTTTATAAAAATTAAGAAATTTTTCAAAAATTGACAAAAAAGTTAACTAAATTATGTTTTTTTGTTAATTGTAAGTTTAATTATATGTTAAATTATGATTAACATGTTTAGAAACATAGATTTAGCAGAATAAAGTTTTTATTTTTAATTTTTCTTTATAAAAATTAAGAAATTTTTACAAAAATTGCCTAAAAGTTCAACTAAATTATTTTTTTTTTTGTTAAATGTATGTTGAATTATATGTTAAATTATTACTAACATGTTTAGAAACATAAATTTAGCTGAATAAAGTTGTTACTTTTAATCTTTCTTTATAAAAATTAAGTAATTTTAAAAAAAAAATCCAAAAAAGTCAACTAAATTAGGTTTTTTTGATAAATGTATGTTGAATTATATGTTAAATTATGATTATCATGTTTAGAAACATAAATTTAGCTGAATAAAGTTGTTACTTTTAATCTTTCTTTATAAAAATTAAGAAATTTTTCAAAAATTGACAAAAAAGTTAACTAAATTATGTTTTTTTGTTAATTGTAAGTTTAATTATATGTTAAATTATGATTAACATGTTTAGAAACATAGATTTAGCAGAATAAAGTTTTTATTTTTAATTTTTCTTTATAAAAATTAAGAAATTTTTACAAAAATTGCCTAAAAGTTCAACTAAATTATTTTTTTTTTTGTTAAATGTATGTTGAATTATATGTTAAATTATTACTAACGTGTTTAGAAACATAAATTTAGCTGAATAAAGTTGTTACTTTTAATCTTTCTTTATAAAAATTAAGTAATTTTTAAAAAAAAATCCAAAAAAGTCAACTAAATTATGTTTTATTATTAAATGTATGTTGAATTATATGTTAAATTATTACTAACGTGTTTAGAAACATAAATTTAGCTGAATAAAGTTGTTACTTTTAATCTTTCTTTATAAAAATTAAGTAATTTTTAAAAAAAAATCCAAAAAAGTCAACTAAATTAGGTTTTTTTGATAAATGTATGTTGAATTATATGTTAAATTATGACTAACATGTTTAGAAATATAAATTTAGCTGAATAAAGTTTTTATTTTTAAATTTTCTTTATAAAAATTTAGAAATTTTTAAAATAGTTGCCAAAAAAAGTCAACTAAATTATGTTTTATTGTTAAATGTATGTTGAATTATATGTTAAATTATGATTATCATGTTTAGAAACATAAATTTAGCTGAATAAAGTTGTTACTTGTAATGTTTCTTTATAAAATTAAGAAATTTGTAAAAAATTGGAAAGAAAAAGTCAACTAAATTATGTTTTTTTGTTAATTGTAAGTATACTTATATGTTTAATTATGACTAACATGTTTAGAAACATAGATTTAGCAGAATAAAGTTTTTATTTTTAATTTTTCTTTATAAAAATTAAGAAATTTTTACAAAAATTGCCTAAAAGGTCAACTAAATTATGTTTTTTTTGTTAAATGTATGTTGAATTATATGTTAAATTATTACTTACATGTTTAGAAACATAAACTTAGCTGATAAATTTGTTACTTTTAATTTTTCTTTATAAAAATTAAGAAATTTTTAAAAAATTGGGAAGAAAAAGTCAACTAAATTATGTTTTTTTGTTAAATGTATGTTGAATTATATGTTAAATTATGATTATCATGTTTAGAAACATAAATTTAGCTGAATAAAGTTGTTACATTTAATCTTTCTTTATAAAAATTAAGAAATTTTTCAAAAATTGCCAAAAAAGTTAACTAGATTATGTTTTTTTGTTAATTGTAATTTTAATTATATGTTAAATTATGACTAACATGTTTAGAAACATAGATTAA
Source organism: Empis stercorea (assembly GCA_949752835.1). NCBI lineage: Eukaryota > Metazoa > Arthropoda > Insecta > Diptera > Empididae > Empis > Empis stercorea. The sequence goes on from OX457088.1 coordinate 40,156,599, forward strand.
GCAGAATAAAGATTTTATTTTTAATTTTTCTTTATAAAAATTAAGAAATTTTTACAAAAATTGCCTAAAAGGTCAACTAAATTATGTTTTTTTTGTTAAATGTATGTTGAATTATATGTTAAATTATTACTAACATGTTTAGAAACATAAATTTAGCTGAATAAAGTTGTTACTTTTTATCTTTCTTTATAAAAATTAAGTAATTTTTATAAAAAATTTCAAAAAAGTCAACTAAATTATGTTTTTTTGTTAAATGTATGTTTAATTAAATGTTAAATTATGACTGACATGTTTAGAAACATAAATTTAGCTGAATAAAGTTGTTACTTGTAATGTTTCTTTATAAAATTAAGAAATTTGTAAAAAATTGGAAAGAAAAAGTCAACTAAATTATGTTTTTTTGTTAATTGTAAGTATACTTATATGTTTAATTATGACTAATATGTTTAGAAACATAGATTTAGCAGAATAAAGTTTTTATTTTTAAATTTTCTTTATAAAAATTAAGAAATTTTTCAAAAATTGCCAAAAAAGTTAACTGGATTATGTTTTTTTGTTATTTGTAATTTTAATTATATGTTAAATTATGATTATCATGTTTAGAAACATAAATTTAGCTGAATAAAGTTGTTACTTTTAATCTTTCTTTATAAAAATTAAGAAATTTTTCAAAAATTGACAAAAAAGTTAACTAAATTATGTTTTTTTGTTAATTGTAAGTTTAATTATATGTTAAATTATGATTAACATGTTTAGAAACATAGATTTAGCTGAATGAAGTTGTTACTTTTAATCTTTCTTTATAAAAATTAAGAAATTTTTAAAATAGTTGCCAAAAAAAGTAAACTAAATTATGTTTTATTGTTAAATGTATGTTGAATTATATGTTAAATTATGATTATCATGTTTAGAAACATAAATTTAGCTGAATAAAGTTGTTACTTGTAATGTTTCTTTATAAAATTAAGAAATTTGTTAAAAATTGGAAAGAAAAAGTCAACTAAATTATGTTTTTTTGTTAATTGTAAGTATACTTATATGTTTAATTATGACTAACATGTTTAGAAACATAGATTTAGCAGAATAAAGTTTTTATTTTTAATTTTTCTTTATAAAAATTAAGAAATTTTTACAAAAATTGCCTAAAAGTTCAACTAAATTATTTTTTTTTTTTGTTAAATGTATGTTGAGTTATATGTTAAATTATTACTAACATGAATAAAGTTGTTACTTTTAATCTTTCTTTATAAAAATTAAGTAATTTTTAAAAAAAAATCCAAAAAAGTCAACTAAATTAGGTTTTTTTGATAAATGTATGTTGAATTATATGTTAAATTATGACTAACATGTTTAGAAATATAAATTTAGCTGAATAAAGTTTTTATTTTTAAATTTTCTTTATAAAAATTTAGAAATTTTTAAAATAGTTGCCAAAAAAAGTCAACTAAATTATGTTTTATTGTTAAATGTATGTTGAATTATATGTTAAATTATGATTATCATGTTTAGAAACATAAATTTAGCTGAATAAAGTTGTTACTTGTAATGTTTCTTTATAAAATTAAGAAATTTGTAAAAAATTGGAAAGAAAAAGTCAACTAAATTATGTTTTTTTGTTAATTGTAAGTATACTTATATGTTTAATTATGACTAACATGTTTAGAAACATAGATTTAGCAGAATAAAGTTTTTATTTTTAATTTTTCTTTATAAAAATTAAGAAATTTTTACAAAAATTGCCTAAAAGGTCAACTAAATTATGTTTTTTTTGTTAAATGTATGTTGAATTATATGATAAATTATTACTTACATGTTTAGAAACATAAACTTAGCTGAAAATTTGTTACTTTTAATTTTTCTTTATAAAAATTAAGAAATTTTTAAAAAATTGGGAAGAAAAAGTCAACTAAATTATGTTTTTTTGTTAAATGTATGTTGAATTATATGTTAAATTATGATTATCATGTTTAGAAACATAAATTTAGCTGCATAAAGTTGTTACATTTAATCTTTCTTTATAAAAATTAAGAAATTTTTCAAAAATTGCCAAAAAAGTTAACTAGATTATGTTTTTTTGTTAATTGTAATTTTAATTATATGTTAAATTATGACTAACATGTTTAGAAACATAGATTTAGCAGAATAAAGATTTTATTTTTAATTTTTCTTTATAAAAATTAAGAAATTTTTACAAAAATTGCCTAAAAGGTCAACTAAATTATGTTTTTTTTGTTAAATGTATGTTGAATTATATGTTAAATTATTACTAACATGTTTAGAAACATAAATTTAGCTGAATAAAGTTGTTACTTTTTATCTTTCTTTATAAAAATTAAGTAATTTTTATAAAAAATTTCAAAAAAGTCAACTAAATTATGTTTTTTTGTTAAATGTATGTTTAATTAAATATTAAATTATGACTGACATGTTTAGAAACATAAATTTAGCTGAATAAAGTTGTTACTTGTAATGTTTCTTTATAAAATTAAGAAATTTGTAAAAAATTGGAAAGAAAAAGTCAACTAAATTATGTTTTTTTGTTAATTGTAAGTATACTTATATGTTTAATTATGACTAACATGTTTAGAAACATAGATTTAGCAGAATAAAGTTTTTATTTTTAAATTTTCTTTATAAAAATTAAGAAATTTTTACAAAAATTGCTAAAAAGGTCAACTAAATTATGTTTTTTTGTTAAATGTATGTTGAATTATATGTTAAATTATGATTATCATGTTTAGAAACATAAATTTAGCTGAATAAAGTTGTTACTTTTAATATTTCTTTATAAAAATTAAGAAATTTTTCAAAAATTGACAAAAAAGTTAACTAAATTATGTTTTTTTGTTAATTGTAAGTTTAATTATTATGATTAACATGTTTAGAAACATAGATTTAGCAGAATAAAGTTTTTATTTTTAATTTTTCTTTATAAAAATTAAGAAATTTTTACAAAAATTGCCTAAAAGTTCAACTAAATTATTTTTTTTTTTGTTAAATGTATGTTGAATTATATGTTAAATTATTACTAACATGTTTAGAAACATAAATTTAGCTGATAAAGTTGTTACTTTTAATCTTTCTTTATAAAAATTAAGTAATTTTTAAAAAAAAATCCAAAAAAGTCAACTAAATTAGGTTTTTTTGATAAATGTATGTTGAATTATATGTTAAATTATGATTATCATGTTTAGAAACATAAATTTAGCTGAATAAAGTTGTTACTTTTAATCTTTCTTTATAAAAATTAAGAAATTTTTCAAAAACTGACAAAAAAGTTAACTAAATTATGTTTTTTTGATAATTGTAAGTTTAATTATATGTTAAATTATGATTAACATGTTTAGAAACATAGATTTAGCAGAATAAAGTTTTTATTTTTAATTTTTCTTTATAAAAATTAAGAAATTTTTACAAAAATTGCCTAAAAGTTCAACTAAATTATTTTTTTTTTTGTTAAATGTATGTTGAATTATATGTTAAATTATTACTAACATGTTTAGAAACATAAATTTAGCTGAATAAAGTTGTTACTTTTTATCTTTCTTTATAAAAATTAAGTAATTTTTAAAAAAAAATCCAAAAAAGTCAACTAAATTATGTTTTATTATTAAATGTATGTTGAATTATATGTTAAATTATTACTTACATGTTTAGAAACATAAACTTAGCTGATAAATTTGTTACTTTTAATTTTTCTTTATAAAAATTAAGAAATTTTTAAAAAATTGGGAAGAAAAAGTCAACTAAATTATGTTTTTTTGTTAAATGTATGTTGAATTATATGTTAAATTATGATTATCATGTTTAGAAACATAAATTTAGCTGAATAAAGTTGTTACATTTAATCTTTCTTTATAAAAATTAAGAAATTTTTCAAAAATTGCCAAAAAAGTTAACTAGATTATGTTTTTTTGTTAATTGTAATTTTAATTATATGTTAAATTATGACTAACATGTTTAGAAACATAGATTTAGCAGAATAAAGATTTTATTTTTAATTTTTCTTTATAAAAATTAAGAAATTTTTACAAAAATTGCCTAAAAGGTCAACTAAATTATGTTTTTTTTGTTAAATGTATGTTGAATTATATGTTAAATTATTACTAACATGTTTAGAAACATAAATTTAGCTGAATAAAGTTGTTACTTTTTATCTTTCTTTATAAAAATTAAGTAATTTTTATAAAAAATTTCAAAAAAGTCAACTAAATTATGTTTTTTTGTTAAATGTATGTTTAATTAAATGTTAAATTATGACTGACATGTTTAGAAACATAAATTTAGCTGAATAAAGTTGTTACTTGTAATGTTTCTTTATAAAATTAAGAAATTTGTAAAAAATTGGAAAGAAAAAGTCAACTAAATTATGTTTTTTTGTTAATTGTAAGTTTAATTATATGTTAAATTATGATTAACATGTTTAGAAACATAGATTTAGCAGAATAAAGTTTTTATTTTTAATTTTTCTTTATAAAAATTAAGAAATTTTTACAAAAATTGCCTAAAAGTTCAACTAAATAATTTTTTTTTTGTTAAATGTATGTTGAATTATATGTTAAATTATTACTAACATGTTTAGAAACATAAATTTAGCTGAATAAAGTTGTTACTTTTAATCTTTCTTTATAAAAATTAAGTAATTTTTAAAAAAAAATCCAAAAAAGTCAACTAAATTAGGTTTTTTTGATAAATGTATGTTGAATTATATGTTAAATTATGACTAACATGTTTAGAAATATAAATTTAGCTGAATAAAGTTTTTATTTTTAAATTTTCTTTATAAAAATTTAGAAATTTTTAAAATAGTTGCCAAAAAAAGTCAACTAAATTATGTTTTATTGTTAAATGTATGTTGAATTATATGTTAAATTATGATTATCATGTTTAGAAACATAAATTTAGCTGAATAAAGTTGTTACTTGTAATGTTTCTTTATAAAATTAAGAAATTTGTAAAAAATTGGAAAGAAAAAGTCAACTAAATTATGTTTTTTTGTTAATTGTAAGTATACTTATATGTTTAATTATGACTAACATGTTTAGAAACATAGATTTAGCAGAATAAAGTTTTTATTTTTAATTTTTCTTTATAAAAATTAAGAAATTTTTACAAAAATTGCCTAAAAGTTCAACTAAATTATGTTTTTTTTGTTAAATGTATGTTGAATTATATGTTAAATTATTACTTACATGTTTAGAAACATAAACTTAGCTGATAAATTTGTTACTTTTAATTTTTCTTTATAAAAATTAAGAAATTTTTAAAAAATTGGGAAGAAAAAGTCAACTAAATTATGTTTTTTTGTTAAATGTATGTTGAATTATATGTTAAATTATGATTATCATGTTTAGAAACATAAATTTAGCTGAATAAAGTTGTTACATTTAATCTTTCTTTATAAAAATTAAGAAATTTTTCAAAAATTGCCAAAAAAGTTAACTAGATTATGTTTTTTTGTTAATTGTAAGTTTAATTATATGTTAAATTATGATTAACATGTTTAGAAACATAGATTTAGCTGAATGAAGTTGTTACTTTTAATCTTTCTTTATAAAAATTAAGAAATTTTTAAAATAGTTGCCAAAAAAAGTAAACTAAATTATGTTTTATTGTTAAATGTATGTTGAATTATATGTTAAATTATGATTATCATGTTTAGAAACATAAATTTAGCTGAATAAAGTTGTTACTTGTAATGTTTCTTTATAAAATTAAGAAATTTGTTAAAAATTGGAAAGAAAAAGTCAACTAAATTATGTTTTTTTGTTAATTGTAAGTATACTTATATGTTTAATTATGACTAACATGTTTAGAAACATAGATTTAGCAGAATAAAGTTTTTATTTTTAATTTTTCTTTATAAAAATTAAGAAATTTTTACAAAAATTGCCTAAAAGTTCAACTAAATTATTTTTTTTTTTTGTTAAATGTATGTTGAGTTATATGTTAAATTATTACTAACATGAATAAAGTTGTTACTTTTAATCTTTCTTTATAAAAATTAAGTAATTTTTAAAAAAAAATCCAAAAAAGTCAACTAAATTAGGTTTTTTTGATAAATGTATGTTGAATTATATGTTAAATTATGACTAACATGTTTAGAAATATAAATTTAGCTGAATAAAGTTTTTATTTTTAAATTTTCTTTATAAAAATTTAGAAATTTTTAAAATAGTTGCCAAAAAAAGTCAACTAAATTATGTTTTATTGTTAAATGTATGTTGAATTATATGTTAAATTATGATTATCATGTTTAGAAACATAAATTTAGCTGAATAAAGTTGTTACTTGTAATGTTTCTTTATAAAATTAAGAAATTTGTAAAAAATTGGAAAGAAAAAGTCAACTAAATTATGTTTTTTTGTTAATTGTAAGTATACTTATATGTTTAATTATGACTAACATGTTTAGAAACATAGATTTAGCAGAATAAAGTTTTTATTTTTAATTTTTCTTTATAAAAATTAAGAAATTTTTACAAAAATTGCCTAAAAGGTCAACTAAATTATGTTTTTTTTGTTAAATGTATGTTGAATTATATGATAAATTATTACTTACATGTTTAGAAACATAAACTTAGCTGAAAATTTGTTACTTTTAATTTTTCTTTATAAAAATTAAGAAATTTTTAAAAAATTGGGAAGAAAAAGTCAACTAAATTATGTTTTTTTGTTAAATGTATGTTGAATTATATGTTAAATTATGATTATCATGTTTAGAAACATAAATTTAGCTGCATAAAGTTGTTACATTTAATCTTTCTTTATAAAAATTAAGAAATTTTTCAAAAATTGCCAAAAAAGTTAACTAGATTATGTTTTTTTGTTAATTGTAATTTTAATTATATGTTAAATTATGACTAACATGTTTAGAAACATAGATTTAGCAGAATAAAGATTTTATTTTTAATTTTTCTTTATAAAAATTAAGAAATTTTTACAAAAATTGCCTAAAAGGTCAACTAAATTATGTTTTTTTTGTTAAATGTATGTTGAATTATATGTTAAATTATTACTAACATGTTTAGAAACATAAATTTAGCTGAATAAAGTTGTTACTTTTTATCTTTCTTTATAAAAATTAAGTAATTTTTATAAAAAATTTCAAAAAAGTCAACTAAATTATGTTTTTTTGTTAAATGTATGTTTAATTAAATATTAAATTATGACTGACATGTTTAGAAACATAAATTTAGCTGAATAAAGTTGTTACTTGTAATGTTTCTTTATAAAATTAAGAAATTTGTAAAAAATTGGAAAGAAAAAGTCAACTAAATTATGTTTTTTTGTTAATTGTAAGTATACTTATATGTTTAATTATGACTAACATGTTTAGAAACATAGATTTAGCAGAATAAAGTTTTTATTTTTAAATTTTCTTTATAAAAATTAAGAAATTTTTACAAAAATTGCTAAAAAGGTCAACTAAATTATGTTTTTTTGTTAAATGTATGTTGAATTATATGTTAAATTATGATTATCATGTTTAGAAACATAAATTTAGCTGAATAAAGTTGTTACTTTTAATATTTCTTTATAAAAATTAAGAAATTTTTCAAAAATTGACAAAAAAGTTAACTAAATTATGTTTTTTTGTTAATTGTAAGTTTAATTATTATGATTAACATGTTTAGAAACATAGATTTAGCAGAATAAAGTTTTTATTTTTAATTTTTCTTTATAAAAATTAAGAAATTTTTACAAAAATTGCCTAAAAGTTCAACTAAATTATTTTTTTTTTTGTTAAATGTATGTTGAATTATATGTTAAATTATTACTAACATGTTTAGAAACATAAATTTAGCTGATAAAGTTGTTACTTTTAATCTTTCTTTATAAAAATTAAGTAATTTTTAAAAAAAAATCCAAAAAAGTCAACTAAATTAGGTTTTTTTGATAAATGTATGTTGAATTATATGTTAAATTATGATTATCATGTTTAGAAACATAAATTTAGCTGAATAAAGTTGTTACTTTTAATCTTTCTTTATAAAAATTAAGAAATTTTTCAAAAACTGACAAAAAAGTTAACTAAATTATGTTTTTTTGATAATTGTAAGTTTAATTATATGTTAAATTATGATTAACATGTTTAGAAACATAGATTTAGCAGAATAAAGTTTTTATTTTTAATTTTTCTTTATAAAAATTAAGAAATTTTTACAAAAATTGCCTAAAAGTTCAACTAAATTATTTTTTTTTTTGTTAAATGTATGTTGAATTATATGTTAAATTATTACTAACATGTTTAGAAACATAAATTTAGCTGAATAAAGTTGTTACTTTTTATCTTTCTTTATAAAAATTAAGTAATTTTTAAAAAAAAATCCAAAAAAGTCAACTAAATTATGTTTTATTATTAAATGTATGTTGAATTATATGTTAAATTATTACTTACATGTTTAGAAACATAAACTTAGCTGATAAATTTGTTACTTTTAATTTTTCTTTATAAAAATTAAGAAATTTTTAAAAAATTGGGAAGAAAAAGTCAACTAAATTATGTTTTTTTGTTAAATGTATGTTGAATTATATGTTAAATTATGATTATCATGTTTAGAAACATAAATTTAGCTGAATAAAGTTGTTACATTTAATCTTTCTTTATAAAAATTAAGAAATTTTTCAAAAATTGCCAAAAAAGTTAACTAGATTATGTTTTTTTGTTAATTGTAATTTTAATTATATGTTAAATTATGACTAACATGTTTAGAAACATAGATTTAGCAGAATAAAGATTTTATTTTTAATTTTTCTTTATAAAAATTAAGAAATTTTTACAAAAATTGCCTAAAAGGTCAACTAAATTATGTTTTTTTTGTTAAATGTATGTTGAATTATATGTTAAATTATTACTAACATGTTTAGAAACATAAATTTAGCTGAATAAAGTTGTTACTTTTTATCTTTCTTTATAAAAATTAAGTAATTTTTATAAAAAATTTCAAAAAAGTCAACTAAATTATGTTTTTTTGTTAAATGTATGTTTAATTAAATGTTAAATTATGACTGACATGTTTAGAAACATAAATTTAGCTGAATAAAGTTGTTACTTGTAATGTTTCTTTATAAAATTAAGAAATTTGTAAAAAATTGGAAAGAAAAAGTCAACTAAATTATGTTTTTTTGTTAATTGTAAGTTTAATTATATGTTAAATTATGATTAACATGTTTAGAAACATAGATTTAGCAGAATAAAGTTTTTATTTTTAATTTTTCTTTATAAAAATTAAGAAATTTTTACAAAAATTGCCTAAAAGTTCAACTAAATAATTTTTTTTTTGTTAAATGTATGTTGAATTATATGTTAAATTATTACTAACATGTTTAGAAACATAAATTTAGCTGAATAAAGTTGTTACTTTTAATCTTTCTTTATAAAAATTAAGTAATTTTTAAAAAAAAATCCAAAAAAGTCAACTAAATTAGGTTTTTTTGATAAATGTATGTTGAATTATATGTTAAATTATGACTAACATGTTTAGAAATATAAATTTAGCTGAATAAAGTTTTTATTTTTAAATTTTCTTTATAAAAATTTAGAAATTTTTAAAATAGTTGCCAAAAAAAGTCAACTAAATTATGTTTTATTGTTAAATGTATGTTGAATTATATGTTAAATTATGATTATCATGTTTAGAAACATAAATTTAGCTGAATAAAGTTGTTACTTGTAATGTTTCTTTATAAAATTAAGAAATTTGTAAAAAATTGGAAAGAAAAAGTCAACTAAATTATGTTTTTTTGTTAATTGTAAGTATACTTATATGTTTAATTATGACTAACATGTTTAGAAACATAGATTTAGCAGAATAAAGTTTTTATTTTTAATTTTTCTTTATAAAAATTAAGAAATTTTTACAAAAATTGCCTAAAAGTTCAACTAAATTATGTTTTTTTTGTTAAATGTATGTTGAATTATATGTTAAATTATTACTTACATGTTTAGAAACATAAACTTAGCTGATAAATTTGTTACTTTTAATTTTTCTTTATAAAAATTAAGAAATTTTTAAAAAATTGGGAAGAAAAAGTCAACTAAATTATGTTTTTTTGTTAAATGTATGTTGAATTATATGTTAAATTATGATTATCATGTTTAGAAACATAAATTTAGCTGAATAAAGTTGTTACATTTAATCTTTCTTTATAAAAATTAAGAAATTTTTCAAAAATTGCCAAAAAAGTTAACTAGATTATGTTTTTTTGTTAATTGTAATTTTAATTATATGTTAAATTATGACTAACATGTTTAGAAACATAGATTTAGCAGAATAAAGATTTTATTTTTAATTTTTCTTTATAAAAATTAAGAAATTTTTACAAAAATTGCCTAAAAGGTCAACTAAATTATGTTTTTTTTGTTAAATGTATGTTGAATTATATGTTAAATTATTACTAACATGTTTAGAAACATAAATTTAGCTGAATAAAGTTGTTACTTTTTATCTTTCTTTATAAAAATTAAGTAATTTTTATAAAAAATTTCAAAAAAGTCAACTAAATTATGTTTTTTTGTTAAATGTATGTTTAATTAAATGTTAAATTATGACTGACATGTTTAAAAACATAAATTTAGCTGAATAAAGTTGTTACTTGTAATGTTTCTTTATAAAATTAAGAAATTTGTAAAAAATTGGAAAGAAAAAGTCAACTAAATTATGTTTTTTTGTTAATTGTAAGTATACTTATATGTTTAATTATGACTAACATGTTTAGAAACATAGATTTAGCAGAATAAAGTTTTTATTTTTAAATTTTCTTTATAAAAATTAAGAAATGTTTACAAAAATTGCTAAAAAGGTCAACTAAATTATGTTTTTTTGTTAAATGTATGTTGAATTATATGTTAAATTATGATTATCATGTTTAGAAACATAAATTTAGCTTAATAAAGTTGTTACTTTTAATCTTTCTTTATAAAAATTAAGAAATTTTTCAAAAATTGACAAAAAAGTTAACTAAATTATGTTTTTTTGTTAATTGTAAGTTTAATTATATGTTAAATTATGATTAACATGTTTAGAAACATAGATTTAGCAGAATAAAGTTTTTATTTTTAATTTTTCTTTATAAAAATTAAGAAATTTTTACAAAAAGTTCAACTAAAAGTTCAACTAAATTATTTTTTTTTTTGTTAAATGTATGTTGAATTATATGTTAAATTATTACTAACATGTTTAGAAACATAAATTTAGCTGAATAAAGTTGTTCCTTTTAATCTTTCTTTATAACAATTAAGTAATTTTTAAAAAAAAATCCAAAAAAGTCAACTAAATTAGGTTTTTTTGATAAATGTATGTTGAATTATATGTTAAATTATGATTATCATGTTTAGAAACATAAATTTAGCTGAATAAAGTTGTTACTTTTAATCTTTCTTTATAAAAATTAAGAAATTTTTCAAAAATTGACAAAAAAGTTAACTAAATTATTTTTTTTTTTGTTAAATGTATGTTGAATTATATGTTAAATTATTACTAACATGTTTAGAAACATAAATTTAGCTGAATAAAGTTGTTACTTTTAATCTTTCTTTATAAAAATTAAGTAATTTTTAAAAAAAAATCCAAAAAAGTCAACTAAATTATGTTTTATTATTAAATGTATGTTGAATTATATGTTAAATTATTACTTACATGTTTAGAAACATAAACTTAGCTGATAAATTTGTTACTTTTAATTTTTCTTTATAAAAATTAAGAAATTTTTAAAAAATTGGGAAGAAAAAGTCAACTAAATTATGTTTTTTTGTTAAATGTATGTTGAATTATATGTTAAATTATGATTATCATGTTTAGAAACATAAATTTAGCTGAATAAAGTTGTTACATTTAATCTTTCTTTATAAAAATTAAGAAATTTTTCAAAAATTGCCAAAAAAGTTAACTAGATTATGTTTTTTTGTTAATTGTAATTTTAATTATATGTTAAATTATGACTAACATGTTTAGAAACATAGATTTAGCAGAATAAAGATTTTATTTTTAATTTTTCTTTATAAAAATTAAGAAATTTTTACAAAAATTGCCTAAAAGGTCAACTAAATTATGTTTTTTTTGTTAAATGTATGTTGAATTATATGTTAAATTATTACTAACATGTTTAGAAACATAAATTTAGCTGAATAAAGTTGTTACTTTTTATCTTTCTTTATAAAAATTAAGTAATTTTTATAAAAAATTTCAAAAAAGTCAACTAAATTATGTTTTTTTGTTAAATGTATGTTTAATTAAATGTTAAATTATGACTGACATGTTTAGAAACATAAATTTAGCTGAATAAAGTTGTTACTTGTAATGTTTCTTTATAAAATTAAGAAATTTGTAAAAAATTGGAAAGAAAAAGTCAACTAAATTATGTTTTTTTGTTAATTGTAAGTATACATGTTTAATTATGACTAACATGTTTAGAAACATAGATTTAGCAGAATAAAGTTTTTATTTTTAAATTTTCTTTATAAAAATTAAGAAATTTTTACAAAAATTGCTAAAAAGGTCAACTAAATTATGTTTTTTTGTTAAATGTATGTTGAATTATATGTTAAATTATGATTATCATGTTTAGTTCAACTAAATTATTTTTTTTTTTGTTAAATGTATGTTGAATTATATGTTAAATTATTACTAACATGTTTAGAAACATAAATTTAGCTGAATAAAGTTGTTACTTTTAATCTTTCTTTATAAAAATTAAGTAATTTTTAAAAAAAAATCCAAAAAAGTCAACTAAATTAGGTTTTTTTGATAAATGTATGTTGAATTATATGTTAAATTATGACTAACATGTTTAGAAATATAAATTTAGCTGAATAAAGTTTTTATTTTTAAATTTTCTTTATAAAAATTTAGAAATTTTTAAAATAGTTGCCAAAAAAAGTCAACTAAATTATGTTTTATTGTTAAATGTATGTTGAATTATATGTTAAATTATGATTATCATGTTTAGAAACATAAATTTAGCTGAATAAAGTTGTTACTTGTAATGTTTCTTTATAAAATTAAGAAATTTGTAAAAAATTGGAAAGAAAAAGTCAACTAAATTATGTTTTTTTGTTAATTGTAAGTATACTTATATGTTTAATTATGACTAACATGTTTCGAAACATAGATTTAGCAGAATAAAGTTTTTATTTTTAATTTTTCTTTATAAAAATTAAGAAATTTTTACAAAAATTGCCTAAAAGGTCAACTAAATTATGTTTTTTTTGTTAAATGTATGTTGAATTAGATGTTAAATTATTACTTACATGTTTAGAAACATAAACTTAGCTGATAAATTTGTTACTTTTAATTTTTCTTTATAAAAATTAAGAAATTTTTAAAAAATTGGGAAGAAAAAGTCAACTAAATTATGTTTTTTTGTTAAATGTATGTTGAATTATATGTTAAATTATGATTATCATGTTTAGAAACATAAATTTAGCTGAATAAAGTTGTTACATTTAATCTTTCTTTATAAAAATTAAGAAATTTTTCAAAAATTGCCAAAAAAGTTAACTAGATTATGTTTTTTTGTTAATTGTAATTTTAATTATATGTTAAATTATGACTAACATGTTTAGAAACATAGATTTAGCAGAATAAAGATTTTATTTTTAATTTTTCTTTATAAAAATTAAGAAATTTTTACAAAAATTGCCTAAAAGGTCAACTAAATTATGTTTTTTTTGTTAAATGTATGTTGAATTATATGTTAAATTATTACTAACATGTTTAGAAACATAAATTTAGCTGAATAAAGTTGTTACTTTTTATCTTTCTTTATAAAAATTAAGTAATTTTTATAAAAAATTTCAAAAAAGTCAACTAAATTATGTTTTTTTGTTAAATGTATGTTTAATTAAATGTTAAATTATGACTGACATGTTTAAAAACATAAATTTAGCTGAATAAAGTTGTTACTTGTAATGTTTCTTTATAAAATTAAGAAATTTGTAAAAAATTGGAAAGAAAAAGTCAACTAAATTATGTTTTTTTGTTAATTGTAAGTATACTTATATGTTTAATTATGACTAACATGTTTAGAAACATAGATTTAGCAGAATAAAGTTTTTATTTTTAAATTTTCTTTATAAAAATTAAGAAATGTTTACAAAAATTGCTAAAAAGGTCAACTAAATTATGTTTTTTTGTTAAATGTATGTTGAATTATATGTTAAATTATGATTATCATGTTTAGAAACATAAATTTAGCTTAATAAAGTTGTTACTTTTAATCTTTCTTTATAAAAATTAAGAAATTTTTCAAAAATTGACAAAAAAGTTAACTAAATTATGTTTTTTTGTTAATTGTAAGTTTAATTATATGTTAAATTATGATTAACATGTTTAGAAACATAGATTTAGCAGAATAAAGTTTTTATTTTTAATTTTTCTTTATAAAAATTAAGAAATTTTTACAAAAAGTTCAACTAAAAGTTCAACTAAATTATTTTTTTTTTTGTTAAATGTATGTTGAATTATATGTTAAATTATTACTAACATGTTTAGAAACATAAATTTAGCTGAATAAAGTTGTTCCTTTTAATCTTTCTTTATAACAATTAAGTAATTTTTAAAAAAAAATCCAAAAAAGTCAACTAAATTAGGTTTTTTTGATAAATGTATGTTGAATTATATGTTAAATTATGATTATCATGTTTAGAAACATAAATTTAGCTGAATAAAGTTGTTACTTTTAATCTTTCTTTATAAAAATTAAGAAATTTTTCAAAAATTGACAAAAAAGTTAACTAAATTATTTTTTTTTTTGTTAAATGTATGTTGAATTATATGTTAAATTATTACTAACATGTTTAGAAACATAAATTTAGCTGAATAAAGTTGTTACTTTTAATCTTTCTTTATAAAAATTAAGTAATTTTTAAAAAAAAATCCAAAAAAGTCAACTAAATTATGTTTTATTATTAAATGTATGTTGAATTATATGTTAAATTATTACTTACATGTTTAGAAACATAAACTTAGCTGATAAATTTGTTACTTTTAATTTTTCTTTATAAAAATTAAGAAATTTTTAAAAAATTGGGAAGAAAAAGTCAACTAAATTATGTTTTTTTGTTAAATGTATGTTGAATTATATGTTAAATTATGATTATCATGTTTAGAAACATAAATTTAGCTGAATAAAGTTGTTACATTTAATCTTTCTTTATAAAAATTAAGAAATTTTTCAAAAATTGCCAAAAAAGTTAACTAGATTATGTTTTTTTGTTAATTGTAATTTTAATTATATGTTAAATTATGACTAACATGTTTAGAAACATAGATTTAGCAGAATAAAGATTTTATTTTTAATTTTTCTTTATAAAAATTAAGAAATTTTTACAAAAATTGCCTAAAAGGTCAACTAAATTATGTTTTTTTTGTTAAATGTATGTTGAATTATATGTTAAATTATTACTAACATGTTTAGAAACATAAATTTAGCTGAATAAAGTTGTTACTTTTTATCTTTCTTTATAAAAATTAAGTAATTTTTATAAAAAATTTCAAAAAAGTCAACTAAATTATGTTTTTTTGTTAAATGTATGTTTAATTAAATGTTAAATTATGACTGACATGTTTAGAAACATAAATTTAGCTGAATAAAGTTGTTACTTGTAATGTTTCTTTATAAAATTAAGAAATTTGTAAAAAATTGGAAAGAAAAAGTCAACTAAATTATGTTTTTTTGTTAATTGTAAGTATACTTATATGTTTAATTATGACTAACATGTTTAGAAACATAGATTTAGCAGAATAAAGTTTTTATTTTTAAATTTTCTTTATAAAAATTAAGAAATTTTTACAAAAATTGCTAAAAAGGTCAACTAAATTATGTTTTTTTGTTAAATGTATGTTGAATTATATGTTAAATTATGATTATCATGTTTAGAAACATAAATTTAGCTGAATAAAGTTGTTACTTTTAATCTTTCTTTATAAAAATTAAGAAATTTTTCAAAAATTGACAAAAAAGTTAACTAAATTATGTTTTTTTGTTAATTGTAAGTTTAATTATATGTTAAATTATGATTAACATGTTTAGAAACATAGATTTAGCAGAATAAAGTTTTTATTTTTAATTTTTCTTTATAAAAATTAAGAAATTTTTACAAAAATTGCCTAAAAGTTCAACTAAATTATTTTTTTTTTTGTTAAATGTATGTTGAATTATATGTTAAATTATTACTAACATGTTTAGAAACATAAATTTAGCTGAATAAAGTTGTTACTTTTAATCTTTCTTTATAAAAATTAAGTAATTTTTAAAAAAAAATCCAAAAAAGTCAACTAAATTAGGTTTTTTTGATAAATGTATGTTGAATTATATGTTAAATTATGACTAACATGTTTAGAAATATAAATTTAGCTGAATAAAGTTTTTATTTTTAAATTTTCTTTATAAAAATTTAGAAATTTTTAAAATAGTTGCCAAAAAAAGTCAACTAAATTATGTTTTATTGTTAAATGTATGTTGAATTATATGTTAAATTATGATTATCATGTTTAGAAACATAAATTTAGCTGAATAAAGTTGTTACTTGTAATGTTTCTTTATAAAATTAAGAAATTTGTAAAAAATTGGAAAGAAAAAGTCAACTAAATTATGTTTTTTTGTTAATTGTAAGTATACTTATATGTTTAATTATGACTAACATGTTTCGAAACATAGATTTAGCAGAATAAAGTTTTTATTTTTAATTTTTCTTTATAAAAATTAAGAAATTTTTACAAAAATTGCCTAAAAGGTCAACTAAATTATGTTTTTTTTGTTAAATGTATGTTGAATTAGATGTTAAATTATTACTTACATGTTTAGAAACATAAACTTAGCTGATAAATTTGTTACTTTTAATTTTTCTTTATAAAAATTAAGAAATTTTTAAAAAATTGGGAAGAAAAAGTCAACTAAATTATGTTTTTTTGTTAAATGTATGTTGAATTATATGTTAAATTATGATTATCATGTTTAGAAACATAAATTTAGCTGAATAATGTTGTTACATTTAATCTTTCTTTATAAAAATTAAGAAATTTTTAAAAAATTGCCAAAAAAAGTTAACTAGATTATGTTTTTTTGTTAATTGTAATTTTAATTATATGTTAAATTATGACTAACATGTTTAGAAACATAGATTTAGCAGAATAAAGATTTTATTTTTAATTTTTCTTTATAAAAATTAAGAAATTTTTACAAAAATTGCCTAAAAGGTCAACTAAATTATGTTTTTTTTGTTAAATGTATGTTGAATTATATGTTAAATTATTACTAACATGTTTAGAAACATAAATTTAGCTGAATAAAGTTGTTACTTTTTATCTTTCTTTATAAAAATTAAGTAATTTTTATAAAAAATTCCAAAAAAGTCAACTAAATTATGTTTTTTTGTTAAATGTATGTTTAATTAAATGTTAAATTATGACTGACATGTTTAGAAACATAAATTTAGCTGAATAAAGTTGTTACTTGTAATGTTTCTTTATAAAATTAAGAAATTTGTAAAAAATTGGAAAGAAAAAGTCAACTAAATTATGTTTTTTTGTTAATTGTAAGTATACTTATATGTTTAATTATGACTAACATGTTTAGAAACATAGATTTAGCAGAAAAAAGTTTTTATTTTTAAATTTTCTTTATAAAAATTAAGAAATTTTTACAAAAATTGCTAAAAAGGTCAACTAAATTATGTTTTTTTGTTAAATGTATGTTGAATTATATGTTAAATTATGATTATCATGTTTAGAAACATAAATTTAGTTGAATAAAGTTGTTACTTTTAATCTTTCTTTATAAAAATTAAGAAATTTTTCAAAAATTGACAAAAAAGTTAACTAAATTATGTTTTTTTGTTAATTGTAAGTTTAATTATATGTTAAATTATGAATAACATGTTTAGAAACATAGATTTAGCAGAATAAAGTTTTTATTTTTAATTTTTCTTTATAAAAATTAAGAAATTTTTACAAAAATTGCCTAAAAGTTCAACTAAATTATTTTTTTTTTTGTTAAATGTATGTTGAATTATATGTTAAATTATTACTAACATGTTTAGAAACATAAATTTAGCTGAATAAAGTTGTTACTTTTAATCTTTCTTTATAAAAATTAAGTAATTTTTAAAAAAAAAATCCAAAAAAGTCAACTAAATTAGGTTTTTTTGATAAATGTATGTTGAATTATATGTTAAATTATGATTATCATGTTTAGAAACATAAATTTAGCTGAATAAAGTTGTTACTTTTAATCTTTCTTTATAAAAATTAAGAAATTTTTCAAAAATTGACAAAAAAGTTAACTAAATTATGTTTTTTTGTTAATTGTAAGTTTAATTATATGTTAAATTATGATTAACATGTTTAGAAACATAGATTTAGCAGAATAAAGTTTTTATTTTTAATTTTTCTTTATAAAAATTAAGAAATTTTTACAAAAATTGCCTAAAAGTTCAACTTAATTATTTTTTTTTTTGTTAAATGTATGTTGAATTATATGTTAAATTATTACTAACATGTTTAGAAACATAAATTTAGCTGAATAAAGTTGTTACTTTTAATCTTTCTTTATAAAAATTAAGTAATTTTTAAAAAAAAATCCAAAAAAGTCAACTAAATTATGTTTTATTATTAAATGTATGTTGAATTATATGTTAAATTATTACTTACATGTTTAGAAACATAAACTTAGCTGATAAATTTGTTACTTTTAATTTTTCTTTATAAAAATTAAGAAATTTTTAAAAAATTGGGAAGAAAAAGTCAACTTAATTATGTTTTTTTGTTAAATGTATGTTGAATTATATGTTAAATTATGATTATCATGTTTAGAAACATAAATTTAGCTGAATAAAGTTGTTACATTTAATCTTTCTTTATAAAAATTAAGAAATTTTTCAAAAATTGCCAAAAAAGTTAACTAGATTATGTTTTTTTGTTAATTGTAATTTTAATTATATGTTAAATTATGACTAACATGTTTAGAAACATAGATTTAGCAGAATAAAGATTTTATTTTTAATTTTTCTTTATAAAAATTAAGTAATTTTTATAAAAAATTTCAAAAAAGTCAACTAAATTATGTTTTTTTGTTAAATGTATGTTTAATTAAATGTTAAATTATGACTGACATGGTTAGAAACATAAATTTAGCTGAATAAAGTTGTTACTTGTAATGTTTCTTTATAAAATTAAGAAATTTGTAAAAAATTGGAAAGAAAAAGTCAACTAAATTATGTTTTTTTGTTAATTGTAAGTATACTTATATGTTTAATTATGACTAACATGTTTAGAAACATAGATTTAGCAGAATAAAGTTTTTATTTTTAAATTTTCTTTATAAAAATTAAGAAATTTTTACAAAAATTGCTAAAAAGGTCAACTAAATTATGTTTTTTTGTTAAATGTATGTTGAATTATATGTTAAATTATGATTATCATGTTTAGAAACATAAATTTAGCTGAATAAAGTTGTTACTTTTAATCTTTCTTTATAAAAATTAAGAAATTTTTCAAAAATTGACAAAAAAGTTAACTAAATTATGTTTTTTTGTTAATTGTAAGTTTAATTATATGTTAAATTATGATTTACATGTTTAGAAACATAGATTTAGCAGAATAAAGTTTTTATTTTTAATTTTTCTTTATAAAAATTAAGAAATTTTTACAAAAATTGCCTAAAAGTTCAACTAAATTATTTTTTTTTTGTTAAATGTATGTTGAATTATATGTTAAATTATTACTAACATGTTTAGAAACATAAATTTAGCTGAATAAAGTTGTTACTTTTAATCTTTCTTTATAAAAATTAAGTAATTTTTAAAAAAAAATCCAAAAAAGTCAACTAAATTAGGTTTTTTTGATAAATGTATGTTGAATTATATGTTAAATTATGACTAACATGTTTAGAAATATAAATTTAGCTGAATAAAGTTTTTATTTTTAAATTTTCTTTATACAAATTTAGAAATTTTTAAAATAGTTGCCAAAAAAAGTCAACTAAATTATGTTTTATTGTTAAATGTATGTTGAATTATATGTTAAATTATGATTATCATGTTTAGAAACATAAATTTAGCTGAATAAAGTTGTTACTTGTAATGTTTCTTTATAAAATTAAGAAATTTGTAAAAAATTGGAAAGAAAAAGTCAACTAAATTATGTTTTTTTGTTAATTGTAAGTATACTTATATGTTTAATTATGACTAACATGTTTAGAAACATAGATTTAGCAGAATAAAGTTTTTATTTTTAATTTTTCTTTATAAAAATTAAGAAATTTTTACAAAAATTGCCTAAAAGGTCAACTAAATTATGTTTTTTTTGTTAAATGTATGTTGAATTATATGTTAAATTATTACTTACATGTTTAGAAACATAAACTTAGCTGATAAATTTGTTACTTTTAATTTTTCTTTATAAAAATTAAGAAATTTTTAAAAAATTGGGAAGAAAAAGTCAACTAAATTATGTTTTTTTGTTAAATGTATGTTGAATTATATGTTAAATTATGATTATCATGTTTAGAAACATAAATTTAGCTGAATAAAGTTGTTACATTTAATCTTTCTTTATAAAAATTAAGAAATTCTTCAAAAATTGCCAAAAAAGTTAACTAGATTATGTTTTTTTGTTAATTGTAATTTTAATTATATGTTAAATTATGACTAACATGTTTAGAAACATAGATTTAGCAGAATAAAGATTTTATTTTTAATTTTTCTTTATAAAAATTAAGAAATTTTTACAAAAATTGCCTAAAAGGTCAACTAAATTATGTTTTTTTTGTTAAATGTATGTTGAATTATATGTTAAATTATTACTAACATGTTTAGAAACATAAATTTAGCTGAATAAAGTTGTTACTTTTTATCTTTCTTTATAAAAATTAAGTAATTTTTATAAAAAATTTCAAAAAAGTCAACTAAATTATGTTTTTTTGTTAAATGTATGTTTAATTAAATGTTAAATTATGACTGACATGTTTAGAAACATAAATTTAGCTGAATAAAGTTGTTACTTGTAATGTTTCTTTATAAAATTAAGAAATTTGTAAAAAATTGGAAAGAAAAAGTCAACTAAATTATGTTTTTTTGTTAATTGTAAGTATACTTATATGTTTAATTATGACTAACATGTTTAGAAACATAGATTTAGCAGAATAAAGTTTTTATTTTTAAATTTTCTTTATAAAAATTAAGAAATTTTTACAAAAATTGCTAAAAAGGTCAACTAAATTATGTTTTTTTGTTAAATGTATGTTGAATTATATGTTAAATTATGATTATCATGTTTAGAAACATAAATTTAGCTGAATAAAGTTGTTACTTTTAATCTTTCTTTATAAAAATTAAGAAATTTTTCAAAAATTGACAAAAAAGTTAACTAAATTATGTTTTTTTGTTAATTGTAAGTTTAATTATATGTTAAATTATGATTAACATGTTTAGAAACATAGATTTAGCAGAATAAAGTTTTTATTTTTAATTTTTCTTTATAAAAATTAAGAAATTTTTACAAAAATTGTCTAAAAGTTCAACTAATTTTTTTTTTTTTTTGTTAAATGTATGTTGAATTATATGTTAAATTATTACTAACATGTTTAGAAACATAAATTTAGCTGAATAAAGTTGTTACTTTTAATCTTTCTTTATAAAAATTAAGTAATTTTTAAAAAAAAATCCAAAAAAGTCAACTAAATTAGGTTTTTTTGATAAATGTATGTTGAATTATATGTTAAATTATGATTATCATGTTTAGAAACATAAATTTAGCTGAATAAAGTTGTTACTTTTAATCTTTCTTTATAAAAATTAAGAAATTTTTCAAAAATTGACAAAAAAGTTAACTAAATTATGTTTTTTTGTTAATTGTAAGTTTAATTATATGTTAAATTATGATTAACATGTTTAGAAACATAGATTTAGCAGAATAAAGTTTTTATTTTTAATTTTTCTTTATAAAAATTAAGAAATTTTTACAAAAAATGCCTAAAAGTTCAACTAAATTTTTTTTTTTTTTGTTAAATGTATGTTGAATTATATGTTAAATTATTACTAACATGTTTAGAAACATAAATTTAGCTGAATAAAGTTGTTACTTTTAATCTTTCTTTATAAAAATTAAGTAATTTTTAAAAAAAAATCCAAAAAAGTCAACTAAATTATGTTTTATTATTAAATGTATGTTGAATTATATGTTAAATTATTACTTACATGTTTAGAAACATAAACTTAGCTGATAAATTTGTTACTTTTAATTTTTCTTTATAAAAATTAAGAAATTTTTAAAAAATTGAGAAGAAAAAGTCAACTAAATTATGTTTTTTTGTTAAATGTATGTTGAATTATATGTTAAATTATGATTATCATGTTCAGAAACATAAATTTAGCTGAATAAAGTTGTTACATTTAATCTTTCTTTATAAAAATTAAGAAATTTTTCAAAAATTGCCAAAAAAGTTAACTAGATTATGTTTTTTTGTTAATTGTAATTTTAATTATATGTTAAATTATGACTAACATGTTTAGAAACATAGATTTAGCAGAATAAAGATTTTATTTTTAATTTTTCTTTATAAAAATTAAGAAATTTTTACAAAAATTGCCTAAAAGGTCAACTAAATTATGTTTTTTTTGTTAAATGTATGTTGAATTATATGTTAAATTATTACTAACATGTTTAGAAACATAAATTTAGCTGAATAAAGTTGTAACTTTTTATCTTTCTTTATAAAAATTAAGTAATTTTTATAAAAAATTTCAAAAAAGTCAACTAAATTATGTTTTTTTGTTAAATGTATGTTTAATTAAATGTTAAATTATGACTGACATGTTTAGAAACATAAATTTAGCAGAATAAAGTTGTTACTTGTAATGTTTCTTTATAAAATTAAGAAATTTGTAAAAAATTGGAAAGAAAAAGTCAACTAAATTATGTTTTTTTGTTAATTGTAAGTATACTTATATGTTTAATTATGACTAACATGTTTAGAAACATAGATTTAGCAGAATAAAGTTTTTATTTTTAAATTTTCTTTATAAAAATTAAGAAATTTTTACAAAAATTGCTAAAAAGGTCAACTAAATTATGTTTTTTTGTTAAATGTATGTTGAATTATATGTTAAATTATGATTATCATGTTTAGAAACATAAATTTAGCTGAATAAAGTTGTTACTTTTAATCTTTCTTTATAAAAATTAAGAAATTTTTCAAAAATTGACAAAAAAGTTAACTAAATTATGTTTTTTTGTTAATTGTAAGTTTAATTATATGTTAAATTATGATTAACATGTTTAGAAACATAGATTTAGCAGAATAAAGTTTTTATTTTTAATTTTGCTTTATAAAAATTAAGAAATTTTTACAAAAATTGCCTAAAAGTTCAACTAAATTATTTTTTTTTTTGTTAAATGTATGTTGAATTATATGTTAAATTATTACTAACATGTTTAGAAACATAAATTTAGCTGAATAAAGTTGTTACTTTTAATCTTTCTTTATAAAAATTAAGTAATTTTTAAAAAAAAATCCAAAAAAGTCAACTAAATTAGGTTTTTTTGATAAATGTATGTTGAATTATATGTTAAATTATGACTAATATGTTTAGAAATATAAATTTAGCTGAATAAAGTTTTTATTTTTAAATTTTCTTTATAAAAATTTAGAAATTTTTAAAATAGTTGCCAAAAAAAGTCAACTAAATTATGTTTTATTGTTAAATGTATGTTGAATTATATGTTAAATTATGATTATCATGTTTAGAAACATAAATTTAGCTGAATAAAGTTGTTACTTGTAATGTTTCTTTATAAAATTAAGAAATTTGTAAAAAATTGGAAAGAAAAAGTCAACTAAATTATGTTTTTTTGTTAATTGTAAGTATACTTATATGTTTAATTATGACTAACATGATTAGAAACATAGATTTAGCAGAATAAAGTTTTTATTTTTAATTTTTCTTTATAAAAATTAAGAAATTTTTACAAAAATTGCCTAAAAGGTCAACTAAATTATGTTTTTTTTGTTAAATGTATGTTGAATTATATGTTAAATTATTACTTACATGTTTAGAAACATAAACTTAGCTGATAAATTTGTTACTTTTAATTTTTCTTTATAAAAATTAAGAAATTTTTAAAAAATTGGGAAGAAAAAGTCAACTAAATTATGTTTTTTTGTTAAATGTATGTTGAATTATATGTTAAATTATGATTATCATGTTTAGAAACATAAATTTAGCTGAATAAAGTTGTTACATTTAATCTTTCTTTATAAAAATTATGAAATTTTTCAAAAATTGCCAAAAAAGTTAACTAGATTATGTTTTTTTGTTAATTGTAATTTTAATTATATGTTAAATTATGACTAACATGTTTAGAAACATAGATTTAGCAGAATAAAGATTTTATTTTTAATTTTTCTTTATAAAAATTAAGAAATTTTTACAAAAATTGCCTAAAAGGTCAACTAAATTATGTTTTTTTTGTTAAATGTATGTTGAATTATATGTTAAATTATTACTAACATGTTTAGAAACATAAATTTAGCTGAATAAAGTTGTTATTTTTTATCTTTCTTTATAAAAATTAAGTAATTTTTATAAAAAATTTCAAAAAAGTCAACTAAATTATGTTTTTTTGTTAAATGTATGTTTAATTAAATGTTAAATTATGACTGACATGTTTAGAAACATAAATTTAGCTGAATAAAGTTGTTACTTGTAATGTTTCTTTATAAAATTAAGAAATTTGTAAAAAATTGGAAAGAAAAAGTCAACTAAATTATGTTTTTTTGGTAATTGTAAGTATACTTATATGTTTAATTATGACTAACATGTTTAGAAACATAGATTTAGCAGAACAAAGTTTTTATTTTTAAATTTTCTTTATAAAAATTAAGAAATTTTTACAAAAATTGCTAAAAAGGTCAACTAAATTATGTTTTTTTGTTAAATGTATGTTGAATTATATGTTAAATTATGATTATCATGTTTAGAAACATAAATTTAGCTGAATAAAGTTGTTACTTTTAATCTTTCTTTATAAAAATTAAGAAATTTTTCAAAAATTGACAAAAAAGTTAACTAAATTATGTTTTTTTGTTAATCGTAAGTTTAATTATATGTTAAATTATGATTAACATGTTTAGAAACATAGATTTAGCAGAATAAAGTTTTTATTTTTAATTTTTCTTTATAAAAATTAAGAAATTTTTACAAAAATTGCCTAAAAGTTCAACTAAATTATTTTTTTTTTTGTTAAATGTATGTTGAATTATATGTTAAATTATTACTAACATGTTTAGAAACATAAATTTAGCTGAATAAAGTTGTTACTTTTAATCTTTCTTTATAAAAATTAAGTAATTTTTAAAAAAAAATCCAAAAAAGTCAACTAAATTAGGTTTTTTTGATAAATGTATGTTGAATTATATGTTAAATTATGACTAACATGTTTAGAAATATAAATTTAGCTGAATAAAGTTTTTATTTTTAAATTTTCTTTATAAAAATTTAGAAATTTTTAAAATAGTTGCCAAAAAAAGTCAACTAAATTATGTTTTATTGTTAAATGTATGTTGAATTATATGTTAAATTATGATTATCATGTTTAGAAACATAAATTTAGCTGAATAAAGTTGTTACTTGTAATGTTTCTTTATAAAATTAAGAAATTTGTAAAAAATTGGAAAGAAAAAGTCAACTAAATTATGTTTTTTTGTTAATTGTAAGTATACTTATATGTTTAATTATGACTAACATGATTAGAAACATAGATTTAGCAGAATAAAGTTTTTATTTTTAATTTTTCTTTATAAAAATTAAGAAATTTTTACAAAAATTGCCTAAAAGGTCAACTAAATTATGTTTTTTTTGTTAAATGTATGTTGAATTATATGTTAAATTATTACTTACATGTTTAGAAACATAAACTTAGCTGATAAATTTGTTACTTTTAATTTTTCTTTATAAAAATTAAGAAATTTTTAAAAAATTGGGAAGAAAAAGTCAACTAAATTATGTTTTTTTGTTAAATGTATGTTGAATTATATGTTAAATTATGATTATCATGTTTAGAAACATAAATTTAACTGAATAAAGTTGTTACATTTAATCTTTCTTTATAAAAATTATGAAATTTTTCAAAAATTGCCAAAAAAGTTAACTAGATTATGTTTTTTTGTTAATTGTAATTTTAATTATTTGTTAAATTATGACTAACATGTTTAGAAACATAGATTTAGCAGAATAAAGATTTTATTTTTAATTTTTCTTTATAAAAATTAAGAAATTTTTACAAAAATTGCCTAAAAGGTCAACTAAATTATGTTTTTTTTGTTAAATGTATGTTGAATTATATGTTAAATTATTACTAACATGTTTAGAAACATAAATTTAGCTGAATAAAGTTGTTATTTTTTATCTTTCTTTATAAAAATTAAGTAATTTTTATAAAAAATTTCAAAAAAGTCAACTAAATTATGTTTTTTTGTTAAATTTATGTTTAATTAAATGTTAAATTATGACTGACATGTTTAGAAACATAAATTTAGCTGAATAAAGTTGTTACTTGTAATGTTTCTTTATAAAATTAAGAAATTTGTAAAAAATTGGAAAGAAAAAGTCAACTAAATTATGTTTTTTTGGTAATTGTAAGTATACTTATATGTTTAATTATGACTAACATGTTTAGAAACATAGATTTAGCAGAACAAAGTTTTTATTTTTAAATTTTCTTTATAAAAATTAAGAAATTTTTACAAAAATTGCTAAAAAGGTCAACTAAATTATGTTTTTTTGTTAAATGTATGTTGAATTATATGTTAAATTATGATTATCATGTTTAGAAACATAAATTTAGCTGAATAAAGTTGTTACTTTTAATCTTTCTTTATAAAAATTAAGAAATTTTTCAAAAATTGACAAAAAAGTTAACTAAATTATGTTTTTTTGTTAATTGTAAGTTTAATTATATGTTAAATTATGATTAACATGTTTAGAAACATAGATTTAGCAGAATAAAGTTTTTATTTTTAATTTTTCTTTATAAAAATTAAGAAATTTTTACAAAAATTGCCTAAAAGTTCAACTAAATTATTTTTTTTTTTGTTAAATGTATGTTGAATTATATGTTAAATTATTACTAACATGTTTAGAAACATAAATTTAGCTGAATAAAGTTGTTACTTTTAATCTTTCTTTATAAAAATTAAGTAATTTTTAAAAAAAAATCCAAAAAAGTCAACTAAATTAGGTTTTTTTGATAAATGTATGTTGAATTATATGTTAAATTATGACTAACATGTTTAGAAATATAAATTTAGCTGAATAAAGTTTTTATTTTTAAATTTTCTTTATAAAAATTTAGAAATTTTTAAAATAGTTGCCAAAAAAAGTCAACTAAATTATGTTTTATTGTTAAATGTATGTTGAATTATATGTTAAATTATGATTATCATGTTTAGAAACATAAATTTAGCTGAATAAAGTTGTTACTTGTAATGTTTCTTTATAAAATTAAGAAATTTGTAAAAAATTGGAAAGAAAAAGTCAACTAAATTATGTTTTTTTGTTAATTGTAAGTATACTTATATGTTTAATTATGACTAACATGATTAGAAACATAGATTTAGCAGAATAAAGTTTTTATTTTTAATTTTTCTTTATAAAAATTAAGAAATTTTTACAAAAATTGCCTAAAAGGTCAACTAAATTATGTTTTTTTTGTTAAATGTATGTTGAATTATATGTTAAATTATTACTTACATGTTTAGAAACATAAACTTAGCTGATAAATTTGTTACTTTTAATTTTTCTTTATAAAAATTAAGAAATTTTTAAAAAATTGGGAAGAAAAAGTCAACTAAATTATGTTTTTTTGTTAAATGTATGTTGAATTATATGTTAAATTATGATTATCATGTTTAGAAACATAAATTTAGCTGAATAAAGTTGTTACATTTAATCTTTCTTTATAAAAATTAAGAAATTTTTCAAAAATTGCCAAAAAAGTTAACTAGATTATGTTTTTTTGTTAATTGTAATTTTAATTATATGTTAAATTATGACTAACATGTTTAGCAACATAGATTTAGCAGAATAAAGATTTTATTTTTAATTTTTCTTTATAAAAATTAAGAAATTTTTACAAAAATTGCCTAAAAGGTCAACTAAATTATGTTTTTTTTGTTAAATGTATGTTGAATTATATGTTAAATTATTACTAACATGTTTAGAAACATAAATTTAGCTGAATAAAGTTGTTACTTTTTATCTTTCTTTATAAAAATTAAGTAATTTTTATAAAAAATTTCAAAAAAGTCAACTAAATTATGTTTTTTTGTTAAATGTATGTTTAATTAAATGTTAAATTATGACTGACATGTTTAGAAACATAAATTTAGCTCAATAAAGTTGTTACTTGTAATGTTTCTTTATAAAATTAAGAAATTTGTAAAAAATTGGAAAGAAAAAGTCAACTAAATTATGTTTTTTTGTTAATTGTAAGTATACTTATATGTTTAATTATGACTAACATGTTTAGAAACATAGATTTAGCAGAACAAAGTTTTTATTTTTAAATTTTCTTTATAAAAATTAAGAAATTTTTACAAAAATTGCTAAAAAGGTCAACTAAATTATGTTTTTTTGTTAAATGTATGTTGAATTATATGTTAAATTATGATTATCATGTTTAGAAACATAAATTTAGCTGAATAAAGTTGTTACTTTTAATCTTTCTTTATAAAAATTAAGAAATTTTTCAAAAATTGACAAAAAAGTTAACTAAATTATGTTTTTTTGTTAATTGTAAGTTTAATTATATGTTAAATTATGATTAACATGTTTAGAAACATAGATTTAGCAGAATAAAGTTTTTATTTTTAATTTTTCTTTATAAAAATTAAGAAATTTCTACAAAAATTGCCTAAAAGTTCAACTAAATTATTTTTTTTTTTGTTAAATGTATGTTGAATTATATGTTAAATTATTACTAACATGTTTAGAAACATAAATTTAGCTGAATAAAGTTGTTACTTTTAATCTTTTTTTATAAAAATTAAGTAATTTTTAAAAAAAAATCCAAAAAAGTCAACTAAATTAGGTTTTTTTGATAAATGTATGTTGAATTATATGTTAAATTATGATTATCATGTTTAGAAACATAAATTTAGCTGAATAAAGTTGTTACTTTTAATCTTTCTTTATAAAAATTAAGAAATTTTTCAAAAATTGACAAAAAAGTTAACTAAATTATGTTTTTTTGTTAATTGTAAGTTTAATTATATGTTAAATTATGATTAACATGTTTAGAAACATAAATTTAGCTGAATAAAGTTGTTACTTTTAATCTTTCTTTATAAAAATTAAGTAATTTTTAAAAAAAAATCCAAAAAAGTCAACTAAATTATGTTTTATTATTAAATGTATGTTGAATTATATGTTAAATTATTACTTACATGTTTAGAAACATAAACTTAGCTGATAAATTTGTTACTTTTAATTTTTCTTTATAAAAATTAAGAAATTTTTAAAAAATTGGGAAGAAAAAGTCAACTAAATTATGTTTTTTTGTTAAATGTATGTTGAATTATATGTTAAATTATGATTATCATGTTTAGAAACATAAATTTAGCTGAATAAAGTTGTTACATTTAATCTTTCTTTATAAAAATTAAGAAATTTTTCAAAAATTGCCAAAAAAGTTAACTAGATTATGTTTTTTTTGTTAATTGTAATTTTAATTATATGTTAAATTATGACTAACATGTTTAGAAACATAGATTTAGCAGAATAAAGATTTTATTTTTAATTTTTCTTTATAAAAATTAAGAAATTTTTACAAAAATTGCCTAAAAGGTCAACTAAATTATGTTTTTTTTGTTAAATGTATGTTGAATTATATGTTAAATTATTACTAACATGTTTCGAAACATAAATTTAGCTGAATAAAGTTGTTACTTTTTATCTTTCTTTATAAAAATTAAGTAATTTTTATAAAAAATTTCAAAAAAGTCAACTAAATTATGTTTTTTTGTGAAATGTATGTTTAATTAAATGTTAAATTATGACTGACATGTTTAGAAACATAAATTTAGCTGAATAAAGTGGTTACTTGTAATGTTTCTTTATAAAATTAAGAAATTTGTAAAAAATTGGAAAGAAAAAGTCAACTAAATTATGTTTTTTTGTTAATTGTAAGTATACTTATATGTTTAATTATGACTAACATGTTTAGAAACATAGATTTAGCAGAATAAAGTTTTTATTTTTAAATTTTCTTTATAAAAATTAAGAAATTTTTACAAAAATTGCTAAAAAGGTCAACTAAATTATGTTTTTTTGTTAAATGTATGTTGAATTATATGTTAAATTATGATTATCATGTTCAGAAACATAAATTTAGCTGAATAAAGTTGTTACTTTTAATCTTTCTTTATAAAAATTAAGAAATTTTTCAAAAATTGACAAAAAAGTTAACTAAATTATGTTTTTTTGTTAATTGTAAGTTTAATTATATGTTAAATTATGATTAACATGTTTAGAAACATAGATTTAGCAGAATAAAGTTTTTATTTTTAATTTTGCTTTATAAAAATTAAGAAATTTTTACAAAAATTGCCTAAAAGTTCAACTAAATTATTTTTTTTTTTTGTTAAATGTATGTTGAATTATATGTTAAATTATTACTAACATGTTTAGAAACATAAATTTAGCTGAATAAAGTTGTTACTTTTAATCTTTCTTTATAAAAATTAAGTAATTTTTAAAAAAAAATCCAAAAAAGTCAACTAAATTAGGTTTTTTTGATAAATGTATGTTGAATTATATGTTAAATCATGACTAACATGTTTAGAAATATAAATTTAGCTGAATAAAGTTTTTATTTTTAAATTTTCTTTATAAAAATTTAGAAATTTTTAAAATAGTTGCCAAAAAAAGTCAACTAAATTATGTTTTATTGTTAAATGTATGTTGAATTATATGTTAAATTATGATTATCATGTTTAGAAACATAAATTTAGCTGAATAAAGTTGTTACTTGTAATGTTTCTTTATAAAATTAAGAAATTTGTAAAAAATTGGAAAGAAAAAGTCAACTAAATTATGTTTTTTTTGTTAATTGTAAGTATACTTATATGTTTAATTATGACTAACATGTTTAGAAACATAGATTTAGCAGAATAAAGTTTTTATTTTTAATTTTTCTTTATAAAAATTAAGAAATTTTTACAAAAATTGCCTAAAAGGTCAACTAAATTATGTTTTTTTTGTTAAATGTATGTTGAATTATATGTTAAATTATTACTTACATGTTTTGAAACATAAACTTAGCTGATAAATTTGTTACTTTTAATTTTTCTTTATAAAAATTAAGAAATTTTTAAAAAATTGGGTAGAAAAAGTCAACTAAATTATGTTTTTTTGTTAAATGTATGTTGAATTATATGTTAAATTATGATTATCATGTTTAGAAACATAAATTTAGCTGAATAAAGTTGTTACATTTAATCTTTCTTTATAAAAATTAAGAAATTTTTCAAAAATTGCCAAAAAAGTTAACTAGATTATGTTTTTTTGTTAATTGTAATTTTAATTATATGTTAAATTATGACTAACATGTTTAGAAACATAGATTTAGCAGAATAAAGATTTTATTTTTAATTTTTCTTTATAAAAATTAAGAAATTTTTACAAAAATTGCCTAAAAGGTCAACTAAATTATGTTTTTTTTGTTAAATGTATGTTGAATTATATGTTAAATTATTACTAACATGTTTAGAAACATAAATTTAGCTGAATAAAGTTGTTACTTTTTATCTTTCTTTATAAAAATTAAGTAATTTTTATAAAAAATTTCAAAAAAGTCAACTAAATTATGTTTTTTTGTTAAATGTATGTTTAATTAAATGTTAAATTATGACTGACATGTTTAGAAACATAAATTTAGCTGAATAAAGTTGTTACTTGTAATGTTTCTTTATAAAATTAAGAAATTTGTAACAAATTGGAAAGAAAAAGTCAACTAAATTATGTTTTTTTGTTAATTGTAAGTATACTTATATGTTTAATTATGACTAACATGTTTAGAAACATAGATTTAGCAGAATAAAGTTTTTATTTTTAAATTTTCTTTATAAAAATTAAGAAATTTTTACAAAAATTGCCTAAAAGTTCAACTAAATTATTTTTTTTTTGTTAAATGTATGTTGAGTTATATGTTAAATTATTACTAACATGTTTAGAAACATAAATTTAGCTGAATAAAGTTGTTACTTTTAATATTTCTTTATAAAAATTAATTAATTTTTAAAAAAAAATCCAAAAAAGTCAACTAAATTAGGTTTTTTTGATAAATGTATGTTGAATTATATGTTAAATTATGATTATCATGTTTAGAAACATAAATTTAGCTGAATAAAGTTGTTACTTTTAATCTTTCTTTATAAAAATTAAGAAATTTTTCAAAAATTGACAAAAAAGTTAACTAAATTATGTTTTTTTGTTAATTGTAAGTTTAATTATATGTTAAATTATGATTAACATGTTTAGAAACATAGATTTAGCAGAATAAAGTTTTTATTTTTAATTTTTCTTTATAAAAATTAAGAAATTTTTACAAAAATTGCCTAAAAGTTCAACTAAATTATTTTTTTTTTTGTTAAATGTATGTTGAATTATATGTTAAATTATTACTAACATGTTTAGAAACATAAATTTAGCTGAATAAAGTTGTTACTTTTAATCTTTCTTTATAAAAATTAAGTAATTTTTAAAAAAAAATCCAAAAAAGTCAACTAAATTATGTTTTATTATTAAATGTATGTTGAATTATATGTTAAATTATTACTTACATGTTTAGAAACATAAACTTAGCTGATAAATTTGTTACTTTTAATTTTTCTTTATAAAAATTAAGAAATTTTTCAAAAATTGACAAAAAAGTTAACTAAATTATGTTTTTTTGTTAATCGTAAGTTTAATTATATGTTAAATTATGATTAACATGTTTAGAAACATAGATTTAGCAGAATAAAGTTTTTATGTTTAATTTTTCTTTATAAAAATTAAGAAATTTTTACAAAAATTGCCTAAAAGTTCAACTAAATTATTTTTTTTTTTGTTAAATGTATGTTGAATTATATGTTAAATTATTACTAACATGTTTAGAAACATAAATTTAGCTGAATAAAGTTGTTACTTTTAATCTTTCTTTATAAAAATTAAGTAATTTTTAAAAAAAAATCCAAAAAAGTCAACTAAATTAGGTTTTTTTGATAAATGTATGTTGAATTATATGTTAAATTATGACTAACATGTTTAGAAATATAAATTTAGCTGAATAAAGTTTTTATTTTTAATTTTTCTTTATAAAAATTAAGAAATTTTTCAAAAATTGCCAAAAAAGTTAACTAGATTATGTGTTTTTGTTAATTGTAATTTTAATTATATGTTAAATTATGACTAACATGTTTAGAAACATAGATTTAGCAGAGTAAAGATTTTATTTTTAATTTTTCTTTATAAAAATTAAGAAATTTTTACAAAAATTGCCTAAAAGGTCAA
Source organism: Empis stercorea (assembly GCA_949752835.1). Classification (NCBI taxonomy): domain Eukaryota; kingdom Metazoa; phylum Arthropoda; class Insecta; order Diptera; family Empididae; genus Empis; species Empis stercorea. The sequence continues at coordinate 40,190,151 of OX457088.1, forward strand.
CTAAATTATGTTTTTTTTGTTAAATGTATGTTGAATTATATGTTAAATTATTACTAACATGTTTAGAAACATAAATTTAGCTGAATAAAGTTGTTACTTTTTATATTTCTTTATAAAAATTAAGTAATTTTTATAAAAAATTCCAAAAAGTCAACTAAATTATGTTTTTTTGTTAAATGTATGTTTAATTAAATGTTAAATTATGACTGACATGTTTAGAAACATAAATTTAGCTGAATAAAGTTGTTACTTGTAATGTTACTTTATAAAATTAAGAAATTTTTAAAAAATTGGGAAGAAAAAGTCAACTAAATTATGGTTTTTTGTTAAATGTATGTTGAATTATATGTTAAATTATGATTATCATGTTTAGAAACATAAATTTAGCTGAATCAAGTTGTTACATTTAATCTTTCTTTATAAAAATTAAGAAATTTTTCAAAAATTGCCAAAAAAGTTAACTAGATTATGTTTTTTTGTTAATTGTAATTTTAATTATATGTTAAATAATGACTAACATGTTTAGAAACATAGATTTAGCAGAATAAAGATTTTATTTTTAATTTTTCTTTATAAAAATTAAGAAATTTTTACAAAAATTGCCTAAAAGGTCAACTAAATTATGTTTTTTTTGTTAAATGTATGTTGAATTATATGTTAAATTATTACTAACATGTTTAGAAACATAAATTTAGCTGAATAAAGTTGTTACTTTTTATCTTTCTTTATAAAAATTAAGTAATTTTTATAAAAAATTTCAAAAAAGTCAACTAAATTATGTTTTTTTGTTAAATGTATGTTTAATTTAATGTTAAATTATGACTGACATGTTTAGAAACATAAATTTAGCTGAATAAAGTTGTTACTTGTAATGTTTCTTTATAAAATTAAGAAATTTGTAAAAAATTGGAAAGAAAAAGTCAACTAAATTATGTTTTTTTGTTAATTGTAAGTATACTTATATGTTTAATTATGACTAACATGTTTAGAAACATAGATTTAGCAGAATAAAGTTTTTATTTTTAAATTTTCTTTATAAAAATTAAGAAATTTTTACAAAAATTGCTAAAAAGGTCAACTAAATTATGTTTTTTTGTTAAATGTATTTTGAATTATATGTTAAATTATGATTATCATGTTTAGAAACATAAATTTAGCTGAATAAAGTTGTTACTTTTAATCTTTCTTTATAAAAATTAAGAAATTTTTCAAAAATTGACAAAAAAGTTAACTAAATTATGTTTTTTTGTTAATCGTAAGTTTAATTATATGTTAAATTATGATTAACATGTTTAGAAACATAGATTTAGCAGAATAAAGTTTTTATTTTTAATTTTTCTTTATAAAAATTAAGAAATTTTTACAAAAATTGCCTAAAAGTTCAACTAAATTATTTTTTTTTTTGTTAAATGTATGTTGAATTATATGTTAAATTATTACTAACATGTTTAGAAACATAAATTTAGCTGAATAAAGTTGTTACTTTTAATCTTTCTTTATAAAAATTAAGTAATTTTTAAAAAAAAATCCAAAAAAGTCAACTAAATTAGGTTTTTTTGATAAATGTATGTTGAATTATATGTTAAATTATGACTAACATGTTTAGAAATATAAATTTAGCTGAATAAAGTTTTTATTTTTAAATTTTCTTTATAAAAATTTAGAAATTTTTAAAATAGTTGCCAAAAAAAGTCAACTAAATTATGTTTTATTGTTAAATGTATGTTGAATTATATGTTAAATTATGATTATCATGTTTAGAAACATAAATTTAGCTGAATAAAGTTGTTACTTGTAATGTTTCTTTATAAAATTAAGAAATTTGTAAAAAATTGGAAAGAAAAAGTCAACTAAATTATGTTTTTTTGTTAATTGTAAGTATACTTATATGTTTAATTATGACTAACATGTTTAGAAACATAGATTTAGCAGAATAAAGTTTTTATTTTTAATTTTTCTTTATAAAAATTAAGAAATTTTTACAAAAATTGCCTAAAAGGTCAACTAAATTATGTTTTTTTTGTTAAATGTATGTTGAATTATATGTTAAATTATTACTTACATGTTTAGAAACATAAACTTAGCTGATAAATTTGTTACTTTTAATTTTTCTTTATAAAAATTAAGAAATTTTTAAAAAATTGGGAAGAAAAAGTCAACTAAATTATGTTTCTTTGTTAAATGTATGTTGAATTATATGTTAAATTATGATTATCATGTTTAGAAACATAAATTTAGCTGAATAAAGTTGTTACATTTAATCTTTCTTTATAAAAATTAAGAAATTTTTCAAAAATTGCCAAAAAAGTTAACTAGATTATGTTTTTTTGTTAATTGTAATTTTAATTATATGTTAAATTATGACAAACATGTTTAGAAACATAGATTTAGCAGAATAAAGATTTTATTTTTAATTTTTCTTTATAAAAATTAAGAAATTTTTACAAAAATTGCCTAAAAGGTCAACTAAATTATGTTTTTTTTTGTTAAATGTATGTTGAATTATATGTTAAATTATTACTAACATGTTTAGAAACATAAATTTAGCTGAATAAAGTTGTTACTTTTTATCTTTCTTTATAAAAATTAAGTAATTTTTATAAAAAATTTCAAAAAAGTCAACTAAATTATGTTTTTTTGTTAAATGTATGTTTAATTAAATGTTAAATTATGACTGACATGTTTAGAAACATAAATTTAGCTGAATAAAGTTGTTACTTGTAATGTTTCTTTATAAAATTAAGAAATTTGTAAAAAATTGGAAAGAAAAAGTCAACTAAATTATGTTTTTTTGTTAATTGTAAGTATACTTATATGTTTAATTATGACTTACATGTTTGGAAACATAGATTTAGCAGAATAAAGTTTTTATTTTTAAATTTTCTTTATAAAAATTAAGAAATTTTTACAAAAATTGCTAAAAAGGTCAACTAAATTATGTTTTTTTGTTAAATGTATGTTGAATTATATGTTAAATTATGATTATCATGTTTAGAAACATAAATTTAGCTGAATAAAGTTGTTACTTTTAATCTTTCTTTATAAAAATTAAGAAATTTTTCAAAAATTGACAAAAAAGTTAACTAAATTATGTTTTTTTGTTAATTGTAAGTTTAATTATATGTTAAATTATGATTAACATGTTTAGAAACATAGATTTAGCAGAATAAAGTTTTTATTTTTAATTTTTCTTTATAAAAATTAAGAAATTTTTACAAAAATTGCCTAAAAGTTCAACTAAATTATTTTTTTTTTGTTAAATGTATGTTGAATTATATGTTAAATTATTACTAACATGTTTAGAAACATAAATTTAGCTGAATAAAGTTGTTACTTTTAATCTTTCTTTATAAAAATTAAGTAATTTTTAAAAAAAAATCCAAAAAAGTCAACTAAATTAGGTTTTTTTGATAAATGTATGTTGAATTATATGTTAAATTATGATTATCATGTTTAGAAACATAAATTTAGCTGAATAAAGTTGTTACTTTTAATCTTTCTTTATAAAAATTAAGAAATTTTTCAAAAATTGACAAAAAAGTTAACTAAATTATGTTTTTTTGTTAAATGTATGTTGAATTATATGTTAAATTATTACTTACATGTTTAGAAACATAAACTTAGCTGATAAATTTGTTACTTTTAATTTTTCTTTATAAAAATTAAGAAATTTTTAAAAAATTGGGAAGAAAAAGTCAACTAAATTATGTTTTTTTGTTAAATGTATGTTGAATTATATGTTAAATTATGATTATCATGTTTAGAAACATAGATTTAGCAGAATAAAGTTTTTATTTTTAATTTTTCTTTATAAAAATTAAGAAATTTTTACAAAAATTGCCTAAAAGTTCAACTAAATTATTTTTTTTTTTGTTAAATGTATATTGAATTATATGTTAAATTATGATTATCATGTTTAGAAACATAGATTTAGCAGAATAAAGTTTTTATTTTTAATTTTTCTTTATAAAAATTAAGAAATTTTTCAAAAATTGCCAAAAAAGTTAACTAGATTATGTTTTTTTGTTAATTGTAATTTTAATTATATGTTAAATTATGACTAACATGTTTAGAAACATAGATTTAGCAGAATAAAGATTTTATTTTTAATTTTTCTTTATAAAAATTAAGAAATTTTTACAAAAATTGCCTAAAAGGTCAACTAAATTATGTTTTTTTTGTTAAATGTATGTTGAATTATATGTTAAATTATTACTAACATGTTTAGAAACATAAATTTAGCTGAATAAAGTTGTTACTTTTTATATTTCTTTATAAAAATTAAGTAATTTTTATAAAAAATTTCAAAAAAGTCAACTAAATTATGTTTTTTTGTTAAATGTATGTTTAATTAAATGTTAAATTATGACTGACATGTTTAGAAACATAAATTTAGCTGAATAAAGTTGTTACTTGTAATGTTACTTTATAAAATTAAGAAATTTTTAAAAAATTGGGAAGAAAAAGTCAACTCAATTATGTTTTTTTGTTAAATGTATGTTGAATTATATGTTAAATTATGATTATCATGTTTAGAAACATAAATTTAGCTGAATAAAGTTGTTACATTTAATCTTTCTTTATAAAAATTAAGAAATTTTTCAAAAATTCCCAAAAAAGTTAACTAGATTATGTTTTTTTGTTAATTGTAATTTTAATTATATGTTAAATTATGACTAACATGTTTAGAAACATAGATTTAGCAGAATAAAGATTTTATTTTTAATTTTTCTTTATAAAAATTAAGAAATTTTTACAAAAATTGCCTAAAAGGTCAACTAAATTATGTTTTTTTTGTTAAATGTATGTTGAATTATATGTTAAATTATTACTAACATGTTTAGAAACATAAATTTAGCTGAATAAAGTTGTTACTTTTTATCTTTCTTTATAAAAATTAAGTAATTTTTATAAAAAATTTCAAAAAAGTCAACTAAATTATGTTTTTTTGTTAAATGTATGTTTAATTTAATGTTAAATTATGACTGACATGTTTAGAAACATAAATTTAGCTGAATAAAGTTGTTACTTGTAATGTTTCTTTATAAAATTAAGAAATTTGTAAAAAATTGGAAAGAAAAAGTCAACTAAATTATGTTTTTTTGTTAATTGTAAGTATACTTATATGTTTAATTATGACTAACATGTTTAGAAACATAGATTTAGCAGAATAAAGTTTTTATTTTTAAATTTTCTTTATAAAAATTAAGAAATTTTTACAAAAATTGCTAAAAAGGTCAACTAAATTATGTTTTTTTGTTAAATGTATGTTGAATTATATGTTAAATTATGATTATCATGTTTAGAAACATAAATTTAGCTGAATTAAGTTTTTATTTTTAAATTTTCTTTATAAAAATTTAGAAATTTTTAAAATAGTTGCCAAAAAAAGTCAACTAAATTATGTTTTATTGTTAAATGTATGTTGAATTATATGTTAAATTATGATTATCATGTTTAGAAACATAAATTTAGCTGAATAAAGTTGTTACTTGTAATGTTTCTTTATAAAATTAAGAAATTTTTAAAAAAAAATCCAAAAAAGTCAACTAAATTAGGTTTTTTTGATAAATGTATGTTGAATTATATGTTAAATTATGACTAACATGTTTAGAAATATAAATTTAGCTGAATAAAGTTTTTATTTTTAAATTTTCTTTATAAAAATTTAGAAATTTTTAAAATAGTTGCCAAAAAAAGTCAACTAAATTATGTTTTATTGTTAAATGTATGTTGAATTATATGTTAAATTATGATTATCATGTTTAGAAACATAAATTTAGCTGAATAAAGTTGTTACTTGTAATGTTTCTTTATAAAATTAAGAAATTTGTAAAAAATTGGAAAGAAAAAGTCAACTAAATTATGTTTTTTTGTTAATTGTAAGTATACTTATATGTTTAATTATGACTAACATGTTTAGAAACATAGATTTAGCAGAATAAAGTTTTTATTTTTAATTTTTCTTTATAAAAATTAAGAAATTTTTACAAAAATTGCCTAAAAGGTCAACTAAATTATGTTTTTTTGTTAAATGTATGTTGAATTATATGTTAAATTATTACTTACATGTTTAGAAACATAAACTTAGCTGATAAATTTGTTACTTTTAATTTTTCTTTATAAAAATTAAGAAATTTTTAAAAAATTGGGAAGAAAAAGTCAACTAAATTATGTTTTTTTGTTAAATGTATGTTGAATTATATGTTAAATTATGATTATCATATTTAGAAACATAAATTTAGCTGAATAAAGTTGTTACATTTAATCTTTCTTTATAAAAATTAAGAAATTTTTCAAAAATTGCCAAAAAAGTTAACTAGATTATGTTTTTTTGTTAATTGTAATTTTAATTATATGTTAAATTATGACAAACATGTTTAGAAACATAGATTTAGCAGAATAAAGATTTTATTTTTAATTTTTCTTTATAAAAATTAAGAAATTTTTACAAAAATTGCCTAAAAGGTCAACTAAATTATGTTTTTTTTGTTAAATGTATGTTGAATTATATGTTAAATTATTACTAACATGTTTAGAAACATAAATTTAGCTGAATAAAGTTGTTACTTTTTATCTTTCTTTATAAAAATTAAGTAATTTTTATAAAAAATTTCAAAAAAGTCAACTAAATTATGTTTTTTTGTTAAATGTATGTTTAATTAAATGTTAAATTATGACTGACATGTTTAGAAACATAAATTTAGCTGAATAAAGTTGTTACTTGTAATGTTTCTTTATAAAATTAAGAAATTTGTAAAAAATTGGGAAGAAAAAGTCAACTAAATTATGTTTTTTTGTTAAATGTATGTTGAATTATATGTTAAATTATTACTTACATGTTTAGAAACATAAACTTAGCTGATAAATTTGTTACTTTTAATTTTTCTTTATAAAAATTAAGAAATTTTTAAAAAATTGGGAAGAAAAAGTCAACTAAATTATGTTTTTTTGTTAAATGTATGTTGAATTATATGTTAAATTATGATTATCATGTTTAGAAACATAGATTTAGCAGAATAAAGTTTTTATTTTTAATTTTTCTTTATAAAAATTAAGAAATTTTTACAAAAATTGCCTAAAAGTTCAACTAAATTATTTTTTTTTTTGTTAAATGTATGTTGAATTATATGTTAAATTATTACTAACATGTTTAGAAACATAAATTTAGCTGAATAAAGTTGTTACTTTTAATCTTTCTTTATAAAAATTAAGTAATTTTTAAAAAAAAATCCAAAAAAGTCAACTAAATTAGGTTTTTTTGATAAATGTATGTTGAATTATATGTTAAATTATGATTATCATGTTTAGAAACATAAATTTAGCTGAATAAAGTTGTTACTTTTAATCTTTCTTTATAAAAATTAAGTAATTTTTAAAAAAAAATCCAAAAAAGTCAACTAAATTATGTTTTATTATTAAATGTATGTTGAATTATATGTTAAATTATTACTTACATGTTTAGAAACATAAACTTAGCTGATAAATTTGTTACTTTTAATTTTTCTTTATAAAAATTAAGAAATTTTTAAAAAATTGGGAAGAAAAAGTCAACTAAATTATGTTTTTTTGTTAAATGTATGTTGAATTATATGTTAAATTATGATTATCATGTTTAGAAACATAAATTTAGCTGAATAAAGTTGTTACATTTAATCTTTCTTTATAAAAATTAAGAAATTTTTCAAAAATTGCCAAAAAAGTTAACTAGATTATGTTTTTTTGTTAATTGTAATTTTAATTATATGTTAAATTATGACTAACATGTTTAGAAACATAGATTTAGCAGAATAAAGATTTTATTTTTAATTTTTCTTTATAAAAATTAAGAAATTTTTACAAAAATTGCCTAAAAGGTCAACTAAATTATGTTTTTTTTGTTAAATGTATGTTGAATTATATGTTAAATTATTACTAACATGTTTAGAAACATAAATTTAGCTGAATAAAGTTGTTACATTTTATCTTTCTTTATAAAAATTAAGTAATTTTTATAAAAAATTTCAAAAAAGTCAACTAAATTATGTTTTTTTGTTAAATGTATGTTTAATTAAATGTTAAATTATGACTGACATGTTTAGAAACATAAATTTAGCTGAATAAAGTTGTTACTTGTAATGTTTCTTTATAAAATTAAGAAATTTGTAAAAAATTGGAAAGAAAAAGTCAACTAAATTATGTTTTTTTGTTAATTGTAAGTATACTTATATGTTTAATTATGACTAACATGTTTAGAAACATAGATTTAGCAGAATAAAGTTTTTATTTTTAAATTTTCTTTATAAAAATTAAGAAATTTTTACAAAAATTGCTAAAAAGGTCAACTAAATTATGTTTTTTTGTTAAATGTATGTTGAATTATATGTTAAATTATGATTATCATGTTTAGAAACATAAATTTAGCTGAATAAAGTTGTTACTTTTAATCTTTCTTTATAAAAATTAAGAAATTTTTCAAAAATTGACAAAAAAGTTAACTAAATTATGTTTTTTTGTTAATTGTAAGTTTAATTATATGTTAAATTATGATTAACATGTTTAGAAACATAGATTTAGCAGAATAAAGTTTTTATTTTTAATTTTTCTTTATAAAAATTAAGAAATTTTTACAAAAATTGCCTAAAAGTTCAACTAAATTATTTTTTTTTTTGTTAAATGTATGTTGAATTATATGTTAAATTATTACTAACATGTTTAGAAACATAAATTTAGCTGAATAAAGTTGTTACTTTTAATCTTTCTTTATAAAAATTAAGTAATTTTTAAAAAAAAATCCAAAAAAGTCAACTAAATTAGGTTTTTTTGATAAATGTATGTTGAATTATATGTTAAATTATGACTAACATGTTTAGAAATATAAATTTAGCTGAATAAAGTTTTTATTTTTAAATTTTCTTTATAAAAATTTAGAAATTTTTAAAATAGTTGCCAAAAAAAGTCAACTAAATTATGTTTTATTGTTAAATGTATGTTGAATTATATGTTAAATTATGATTATCATGTTTAGAAACATAAATTTAGCTGAATAAAGTTGTTACTTGTAATGTTTCTTTATAAAATTAAGAAATTTGTAAAAAATTGGAAAGAAAAAGTCAACTAAATTATGTTTTTTTGTTAATTGTAAGTATACTTATATGTTTAATTATGACTAACATGTTTAGAAACATAGATTTAGCAGAATAAAGTTTTTATTTTTAATTTTTCTTTATAAAAATTAAGAAATTTTTACAAAAATTGCCTAAAAGGTCAACTAAATTATGTTTTTTTTGTTAAATGTATGTTGAATTATATGTTAAATTATTACTTACATGTTTAGAAACATAAACTTAGCTGATAAATTTGTTACTTTTAATCTTTCTTTATAAAAATTAAGAAATTTTTCAAAAATTGACAAAAAAGTTAACTAAATTATGTTTTTTTGTTAATTGTAAGTTTAATTATATGTTAAATTATGATTAACATGTTTAGAAACATAGATTTAGCAGAATAAAGTTTTTATTTTTAATTTTTCTTTATAAAAATTAAGAAATTTTTACAAAAATTGCCTAAAAGTTCAACTAAATTATTTTTTTTTTTGTTAAATGTATGTTGAATTATATGTTAAATTATTACTAACATGTTTAGAAACATAAATTTAGCTGAATAAAGTTGTTACTTTTAATCTTTCTTTATAAAAATTAAGTAATTTTTAAAAAAAAATCCAAAAAAGTCAACTAAATTATGTTTTATTATTAAATGTATGTTGAATTATATGTTAAATTATTACTTACATGTTTAGAAACATAAACTTAGCTGATAAATTTGTTACTTTTAATTTTTCTTTATAAAAATTAAGAAATTTTTAAAAAATTGGGAAGAAAAAGTCAACTAAATTATGTTTTTTTGTTAAATGTATGTTGAATTATATGTTAAATTATGACTAACATGTTTAGAAACATAGATTTAGCAGAATAAAGATTTTATTTTTAATTTTTCTTTATAAAAATTAAGAAATTTTTACAAAAATTGCCTAAAAGTTCAACTAAATTATTTTTTTTTTTGTTAAATGTATGTTGAATTATATGTTAAAATATTACTAACATGTTTAGAAACATAAATTTAGCTGAATAAAGTTGTTACTTTTAATCTTTCTTTATAAAAATTAAGTAATTTTTAAAAAAAAATCCAAAAAAGTCAACTAAATTATGTTTTATTATTAAATGTATGTTGAATTATATGTTAAATTATTACTTACATGTTTAGAAACATAAACTTAGCTGATAAATTTGTTACTTTTAATTTTTCTTTATAAAAATTAAGAAATTTTTAAAAAATTGGGAAGAAAAAGTCAACTAAATTATGTTTTTTTGTTAAATGTATTTTGAATTATATGTTAAATTATGATTATCATGTTTAGAAACATAAATTTAGCTGAATAAAGTTGTTACATTTAATCTTTCTTTATAAAAATTAAGAAATTTTTCAAAAATTGCCAAAAAAGTTAACTAGATTATGTTTTTTTGTTAATTGTAATTTTAATTATATGTTAAATTATGACTAACATGTTTAGAAACATAGATTTAGCAGAATAAAGATTTTATTTTTAATTTTTCTTTATAAAAATTAAGAAATTTTTACAAAAATTGCCTAAAAGGTCAACTAAATTATGTTTTTTTTGTTAAATGTATGTTGAATTATATGTTAAATTATTACTAACATGTTTAGAAACATAAATTTAGCTGAACTAAGTTTTTATTTTTAATTTTTCTTTATAAAAATTAAGAAATTTTTAAAAAAATTGGCAAAAAAAGTCAACAAAATTATGTTTTTTGTTAAATTTATGTTGAATTATATGTTAAATTATGATTAACATATTTAGAAACATAAATTTAGCTGAACTAAGATTTTATTTTTAATTTTTCTTTATAAAAATTAAGTAATTTTTAAAAAAAAATCCAAAAAAGTCAACTAAATTAGGTTTTTTTGATAAATGTATGTTGAATTATATGTTAAATTATGACTAACATGTTTAGAAATATAAATTTAGCTGAATAAAGTTTTTATTTTTAAATTTTCTTTATAAAAATTTAGAAATTTTTAAAATAGTTGCCAAAAAAAGTCAACTAAATTATGTTTTATTGTTAAATGTATGTTGAATTATATGTTAAATTATGATTATCATGTTTAGAAACATAAATTTAGCTGAATAAAGTTGTTACTTGTAATGTTTCTTTATAAAATTAAGAAATTTGTAAAAAATTGGAAAGAAAAAGTCAACTAAATTATGTTTTTTTGTTAATTGTAAGTATACTTATATGTTTAATTATGACTAACATGTTTAGAAACATAGATTTAGCAGAATAAAGTTTTTATTTTTAATTTTTCTTTATAAAAATTAAGAAATTTTTACAAAAATTGCCTAAAAGGTCAACTAAATTATGTTTTTTTTGTTAAATGTATATTGAATTATATGTTAAATTATTACTTACATGTTTAGAAACATAAACTTAGCTGATAAATTTGTTACTTTTAATTTTTCTTTATAAAAATTAAGAAATTTTTAAAAAATTGGGAAGAAAAAGTCAACTAAATTATGTTTTTTTGTTAAATGTATGTTGAATTATATGTTAAATTATGATTATCATGTTTAGAAACATAAATTTAGCTGAATAAAGTTGTTACATTTAATCTTTCTTTATAAAAATCAAGAAATTTTTCAAAAATTGCCAAAAAAGTTAACTAGATTATGTTTTTTTGTTAATTGTAATTTTAATTATATGTTAAATTATGACTAACGTGTTTAAAAACATAGATTTAGCAGAATAAAGATTTTATTTTTAATTTTTCTTTATAAAAATTAAGAAATTTTTACAAAAATTGCCTAAAAGGTCAACTAAATTATGTTTTTTTTGTTAAATGTATGTTGAATTATATGTTAAATTATTACTAACATGTTTAGAAACATAAATTTAGCTGAATAAAGTTGTTACTTTTTATCTTTCTTTATAAAAATTAAGTAATTTTTATAAAAAATTTCAAAAAAGTAAACTAAATTATGTTTTTTTGTTAAATGTATGTTTAATTAAATGTTAAATTATGACTGACATGTTTAGAAACATAAATTTAGCTGAATAAAGTTGTTACTTGTAATGTTTCTTTATAAAATTAAGAAATTTGTAAAAAATTGGAAAGAAAAAGTCAACTAAATTATGTTTTTTTGTTAATTGTAAGTATACTTATATGTTTAATTATGACTAACATGTTTAGAAACATAGATTTAGCAGAATAAAGTTTTTATTTTTAAATTTTCTTTATAAAAATTAAGAAATTTTTACAAAAATTGCTAAAAAGGTCAACAAAATTATGTTTTTTTGTTAAATGTATGTTGAATTATATGTTAAATTATGATTATCATGTTTAGAAACATAAATTTAGCTGAATAAAGTTGTTACTTTTAATCTTTCTTTATAAAAATTAAGAAATTTTTCAAAAATTGACAAAAAATTAACTAAATTATGTTTTTTTGTTAAATGTATGTTGAATTATATGTTAAATTATTACTAACATGTTTAGAAACATAAATTTAGCTGAATAAAGTTGTTACTTTTAATCTTTCTTTATAAAAATTAAGTAATTTTTAAAAAAAAATCCAAAAAAGTCAACTAAATTAGGTTTTTTTGATAAATGTATGTTGAATTATATGTTAAATTATGATTATCATGTTTAGAAACATAAATTTAGCTGAATAAAGTTGTTACTTTTAATCTTTCTTTATAAAAATTAAGAAATTTTTCAAAAATTGACAAAAAAGTTAACTAAATTATGTTTTTTTGTTAATTGTAAGTTTAATTATATGTTAAATTATGATTAACATGTTTAGAAACATAGATTTAGCAGAATAAAGTTTTTATTTTTAATTTTTCTTTATAAAAATTAAGAAATTTTTACAAAAATTGCCTAAAAGTTCAACTAAATTATTTTTTTTTTTGTTAAATGTATGTTGAATTATATGTTAAATTATTACTAACATGTTTAGAAACATAAATTTAGCTGAATAAAGTTGTTACTTTTAATCTTTCTTTATAAAAATTAAGTAATTTTTAAAAAAAAATCCAAAAAAGTCAACTAAATTATGTTTTATTATTAAATGTATGTTGAATTATATGTTAAATTATTACTTACATGTTTAGAAACATAAACTTAGCTGATAAATTTGTTACTTTTAATTTTTCTTTATAAAAATTAAGAAATTTTTAAAAAATTGGGAAGAAAAAGTCAACTAAATTATGTTTTTTTGTTAAATGTATGTTGAATTATATGTTAAATTATGATTATCATGTTTAGAAACATAAATTTAGCTGAATAAAGTTGTTACATTTAATCTTTCTTTATAAAAATTAAGAAATTTTTAAAAAATTGCCAAAAAAGTTAACTAGATTATGTTTTTTTGTTAATTGTAATTTTAATTATATGTTAAATTATGACTAACATGTTTAGAAACATAGATTTAGCAGAATAAAGATTTTATTTTTAATTTTTCTTTATAAAAATTAAGAAATTTTTACAAAAATTGCCTAAAAGGTCAACTAAATTATGTTTTTTTTGTTAAATGCATGTTGAATTATATGTTAAATTATTACTAACATGTTTAGAAACATAAATTTAGCTGAATAAAGTTGTTACTTTTTATCTTTCTTTATAAAAATTAAGTAATTTTTATAAAAAATTTCAAAAAAGTCAACTAAATTATGTTTTTTTGTTAAATGTATGTTTAATTAAATGTTAAATTATGACTGACATGTTTAGAAACATAAATTTAGCTGAATAAAGTTGTTACTTTTAATCTTTCTTTATAAAAATTAAGAAATTTTTCAAAAATTGACAAAAAAGTTAACTAAATTATGTTTTTTTGTTAATTGTAAGTTTAATTATATGTTAAATTATGATTAACATGTTTAGAAACATAGATTTAGCAGAATAAAGTTTTTATTTTTAATTTTTCTTTATAAAAATTAAGAAATTTTTACAAAAATTGCCTAAAAGTTCAACTAAATTATTTATTTTTTTGTTAAATGTATGTTGAATTATATGTTAAATTATTACTAACATGTTTAGAAACATAAATTTAGCTGAATAAAGTTGATACTTTTAATCTTTCTTTATAAAAATTAAGTAATTTTTAAAAAAAAATCCAAAAAAGTCAACTAAATTAGGTTTTTTTGATAAATGTATGTTGAATTATATGTTAAATTATTACTAACATGTTTAGAAATATAAATTTAGCTGAATAAAGTTTTTATTTTTAAATTTTCTTTATAAAAATTTAGAAATTTTTAAAATAGTTGCCAAAAAAATTCAACTAAATTATGTTTTATTGTTAAATGTATGTTGAATTATATGTTAAATTATGATTATCATGTTTAGAAACATAAATTTAGCTGAATAAAGTTGTTACTTGTAATGTTTCTTTATAAAATTAAGAAATTTGTAAAAAATTGGAAAGAAAAAGTCAACTAAATTATGTTTTTTTGTTAATTGTAAGTATACTTATATGTTTAATTATGACTAACATGTTTAGAAACATAGATTTAGCAGAATAAAGTTTTTATTTTTAATTTTTCTTTATAAAAATTAAGAAATTTTTAAAAAATTGGGAAGAAAAAGTCAACTAAATTATGTTTTTTTGTTAAATGTATGTTGAATTATATGTTAAATTATGATTATCATGTTTAGAAACATAAATTTAGCTGAATAAAGTTGTTACATTTAATCTTTCTTTATAAAAATTAAGAAATTTTTCAAAAATTGCCAAAAAAGTTAACTAGATTATGTTTTTTTGTTAATTGTAATTTTAATTATATGTTAAATTATGACTAACATGTTTAGAAACATAGATTTAGCAGAATAAAGATTTTATTTTTAATTTTTCTTTATAAAAATTAAGAAATTTTTACAAAAATTGCCTAAAAAGTCAACTAAATTATGTTTTTTTGTTAAATGTATGTTTAATTAAATGTTAAATTATGACTGACATGTTTAGAAACATAAATTTAGCTGAATAAAGTTGTTACTTGTAATGTTTCTTTATAAAATTAAGAAATTTGTAAAAAATTGGAAAGAAAAAGTCAACTAAATTATGTTTTTTTGTTAATTGTAAGTATACTTATATGTTTAATTATGACTAACATGTTTAGAAACATAGATTTAGCAGAATAAAGTTTTTATTTTTAAATTTTCTTTATAAAAATTAAGAAATTTTTACAAAAATTGCTAAAAAGGTCAACTAAATTATGTTTTTTTGTTAAATGTATGTTGAATTATATGTTAAATTATGATTATCATGTTTAGAAACATAAATTTAGCTGAATAAAGTTGTTACTTTTAATCTTTCTTTATAAAAATTAAGAAATTTTTCAAAAATTGACAAAAAAGTTAACTAAATTATGTTTTTTTGTTAATTGTAAGTTTAATTATATGTTAAATTATGATTAACATGTTTAGAAACATAGATTTAGCAGAATAAAGTTTTTATTTTTAATTTTTCTTTATAAAAATTAAGAAATTTTTACAAAAATTGCCTAAAAGTTCAACTAAATTATTTTTTTTTTGTTAAATGTATGTTGAATTATATGTTAAATTATTACTAACATGTTTAGAAACATAAATTTAGCTGAATAAAGTTGTTACTTTTAATCTTTCTTTATAAAAATTAAGTAATTTTTAAAAAAAAATCCAAAAAAGTCAACTAAATTAGGTTTTTTTGATAAATGTATGTTGAATTATATGTTAAATTATTACTAACATGTTTAGAAACATAAATTTAGCTGAATAAAGTTGTTACTTTTTATCTTTCTTTATAAAAATTAAGTAATTTTTATAAAAAATTTCAAAAAAGTCAACTAAATTATGTTTCTTTGTTAAATGTATGTTTAATTAAATGTTAAATTATGACTGACATGTTTAGAAACATAAATTTAGCTGAATAAAGTTGTTACTTTTAATCTTTCTTTATAAAAATTAAGAAATTTTTCAAAAATTGACAAAAAAGTTAACTAAATTATGTTTTTTTGTTAATTGTAAGTTTAATTATATGTTAAATTATGATTAACATGTTTAGAAACATAGATTTAGCAGAATAAAGTTTTTATTTTTAATTTTTCTTTATAAAAATTAAGAAATTTTTACAAAAATTGCCTAAAAGTTCAACTAAATTATTTTTTTTTTGTTAAATGTATGTTTAATGTATTACTAACATGTTTAGAAACATAAATTTAGCTGAATAAAGTTGTTACTTTTAATCTTTCTTTATAAAAATTAAGTAATTTTTAAAAAAAAATCCAAAAAAGTCAACTAAATTAGGTTTTTTTGATAAATGTATGTTGAATTATATGTTAAATTATTACTAACATGTTTAGAAACATAGATTTAGCAGAATAAAGTTTTTATTTTTAAATTTTCTTTATAAAAATTAAGAAATTTTTACAAAAATTGCTAAAAAGGTCAACTAAATTATGTTTTTTTGTTAAATGTATGTTGAATTATATGTTAAATTATGATTATCATGTTTAGAAACATAAATTTAGCTGAATAAAGTTGTTACTTTTAATCTTTCTTTATAAAAATTAAGAAATTTTTCAAAAATTGACAAAAAAGTTAACTAAATTATGTTTTTTTGTTAATTGTAAGTTTAATTATATGTTAAATTATGATTAACATGTTTAGAAACATAGATTTAGCAGAATAAAGTTTTTATTTTTAATTTTTCTTTATAAAAATTAAGAAATTTTTAAAATAGTTGCCAAAAAAAGTCAACTAAATTATGTTTTATTGTTAAATGTATGTTGAATTATATGTTAAATTATGATTATCATGTTTAGAAACATAAATTTAGCTGAATAAAGTTGTTACTTTTAATCTTTCTTTATAAAAATTAAGAAATTTTTACAAAAATTGCCAAAAAAGTCAACTAAATTATGTTTTTTTGTTAAATGTATGTTGAATTATATGTTAAATTATGATTAACATGTTTAGAAATATAAATTTAGCTGAATAAAGTTTTTATTTTTAAATTTTCTTTATAAAAATTAAGAAATTTTTAAAATAGTTGCCAAAAAAAGTCAACTAAATTATGTTTTATTGTTAAATGTATGTTGAATTATATGTTAAATTATGATTATCATGTTTGGAAACATAAATTTAGCTGAATAAAGTGTTACTTTTAATCTTTCTTTATAAAAAGTAAGAAATTTTTAAAAAATTGCCAAAAAAGTCAACTAAATTATGTTTTTTTGTTAAATGTATGTTGAATTATATGTTAAATTATGATTAACATGTTTCAAAATATAAATTTAGCTGCATAAAGTTTTTATTTTTAAATCTTCTTTATAAAAATTAAGAAATTTTTAAAATAGTTGCCAAAAAAAGTCAAATAAATTATCTTTTATTGTTAAATGTATGTTGAATTATATGTTAAATTATGTTTAACATGTTTAGAAATATAAATTTAGCTGAATACATTTTTTATTTTTAAATTTTCTTTATAAAAATTAAGAAATTTTTAAAATAGTTGCCAAAAAAAGTCAACTAAATTATGTTTTATTATTAAATGTATGTTGAATTATTTGTTAAATTATGATTATCATGTTTAGAAACATAAATTTAGCTGAATAAAGTTGTTACTTTTAATCTTTCTTTATAAAAATTAAGAAATTTTTACAAAAATTGCCAAAAAAGTCAACTAAATTATGTTTTTTTGTTAAATGTATGTTGAATTATATGTTAAATT